>CP092871.1:76038279-76055661 GCA_030710605.1 Cordylochernes scorpioides
AAACTTCCCAGCGGTTTCTCTAGAAATATGTAATTCTACTGTTCTAAAAACTTATGTCCACAGCTTTCTAAAATACCATAACTAAGTTTCAGTCGTAAAGATAAAGGCTGCTTGGCTGGCATTCATAGCTCTTAAGATTAAAGATACTTCGGCCAGTTAATCTTTTTATTATCTCGACGTTTCAACATAAATCTTTTGTCCTCGACAGGAGCAAACAAAAATCAAAACATTTGGCAAAGCGTTAAAATGAGAACAAGTTTTAACGCTTTGCCAAATGTTTTAATTTTTGCTATCTCCTGACGAGGACAAAAGATTTATGTTGAAACGTCGAGGTAATAAAAATATTAACTGGCCGAAGTATCTTTAATCTTAAGAACTATGAATGCCGGCCAGGCAGCCTCTAACTTTACGACTGAAACTTAGTTATGGTATTTCAGCAAACCATGGGCATAAGTTTTTAGAACAGTAGAATTACATATTCACAACGAAACCGCTGGGTGGTTTCACCACTGTTGAGCAAAGCCCTCCCACTATTATTCATCGCAGTAAGGACAGTAGAAATGTATTCTGTTTGTAAAAAGAAACACAATATCGTGCCTTATAGTTCTATTTCTCATTCTTATAGCTTGTTCATATTGATATTTTATCGTTTATTTGATTTTTTAGCGAAAAAATTGCAAAAGAAATTGATTTTTTTAAAAAGGTTTTACAATTTTTAAGATTCAAAATGAGTTATAAATAATATTTGTATAGGAATAAGTTTTAAAAATAGTATTTTATCACCATTTTATTGAGCAAACTATGAAAATTAAGGCGTCATATATTTGCCTGATTTACATATTCTTTAATAGTGATTCCCTTCAAGACCTAATGTTAGGAAACCAATTCTTTCCTAGTCTACCAATCGAGCAGAGTAAACACAAACACCTCTCAGAAAATCAACACTTTTAATTTCCTTTCATGACTAACTCATTTACATCATTAAAAACCAATTTATATACATGTAAAATCGTCCAGTCATCTGGTCAAAATATAAATAAACTAATCTAGGAAAAAACAACTTATAAAATCCTAACAATGCCCCCCCATTTTAAAGTTGTTTTCATACCCTCATCGGAGGCCTAGAGTGGCCAAGATCCTGGTCAGTTCAATTCTTCCAATTCTCCCAGTTAGAATATCTGCAATACTCCCTCCGCCAAGCCGCAATTCTTGAAGATCTTCTTGGGATTATAGTTTCATTCTGGCCTTCGTCTTCTCTCCTCAGTGCTTCGTCTTCATAGGCCTGCTCTCCATCCTCTCTTCGTTCTAAGTTATTCAGATCTTTCTCTACCGATATTGTTTCCCCATCAGTCCCTGAATATCCTCTTGGGATCGCAGCTTCATTTTGGTATTCCCCTTCATCTTCCTTCTTTAGTTCTTCCACTGTATAGATTCTTCCTCTTCTATTAGATTTCAAAATTAACCCGCCATCACTTCCAAAAACAGAGGCCTTGCCATTCTGGAATAATACTTTGTTTCCTCTTTCCTCGATCCTTCCAACAGACAAAATATTTCCGTCCAATTCAGGAACGTATAAAACGTTTTCCAAGAACAAGGTTTCACCTCCATATTCGTGACCGAGTTTGATTGTTACATCACCCATCTCTGATACTTTTATTTTCTCATTGTTTGCCATTTCTACTGAAGTTGAAATACTTTTTGTGTTCGTCAATTTCAGTCTGTTCGACGTCATATGTTCAGTAGCTCCACTGTCCAGAAACCAGATATTCTGCGAATTATTGTCTTCAAAGCCGTTCGCAAATAGGACCTTATGAGTCAGGTCTAGCGTACCTTGTTTCAGCATACCTTCGCTAATTCTCCTTGAGGAGTTGGCAAATCTGCAATTCCTAGCTATGTGCCCTAATCTGCCACAACTGAAACACCTTATCTGCCTGGAGATACCTTCGCTAATTCTCCTTGAGGAGTTGGCAAATCTGCAATTCCTAGCTATGTGCCCTAATCTGCCACAACTGAAACACCTTATCTGCCTCGGGTAGTTATAATTTTCCCTTTTCCCTTCCGTCCACGTATTATGATAATTCCTTGGTTGATCATATTCAAATTTATTTTGCTCTTGACATGGTGATTTGCATGTATCCTCTTTTCTTCTTACCGCAAAAGCGCAATTAGGATCTTCTTGAGGAATTTGACGCTGTTTCTGTCTTTTTTCTTCTAAAAGTAACTTGGATTTTACCACACTAGTAGATAGCTTCTCTTCTTGCTGTTCTAAACTGAGAATCAGCGGCTCGTAACTCTTTGGTAATCCCAATAGCATAATTAACGCCAATTCGCCATCCCCAAATCCATGGTGGCACTTTGCTAATTTTCTATGGCATTCCATTATTCTCGCGAAATATTCCTTCATGTCTTCGTCATTTCTTTTGACAATATTGAAAAATTCTCTTAGTAGCTGTAATATGTGCAGCAAGCCATATTTTGTGTGGATATCCTCCAGTATCTGCCAAGCATCAATCGCTCGCTTGCAATCACCGATATCATCTAGGAATGAATCCTCAACTGCTAATAATATGACAGATAATGCCAAGCTATCTTTCCGCTTCTGTTTTTCTGTAGTTTCCCTAGGAAAGCCAGGCTCGATCGCATCCCATATGTCCTTCTGGATCAAAATAGATTTAGTTCTTATAGCCCAGGAATAATAATTATTACCATCAAGTTTAGGTATTCTGAACTCGTCAGCCATCGATATTTCTCTTGTTATGCAAATTTGACAAAAAATTATAACTCAAAGCTTTTCTTCTTCGTTGCACAAAGTTCAGTCTTTAAATCACTCAAATTTCTTATAATCAAATTCTATTCTCTATCTTAGTTAGCCTAACAAACTTTTCTTCTTTAGCTTAACATAAACTTCAAATTTTCTTTCTTCAGCTCTAAATTCTTTCTACGGCGCAGTGGAAGCGTGCTGGGCCCATAACCTGTTAGGAAACCAATTCTTTCCTAGTCTACCAATCGAGCAGAGTAAACACAAACACCTCTCAGAAAATCAACACTTTTAATTTCCTTTCATGACTAACTCATTTACATCATTAAAAACCAATTTATATACATGTAAAATCGTCCAGTCATCTGGTCAAAATATAAATAAACTAATCTAGGAAAAAAACAACTTATAAAATCCTAACACCTAACTCAACATCCAGGTAAAATGGCATCCAGACTGGTCAAATAAGGTAGATTTCTTTAAATTTCTTTATCTATTTAAAAATAGAGCAATCCATAAATAGATAATTTATTAAAAAGGCATATATTGGTTCAAAATATAATAAATGTTATGATTATTTTGTTTTGTTGTTGAAAAAGATAGAGAATTGAAGGTGCAGTCGTGAAAAAAGAAAAGATAATTATTTACCCATCAAGTAGTTTTTATTTTGAATAACTTGAAGTAAATTACACAAAAAAATATTTTTCACAGTGATATAGAATTTAAAAACGAATCCTATATTCGTGAATAAAAAAGGTAGGCTTAACTATACATATTTACAACAACTATCCAAAGTGGTATATTCTAAATCTATGGTCAAAAAATGTAGAACAGTCAATGAATGAAAATAAAATACATGTTTTTAAAAAATAAAATAATTGCATTTTAGAATATATAATATATATATATATAATCTTACCTTTTGAAAACATTCATCGTGTAAACAAACTAACATTCATCGTGTAAACAAACTACGTGTAAAATTATTAACCAATCAAATTCATTTATCGTCGCAACCAGTGCGACGCCAAGCGGTAAAAGGCTGGAACTAACGCTTTTTGGTTTTACATTTTTAAAAAAAGCACATTAACCTTTTTAGTTTTTGAATATCCTATATGTTAAACGAAATCTCCAGCCACCTACATGCGAAATTTCATAATGATTGATTCTGTAGATTTTGCGCAACGCGATAACAAACATCGATTTTGAATTTCATTTTTATAGATATAAAGGAAAAGGATTTACCAATATTTCAGTTGGCTGAATACCAATCTTTTTCCAAGTTATTATAACATATTAATGTTTTTTGAAAATAGAGCAATCCATATTTAATTCATTATATAATAAAAGGCGTATATTGGATTTAATAAAATATTTATTTGTCAATATTTCGGTTGGCTGAACGCCAAACCTTTATCAAGGCATTATATTTTTGTTAAAAAAAAGGTAATGCCTTGATAAAGGTTTGGCGTTCAGCCAACCAAAATATTGGCAAATATATCTTTTATCTGTGTGTGTGTCAACAAAAAACTCAGCGCCACATAACTTCAATAGAATTAAGTTGAAAAAATATTTTTAAAACTTAATTCTATTGACGTTATGTAGCGCTGAGTTTGTTGTTGACACACATTAAAATGTTATAATACCTTGATAAAGGTTGGTGTTCAGCCAACTGAAATATTGGCATATAACTTATATTTCGATCCAATATATGATTTTTTTAATTGCAATTTTCTCTATTTAAATTTTTTTCTCATATGTATGTAGATACTGGAGAAATGAATGACGGTTATAAAGCTTTCTAAAATGAAATGTTATACATTTTTCTTTAACAAAATTAATGTAATTTTTCTTAAAGAAATCTTCAGCCGTTTGTCAGTTTAATCCCTGGCTATATGGTAAATGTTGGGTCGTTCAAAAATAATCGTTTTTTTTTTATGAATAAAAATAACTTTTGGGTAATGGCTTCTCTTTTGCTTTTACAGCTAGAGACGCTTTTGGATTTCTCATAAATATATTGTTTTTATAGCATGGAATAAGTTTCAACTTTGGTAACACTGTGTACATAATGTGAGAAAATAGTACAAATGTGATATTGTACTGGGATAAGATGCATAAATTAAGAAAAAGGCATCTCCTTATCGTGCAACTGAAAGTTGCTGATGGCTTGCCCTATCTATAAATATTGTGGCGAAGAAATATTTTTTTTATTTAATTTAATATTATTCAATGAAAATATTCAACAGATTATAAAAATATATTAACGAATAGATTCAAAAAGGATAAGTTTCTTTATTTGAAAAATCAATTCGAGCTTTCGGGCGCAAGCTGCCCTTCTACAGGAATAATGGATACAATTTCAAGTAGTCATGTATGTACAGATATATATTTTTTCTTTAAATGGTTTCTCGCTTTGGTCTTGTATAGCGTGAGTGGATCACATACCCACGTGATTTAGTTTAAATCAAAGAAAAGCCTTGATAAAGAGAGGCGTGTTGCCCCTAGAAATACTAGCTGATTAATAATTTATATCCAGTATATGCCCTATATTTATTTATATATATATATATATATATATAAGCTATTTTTTGCATATCTAGGATTATTTATGAAGTTTTATATATTATTATTTAAGAAAATTTATTGCTATGTAAATTAGTCAATTGGTTAATATTATTATATGCAAAAAAAATTGTTAAGTGGTGTGATGAAGAGAAAACGGATAATTCTATTTTAGTTTTTGGACCATATTACTCTGTATTTGTAAAATCGTCTTAAAAAATATTTCTTTGCTTGCTTGTTCAAAATTCCCTAACTGTAGATAGTTGGGTTAATTTGTCGACTCATCGCGGTGACGTCATCAGTAAATACTTTTACATCTTAGGATATTTCAAGGCTTGATTTCTACGTTTACAATATCAACTATTCTCGTTGATTTTTAATTATTCTAGAATTGGCCAAATACCCATTCTTGATTAATCAAGAAAAGCTAACCACGTACGCGTAGCGTATAGTGCGACTTTCAGTTGCACGATAAGCCTTTTTCAAAAACTGTGTAAATAATCTATTTATTAATAACTTTTTAAAATATATCCCAGAGTCATAAGATTATCCCTAAAGTTCATGTTTTTTCTTAAAACGTCGTTTTTCTTATTACTTGGCGAATAATATTTTTACGGCAAATACATAATAACACATAATACAATTACCATATACACAATACAAAGACGTTATATAAAACGGCGAATAATATTGGTATTTCAAATTTTTGCAAGTGTTTACGAACTTTTGGTACAACCTTGTATTATACATATCAATCTGAAAATTACGAAATAATATGGTTTGAAACGATTTGAATACTAGGTGGACAAGGCATGAGTGAATGTTGTTTTCCGCCTAACAATTATTAATATTATGAAAAAGACTGATGCCTTACTGATAGCTTGTGCCATCTATCGGAATAAATATAAACTATTCTCGTTGACTTCTAATTATTCCAGAATTGGCTAATTACCCATTCTTGATTAATCAAGAAAAGATAACTACGTACGCGTTTCGGGCTGTTGGCCCTCATCAGCGTGGTGCAAGCTGTACCTCAACGACCAAAAACCTGGTCCTTCAGGCATCTTAAGGTTTTTCATAAATTATTAATATGTTTTCACAAATTTTATTATACGAGAACTGTTCGATAAGTAAGATAAAAATAAATCAAAAAAACTTGTTTTTGGAAAATGATGTTTTATTTTGCAACATAGTCCCCATTCATCTCCACACACCTGGTCCAGGGACCTAGGTGTCTAAGTGAACGTTTCTCAGTTTATGTGTGTGTGTTCCAAAGCTAGTGTTGTGGAACGCTTCACGATTTTGCGTGTCATTCTTGCGCAGGGTCCATGCTAATCTTCTCTGTATCGTTCCAATTTTAGTATATGTACCGCCGAACAAGCGTGTAGTGTTGTGGCTTTGTTACCGACCTGAAGCCGCTAGTTAGCAGCGACGGTCAATAGATGGTGTCTAGCTTTGACGTCTATTTTGACTGGAGAGGTGACCTTTGTAGATCAATATCCTCCCTACAAAATTTCCATCTATATTTGTGTGTGGGTTGCATTAGCCCGCCATCTTTTATAGGAAATTTGATCTACGTATGTTTGGCTCATCAGTAGTGAACCCCCCCAGGCCCTTCCATTATTTTGTCATTGCAGTAAGGGCAGTAGATATTTGGTTTATTTTTAAAAGAATCATAAGCGTCAAAAATAGTTCAAATTTCTTATATATGTGTGTAAAAAAATAAGAAAAATAAAATAAAATGATCAGGTGTTGATATTTAAAAACAAAAAATGGCATTTCCTGACCGCTAATATGAGCATTTTAAATGGTAGAGCGCCATCTAGTAGAACAAAAATCAACTAAACGTTTATTTAGCTCATCTAAAGATATTTGGCCAACCCAATTTCTTGATGAATCAATAAAAGCTAACCACGTACGCATTTCGGGCTGTTGGTTCTCGTCAGCTTGGTGCAGACTGTAAAGCGTATTTACGCAAACTTGGCCTTAAATACTTAATTCTTGATTTCTCAGAAAGTCTCTGGGACCAAATTTTTGGTCGTAAAGGTACACTCTGCACCACTCTGACGAGGGCCAACAGGCCGAAACGCGTACGGGGTTGACTTTTCTTGATTTATCAAGAAATTTGGTTGGCCAAATATCTTTGGAACAAGCTAAATCAACATTTAGTTGATTTTTGTTCCACTAGATGGCGCTCTGCCATCTAAAATGTTCATGTGATGCAGCTCAGAAAATGCCAATTTTGTGTTTATAATATAAATATAGTAGTACGTTCAATGATGATATAAATTCATTACCATATTTACATAATCATTTTATAGCCAAACTATACAATTTAGTCTGGTATTCAACTAATTTGCATATTCTAGGGTTGAAACTATTAGGTCACTACTTACAGAGAGAGAGATTGAGATTGAAACTGATTTATTACAAAGTTCATATAAGAATTTATAGTGTTAATTACAAAATAAATATAAATATGAATAAATAAGATTATATAAATGAATAGATATAAATATATAAAATAATTGATAAATATACATATATATGGTAATTTAAACCAACAACCCCATATTCTATAATACTTATAACAAGATTTTCATGTTGTATAATAGAAACACATCTGTAAATGATTATACGCATGATTGGCATGTGTCATTACATCATCATATGTAATGTAATTTGTACAAACTGAGGATAAATAAATAAAACTCTGTAATAGATTAAGAGTTGAGCTGAAGCAAGATATTGTTTATGTTTGAGATAGAAGTCAAAAACGTCTAAAATCTAGATAGATGGAAGATGGATATACAAGGTCTTTATTGGTGGGGCCCACCGCGGTAAAGACTCCGCCACCGATGGACTGCGAGAGTTCTTTCCCACAGAGTGGGCAGGTCGATGTGATGGCTGGAGTTACCCACCTCAAGACCAAGATGGTACTTGTAGATGGTAGCCTTCGCCACACTTGTCATTGCCTCGGGATGGAGGCCGACGCCGAAGAGCCAGGCCTGCAGATCCAGGGGCACTTCGCAGGAGGCGAACACCTCCCGGAGCAGGGGTCGCAGAGAGAGAGAGAGATTGAGATTGAAACTGATTTATTACGATGTTCATATAAGATTATATATTTTTAATAGGAGAACAAAAGAGAGAGAGACCTAAAAGTTTTACAGCCTCCTAGAATATTAATGGAAAACCATTTTTACATATGTAGATAGCAGTCAAAAGAGAAAAACTAACGTCTGACTCCATGAAATATTTTCTGAAACTCTTCAACATCACGTGAATATTTACTCCAATGATAATGATAAATATACCCCAGCAACAAAATTACATTGGAAATCCGTGTGGATATGGAAAACAGGAATTTATGACCATATTTGTAAGATATATGTTTCATATTTAAAATAAATTTCACATCTCGAATATATTTTCAAAAATTTCTGTGAAATATTGAATTACTTTTTTTTAAAGATTTGTAGGGAATCATATCATTTTATTTCTTATAATTTTAAATCATATTATTTTATTTCATATAACTTTATTTCTTATTATTTTATATCAATAATTGTAAATACCAAAATAAAAAACAACAGCTTAATTCTAAATATATTATCATCATAAATTCTCATGTTATTGTTGTAGACAAAGAACACACTTGTTTCCGTATAAAATCGATAATAAAATTACTAGCTAAATTTAATGTGATTTAGTAATTAATTCTCAAATTATAAATATATTGTAACACGCCTGCAGCCGCCCCTACAATTGGTGAACCGATTTTATTACTATTTTATCATTTTAATTTTATTCAAAATGGCGGGAAAAAATGATGCTGTTAGTTCTAACCCTAATTCTGAAATACATAGAGTTAGCATTAAAATACCCCCTTTTTGGACCGATAGGCCTGAAATTTGGTTTTTTCAAGTAGAAGCCCAGTTTAAAATAAATAATATCACTACAGAAGAAACCAAGTTTAATTATTTAGTGTCCCAGTTAGACCCAAAATATGTTGAAAATATTTGGGATATCGTTTCAAGTGAGAGTAAAACAAAATTCGCTGATTCAAAGGCGCGCTTGCTTAATTGGTTTGAAGAAAGTGAAAATGCTCGTATAAAACGATTAATAACTGGTGTCGAATTAGGTAATATGAAACCTAGCCAGCTACTAAAAAAATTGAGAGCCATCGCTACACCAGATATTTCTGAAAAACTAATCAGGACCTTATGGCTTGATAAATTACCAGATTCTTTTAAAGCGATCTTATTAGTCAGCGATGAAGATGTAAACAAATTGGCGGCAATGGCAGACAAAATAACTGACATGACTACTAAATCTGAAATTTATGACATTAATCATGATACTAACAAAGTTCTTCTAGATAAGATCTCAGAACTCGAACGACAAATCTCACAAATCAATGTCGACCATTACTCAAGAAGAGATAACCGACAATCGAATTCGTCGCGAACTCGATCCAGAAGCAGATCTAACCGTCGTTTCAACCCAAATGGAAAACTATGCTATTATTATTATCGCTTTGGAAAAAAATGCCTACCCGGAAAGTGTGTCCAACCTTGCGGCTGGGAATATAGAAACACCATAAATAGAACACCACAAGTTGATCAAACGGAAAACTTCAACCTGCAGTAGAAGCAGCGACAAATTCTACTGCAGGTTATAATGAACCATGTCGCAAATACCGCTTGTTTGTTTTTGATAAAATATCGAAATTAAATTTTTTAGTTGACACTGGTGCTGATGTGAGCATCATTCCAGCCACTGCTCAATTCAAACAAGAAAGTGATTACAAACTATACGCGGCAAATGGTTCCGAAATAAAAACTTTTGGTGTTAAAATACTTAACCTGGATCTAGGCCTCCGCAGAGACTTCCAATGGCCTTTTATAATAGCTAATGTAAAGAGGGGCATATTGGGTGCTGATTTTCTATTTAAATATAATCTTTTGGTTGATATTAACAAAAGGAAATTAATTGATGGACTTACTAACCTCGAAATTATCTGTGAAGCCATTTCGACATTCGAGGGTAGTATCACCACAGTCAAGGCCAACTGTACATTCAACCTCATTGCGCAATTTCCTGATATCACTAAACCCTTGTTGTTTCCCACGAAACTTAATCATGGAGTAAGGCATAGAATAATAACAAAAGGTCAACCTAAATTTGCGAGGGCGAGACAGCTTGACCCCCGCCGACTGGAATTACCTAAACAGGAATTTAAATTCATGCTAGATAACAACATCATTAAGCCATCTAAGTCTCAATGGGCAAGTCCGCTACATTTAGCTCTTAAAAAGGATGGAACTTTTCGCCCATGTGGAGATTACAGACAACTCAACTTCTGTACCTTGCCTGATAGATACCATATTCCAAGAATTGAAGATGTTCAAAAAATTCTTTAAAATACTAATATCTATTAGAAAATTGATTTGCTGAAAGCTTACTTTCAAATTCCAATTGCAGAGGAGGACCAAGAAAAGACTGCCATTATCACTCCATTTGGATTATTTTAATTTAATGTTATGTGCTTTGGATTGCGTAACGCTCCTGCAACGTTTCAGCGCTTCATGCACGAAGTTTTAAGAGACTTCAATTTCGCATTCTCCTATTTGGATGATATTTTAATTGCTTCCACAGATGAAAAACAACACAAAGAACACCTAAATTTGATATTCAAGAGATTAAATGAATATGGATTAAAACTAAATGTGTCAAAATCAGTCTTTGCAGCTACAGAAATAGAATTCTTAGGCTATTTGATTACACCGATGGGTATTAAGCCTTTACAATCAAGAATCCAAGTGATTCAGAATTACAAACTTCCGGACACTATTCAGGACCTACGAAAATTCCTTGGCATGGTAAATTTTTACCGACGGCATATAAAAGGTGCGTCAGATACCGAAGCGATACTCCATAATTACTTACAAGGTGCAAAAAAGATTGACAAAAGAAGAATCAAATGAACAGATGAAGCTAAGAAGCAATTTATAAAGTGTAAAACTGATTTAGCCAACATGGCATTATTATCGTTTCCCGACTCCAATTTACCAATTTCATTGTGTACAGATGCCTCGAACTCAGCCATAGGAGCGGTATTACAACAGTATCATAATCAGGGTTGGAAACCTATAGCATTCTATTAAAAAAAAAAATTCCACCCAACAGAATTATAGCACTTATGATCGCGAACTTTTAGGAATCTACCTATCAATTAAAAACTTTAAACATCTATTAGAAGGAAGGAATTTCAAAATTTTCTCAGATCACAAACCCTTGATTTACGCTTTTCATCAGAAACCAGAAAAAGCCTCTCCAAGACAACTACGGCAACTCCATTTTATATCCCAGTTCTCCACTGAAATTTGTCACATCAGTGGCCAAGATAACGTAGTGGCGGATACACTGTCTAGAATCGAAGAACTCACGCTAATTGATTATGATGTAATTTCAGACGAACAAATTTTGGGTAGTGAATTGAATAATCTTCAAACTATGTCCAAACCTCTTTGGAGTTTAAACAATATCCCCTTCCATCTGGTAAACAGCTTTGGTGCGACACATCCACCGCAAATATAAGACCCTACTTACCAAAATCTCACAGAATGCGAATGTTTCATCAAATCCATGGACTGTCACACCCAGGGATAAGGTCAACAATTAAGCAAATGACTCAAAGGTTTATTTGGCCTAGCATAAGGAAAGATGTTCTACAATGGAGTCGAGATTGTAGGGCGTGTCAAAGAAATAAAATCAATCGCCATACAAAAACTAGTTTTGGAACATTTCAAATGTCAACAGAAAAATTTAATGATATTCATATCGATTTAGTGGGACCACTACCACCATCTAATAACTATATATACTGTCTTACATGTATTGACCGCTATAGTAACTGGATGGAAGCAATACCCTTGGAAAACAACTCGGCTGATACAGTAGCGAGGGCAATCTATAATAATTGGATCACAAGATACGGTACTCCATTACGACTTGTCACTGATAGAGGAGCACAGTTCACATCAGATACATTTGCTAATCTAACAAAAATATGTGGAATTAAATTACAACACACCACTGCATACCACCCCCAAGCTAACGGGAAGGTTGAGCGTTTGCATCGAACATTAAAGGCGGCAATCAGAGCACACAATAACCCTACCTGGAGTGAATCTATACCAACGATACTTTTGGGTTTGCGTACAGCTATAACGAATGACTCTAATCATTCCATAGCGCAAGTAGTATATGGTAATAATATAAGATTACCTGGTGAATTTTTGTCGAACCAGATTCATATTTGACACAAGAAAAGTATGTTTACAAATTACAGATGGAAAACTTTGGACCCAGACCAAAGAACTTAAAAACTAACCAAAATATATTAGTCCACAAAAATTTAAGATCATGCTCCCATGTATTTTCAAGAACGGACAGAGTAAAAAAGGCTTTAGAGCCACCTTACGAAGGTCCTTTCCAAGTGCTAAGGAGAGAGGAAAAATTTTTTTTCATCAAAATCAAGAACAAAGAAGTGTCAGTATCAATAGACCGATTAAAACCAGCGTATTTATTAAAAACCTCTCAACCTGAGGAATCTGCTAAAGACAACACTCCAATCGGACAACCAGTGGAGCCACCAGCAGACATCGGGAGGACTTCAACACGAACTGGACGGACTATAAAACCCCCTGTCAGATTCCAGGACTATCAGACGTAACTCTGTTACTGGCAAGGGAGTGATGTAGGGAATCATATCATCTTATTTCTTATAATTTTAAATCATATTATTTTATTTCATATAATTTTATTTCTTATTATTTTAAATCAATAATTGTAAATACCAAAATAAAAAACAACAGCTTAATTCTAAATATATTATCATCATAAATTCTCATGTTATTGTTGTAGACAAAGAACACGCTTGTTTCCGTATAAAATCGATAATAAAATTACTAGCTAAATTTAATGTGATTTAGTAATTAATTCTCAAATTATAAATATATTGTAACACGCCTGCAGCCGCCCCTACAGATTCATACTTCATATAGACCAACTACTGTATCATTTAGAATTCTGATGGAAATATCATAAGATTGTACATTCATCTGACTTATGATGAGCTATATTGAAATGTGTGTAAATGCATCAGTATTTTTTAAAATTTTATTTCGACATAGAGCGCTATGTCCCCCTAGGGACACTTGCTCTTTAAAGATAAACAAAACATTGAAAGAAAAGAAAGATATTTGAAATATATACAAGAATTAGTATGCAAGTTAGTTATATGAAAAGAGAAAAAAATATCAACACAATTTAAATATGTACAAAGGGTTGGTATGCAAATTAAGTGAAATGAAATCAAATTGTAAAGTATTGTGTGTATTCAAGAAAAATAATTTACAGATTGAAGAAAGTTTTAAGTAATATTTTAGAATGAAAATATGCAAGATATTAGAGAATTATTCAATTAAAACAAATTCTAAAAAGAGTTAATTTTTAAATAAAAGCGTTCCAAAGGAATTTAGTATTTTTTTTTTACAAACCCCCACCTACATACATTTTATATAAAGAGAGATTATTCAAAATTCTCTTTTTCAAAATGACGCGTTATCGTTAATCCAATGAAATCAAAGAGAGCTATGAAACCCGTTTTTATCAGTAGAAAGTGAGAGAGAAATCTATATATTTTCACTTGGCATCTCGATTGTTGACAGCCACAACAACTGGGTGTGTATGGATGTATCTACAGCCGATGTTAACCTCCTGGATCTGCTGAACATGGATCTAGGCTACTGGACTCCCCCGGACTTAGATTGTCGGACCTGCGGGGCCACCCCTTCCTGCACAGTCTCCAACACCAGCCTGGCCTCCGCCCACATCGACACCACCAAAAAGCCGCCCATCATCTTCAGGATAGCTGCCCGCAATGAGAACGGCTATGGCCCAGCCACACAAGTCAGGTGGTTACAGGATGGATCTAACCCTTCCCAGAGCAAGGCCATGTCCCCATCCTTGAAGAGGGCTGCAGCACCTGCTGACATCAAGTCGCCCACATTTGTGAAGAAGGTGAAGCTGGAAGAGTCGTGAATCATCATTACCCCCAACACATTGTAAATCTCTCTCCCTGGATGACCAAACTTGTACAGCCCCTGCTGCTGACTGTATCATACCATCTTCTTCTCTTCGGAGGTTCATGTACATATATATAAATAAATATATATATGTGATAGCTGATATTCCCTTGCCCGCCACACATCATGTATATATATATATGTGGTATATATCTATATATATATATACATATATACCACCACCACTCACTACCACTACACTATCTTTTCTACTTTCTCTGTCTTAAGTCATCACACTTTTTCTTTTTGATACCAAGAATCTAGTTGGGCGGATCAAAATCTGAGTTATTATTAATTATTTAAGTAACCCAGGTTCCTGGAGCGTACAGAAGTCGCCAACTACCCGGGATGTCCTTCTTACCTAAGTCTTCTTGGATTTATATACAATGCCAGTGGAAGTCCAATTAATGAGGTGTCGCCAGGCAGATTTCTTTCTTGGGAGATTTTCTAGGGATGCTGGACATATGTTGGTGATACCTAGGAGAGTGGCTGTCTGGAATCTTTGGTATTGGAAGGTTGGGCAAGTGAAGAGGAGGTGGTCTACGGTTTGGTCTTCATCTTGGCAGTGGGGGCAAAATCTGAGTTTACCTCGGCTACCTGTCTAGATCTCTGTGTTTACGGACCACGTGAACCGTGAGTAGCAACGTTGCGTTCTCTCACAATCTACCTCATGCTCTCCCTACAACTTTCATTTTGCTTTGCGCAGAGGCGATATCGTAGCCCATGAGGATCTTCCGAGCCGCGATTATTGCTAGTTGAAAACTTTACCCAATACAACTTTCATTTCTAGGCGTTCGACGTCTCTTAGCAGTGATGGTCCGTGTTCTAGCTAAGTAGCTACGAGTAGGCTAACCTAACCTAACTCAACCACACTGTTATAGGTTAGTCATTACATCCGCTAATCTAGCTGTACTCTTCTCCGCTTCTTACATCTTTATAACTGATATTAGAGGAATAATGACGACTTATTTATAAATATGAAATTAAAAATTATGTCTATTCGCTTATGAAAAGCTTATATATATTTTTGTATTATCACACCCATATAAAGACATTACAATTATGCCTCATACATTATCTCACGTTATTTATTATTATTTTAAAAATATATATTGATATCCATTATCAATAAAATATCAATACACATGGGGAAGGGTATTAAAATTACTAATAGACCTTAATCCCCATATATTATGTCAATTTCACATTTTAAAGTGAGATATATCGTTTCCTCCGTTCTAGAACTTTGGAGAAATGTTTAGAATCCGTTGAGTGAATTTTTCAATAAAAGAAATATTTTGTCTTAAAATTTCTATAAAATCCATTGATTTTGATATTGTCATACTAAAAAGAAATAGTTAATGTTTTATTTAAATTTTAAAATTATATAAGATAAATATTCCATATATAAAAATAATACTCAACGAAAAAAATAATAATAAAACTCAAAGATCGCTGATAAAAACAAATCTTACAGAAATAAAATCATTCAAGAAATCAATGTTTTTTGTGTTTCCATATTGAAAAGAGAATAAATAACCAAAGAATATTTTTGAGAATAGATTTATCCTATACATTTTAATTAAACCAAAGTTAGGTTTGTTAAAATATAACAATGGTTGATAATTCAATTATATTTTAGAAAAGTTTTTTATAGTTTAAGAATAGTTCTTATAAGAGTTTCTCTTTGAATATTCTATTTCATATCTGAATATAATTTTGCTTGAATATGCATATTGGATAGAATATACTTCTTCTTCCTTATCTCCACACTGGGTGAAGTAGATGTGTCTGCCTTTGTCATTAAGACTGGAAGCACTACTCAGTGGCAGGCCGACTTAGCTCCAAAAGAAATGGCCACCTCTGTCATGAGGAATAGACGCCATGTTTAGCCGCTCCTAACATAGAGTACAAACACTGCTCATCCTGTATCCCTGGATTAGGAGCCCTTACAGGGTACTATCAGCCAGGCCAGCTGAACCCAGGTTTTTTAGTGAGCTTGTTACTGCTTCCCCTCCTCCTTTTTCATCTGGGCTTGGGACCGGAAAAGGCGGAGTTGAAAGAATACACTAATGAATTACAATTTCTATATATCCACGAATCATTTAAGTTTACGAAAGCAAAAGAGAAGAAATTTCACTAAAATGCTACTTTTGAATATAAAGAAGAAAATAAGAAGAAAATGGTATACTGTTTATATGATATCTTAACACGCCATCTGTTATAATAATTCGAGACTATTATAGACGCGTATGATTCTTTTTAAAGATTAAACAATTTTCTACTGCCTTTACTGAAATAAAAAATTAATGGGAGGGCCTGGCTCATCAGTAGTAAACCCTCCCAGCGGTTTCGGCAGCTGAATATACAGTTAAACCTGTCTATAGCGTCCCCTCATGGGACTCATCAAAATATGGTGCTATAGAGAGAGGGTGCTATAGACAGGTCACTTTCAATGTAAATCGCATCGTACTACGTATTTAAAATCGGGCGCTATAGAGAGGAAGGTGCTATTTAGAGGGGGCGCTATAGAGAGCTTTAACTGTATTGTTTATATACACGTCTTGTATATATTATATCGAATAATTCTTTGACAAGGCATTTGATTGAATTTGATCAGGCAAAAAGACAATAAGAAGAAAATTATAAAGAAATATGCCTCAAAATTCTATGTATTAGAAATTGAGAGGGGATTAAGAAATTTCACGAAGTTTACTATTCGATATCAAAAAGATACACGCCAGCTTTAATTTTGGAGAAGATCACGCGGAGAAGAACAAAATGATTCAAAGAACTAATATTAAAGTGAGATTAAATATCAAAGATATCGGGTAAGTAAATTCACTAACTTTATTCCCATCTAAGATTTTTCAACTAAAGCAAAGGATTCCAACTCTTCTATCAACCTCA
>CP092871.1:76055761-76086129 GCA_030710605.1 Cordylochernes scorpioides
AATAGAATCGCTTCATTCTTGAAACTTCTCTACTGATGAAGGCCACAATCTACTGTCCACCAACCTGAAGTTGGGTTTATTCTACCAAGATCTATTACATCCAGATGACACAAGAACCTATAGGACATGCAACAACTGTCCTGGTGTGGAACTAACACCTACACACATATTCTCATGCCCAGCAATGGCCGCAGCCTTGCAGAAAATTGACATAGACCCAGAGCAGCAGCTTTACACACCCAAGATAGTGGACATTGCTGCTGCTGTGATAGAGATGTATGGAGACATCTGAGGCTCCTCATTGGACATGACAACAACAACATCTATTACAGCAGCAACCAATCAGATATTGGATATAATGTGACCTGACTCAATGGGTTATTAGACTATGGAATATTAACCCTTTTTACTGATTCAAACAATGGTATGACGCTCATCACTTATTCCTGTTGTAAATCAATCTAGATGAGAATCTGTCATCACATATATAAGATCCATCACTATATCCTTCTTTGGACCTAGTTTTCCTCGACCTAGAGTATTAGATTGTATCAAATACACCTATCCCCCGAAGGAACGGTAGATACGTTCCTGAGAAAAACGTGTAAATCGAAAATTAAAAATTTTCGCGAAATTTTTATGCGAAGAAATACAGACACAGTGTGCGTGTGCAGCAAGTCAGCACATAAGCTCGGGATTCCTCGTGAGATGTGTACACAGCGCATGTGTTCAATCACAGTAGCATTTAGTATATTGCGATGAAAACAAAAAAAAAACTTATTTGGAAAACCGTGTAAAAGCGAAAACGTCTAAAACAAGTACCGTGTAAATCGGGGGATAGGTGTACTTATCTCTGAAGATAATAACCTATACACGACTAAACTGTCTCTATCAGTAGTATGATAAATATTGATGACTCTTTTAACTGAATTAAAACAATTTTATGATGTTCTGCCCTGTTGTAAACCAATCAATCAATAATAAATTACTGCTCTAAATCAATCTAGATGAGAATCTGTCATCACATATATAAGATCCATCACTATATCCTTCTTTAAAGATTGTCGACTTAGAGTCTTAGATTGTATCAAATACTTATCTCTGAAGAGAAGAACATATACACGACAAAACTGTATATATTAGTAGTCTGATATATTAAAGAATCTTTTAACTGAATCAAAACAATTTTATGATGTTCTGCCCTGTTGTAAACCAATCAATCAATAATAATTACTGCTATAAATCAATCTAGATGAGAATCTGTCATCACATATATAAGAACCATCACTATATCCTTCTTTAAAGATTGTCGACTTAGAGTCTTAGATTGTATCAAATACTTATCTCTGAGGAGAGAGAAGAACATATACCCGGCAAAACTGTCTCTATTAGTAGTCTGATAAATATTGATGACTCTTTTAACTGATTCAAAACAATTTTATGATGTTCTGCCCTATTGTAAACCAATCAATCAATTATAAATTCCTGTTATAAATCAATCTAGATGAAAATCTGTCATCACATATATAAGGGAGAGAGCCATCACCATTTTCTTCTTCAAATATTGTCGAACTATAGTCCATATCTTAGATTATATAAAATACTTATCTCTGAAGAGAATAACATATACACGACAAAATTATATATATCAGTAGTGTATTGCAGGTATCGACAAACTGCGGCTCGCGAGCCACATTCTTTATATAGTTCCATACGCTTATATTATTTATGCGATTACTATTTATTGTTGGCAATATAAACATTTTGTGGCTCTTTAAAAACTTTGAAATTTTGTAAATTGTAATTTTTGACTCTTCCGAATCAAAAGTTTGCCGACCCCTGGTGTAGTGTATTGAAGAAATATAGTTTTAATAATTTAAAAATAAACATAAATATTTTAGAATTTATTTTCAGAAATAAAATATAAAGATAGAAATTGAGGAACAAAATAAGAATTAAATTTAGGTATAGCTGGTAGGTTATAGGATATGGCGTGGTATTTGTTGGTTTCCTGAGGATTCTTCTGAAAGGTTTGTATATGCTTTAGATTGTGTCTACAGCCACTTTATCTGGTTGTTGATTACGAGGTATTGATCCCCGTGTGTGACGTAGATACTGGAGATTCACGTGGACTTACCTTTTTAGCTTGAAACCAACTGCCAAGATGAAGACCAAACCGTAGACCACCTCCTCTTCACTTGCCCAACCTTCCAATACCAAAGATTCCAGACAGCCACTCTCCTAGGTATCACCAACATATGTCCAGCATCCCTAGAAAATCTCCCAAGAAAGAAATCTGCCTGGCGACACCTCATTAATTGGACTTCCACTGGCATTGTATATAAATCCAAGAAGACTTAGTTCAGAAGGACATCCCGGGTAGTTGGCGACTTCTGCACGCTCCAGGAACCTGGGTTACTTAAATAAATAAAAATATAAGTGTTAAGAAATATCAATAAAAATTAATTTTGAAAATGTAAAAGCCAGGTGAAGACAAAAGATAAAGAAAAGACTCGGTGACAATACTTACCTGTTTACCATAAAGTTTGAATTCTAGGCTGCTGTGTGTAACAGATGTTCCAGATGGGGAGACTTGCCTTCGTTCCAGTTCTACTAACGGCGTTGTTGTGAGGATCTAGTTAGTGACAGTACTGGGACCTTACAACTCTGAGGTAATGACATAATATGTCCTTTCCTTTGGGTCGGTCAGGCGAGTGTCGTTATTGTCCATTCCACGGCGGCCATGGAACATATCACCCTGCGTGCACGTGGACTGGAACTGAACTTCCCTCCTCCGATAGCTTGCTCGCTCCACAGACCCAGGACTAGGTACTGATTACTAGATTGTTGGTTCTGGCGCAAAACTCCGATGGGAGGCCTCGCGTGGTGACGTAAGTCCGGCTTTCAGCGTTGTCAGTATTCAGTCCGCTCCACTCTGTTGCCAATAGAGAACACAGAGTACAGCGAGCTGTCGGAATGGGAAGTTGAGTCAGAGGTGTAAGAGACTGATGGAGAAGACAGACAGCCTCTGTGTTATGTATCTAGATATCACAGTGGAGCCCTCACCGTGTCAAGTTTATATATAGGTAAATGTCTTTTTTAAGCTCCCTCCTTAAGTCACCGAGTCCCTTCTTTATAGATTTGTCTTTCCGCGGCATTCAGTCTCTTTTAATGTCTCAAGTAAATCAATAATCCTATCTCAATATATCTGGGAATCTCTCTCCAGTCCGCTGCAGGGAAAATTAGAAGTTCACCTGTAAGGAGTTAGAAAACCAAGCGTGTAATATACAGACACAAACCTTTATTAGTGATCAAGCCCCATACAGGATTCTCCCAGTATAGCAATGGTTTTAATTGAACATAAGTACTATACACAAATCAGTATTAACCAAACATGTAATACACACACAAAAACCTTTATTAAGGATCAAGCCCCATACAGGATTCTCCCAGTATAGCAATGGTTTTAATTCGAACATAAATTAAGTACTATATACAGTATTAACCAAGCGTATAATACACACACACAAAACCTTTATTAAGGATCAAGCCCCATACAGGATTCTCCCAGTATAGCAATGGTTTTAATTCGAACATAAATTAAGTACTATATACAGTATTAACCAAGCGTATAATACACACACACACACAAAACCTTTATTAAGGATCAAGCCCCATACAGGATTCTCCCAGTATAGCAATGGTTTTAATTCGAACATAAATTAAGTACTATATACAGTATTAACCAAGCGTATAATACACACACACACACGAAACCTTTATTAAGGATCAAGCTCCATACAGGATTCTCCCAGTATAGCAATGGTTTTAATTCGAACATAAATTAAGTACTATATACAGTATTAACCAAGCGTGTAATACACACACACACAATACCTTTATTAAGGATCAAGCCCCATACAGGATTCTCCCAGTATAGCAATGGTTTTAATTCGAACATAAATTAAGTACTATATACAGTATTAACCAAGCGTATAATACACACACACAAAACCTTTATTAAGGATCAAGCCCCATACAGGATTCTCCCAGTATAGCAATGGTTTTAATTCGAACATAAATTAAGTACTATATACAGTATTAACCAAGCGTATAATACACACACACAAAACCCTTATTAAGGATCAAGCCCCATACAGGATTCTCCCAGTATAGCAATGGTTTTAATTCGAACATAAGTACTATACACAAATCAGTATTAACCAAACATGTAATACACACACAAAACCTTTATTAAGGATCAAGCCCCATACAGGATTCTCCCAGTATAGCAATGGTTTTAATTCGAACATAGATTAAGTAATATACAACAACAAAGCCTTTATTTAGAGTCACTGACCCTATACAGGATTCACCAGAGGTATGCATAAGAACAAAGCAGTGAGACAAAGGAAACAACGATATAGACAGAAGAAAAAGAAAAAAAAAAACAAGAAAGAGAAAGAGGGAGCAAGAAAAACAACACAAAAAGAGTAGCAGTAAGAAAGTGAGGAGTGAGTGTCACTTGGCCTTCTTCTGAGATACGGACTTGTGGAAACCATAAAACGCCGTAGCAATATACTTATTCTGGGTCATATTGTCAATTATTGATGGAAGTGAAGCACAGAGTTGCCCAGTTTTGAGCGTAAGGGTACTTATTTCTTCTTTCAGAGCAGAGCAATCAAAAATATAGCGAGTGATTTCATTTTTTAGTTTTGAATTAGAGAAGGTACAAATCGGGTCCTCACCGCAGAGCATCTTGGTGTGGTTTTCTCTAAAAACTTGAAAGTATTCTAACTTGTGCGAGTAGTCTTAAAACCAGGAAAGGAAAATCCCCTGAAAGGTATCCCTCCGTCATGAAAGATATGTGAATGTCTTTGTAGTGAGAGTATAGCTTAGATTTATCCATTCTTGTAAGGTCGTTTTGTATGGATTGGTCTGCCGCTGTCTTTAAGAGCCCTGTAATCGCGCTCCTCAGCGTTTCAGGATCAGCACAGGAAACAAGTGCAGGGGATCCATTATTGTTAAGCAGATTGGTGAGCTTTTTAATGAAACCGATGGGTGTGCCCGAAGCATTAGACAGTTCCCGTGTTCTAATAAAACATATACGCGTCAATCTGTCACTGCTCATATTTAACACCCGCAGCCAATACTTCAGGGTTAATTTTAAAGCTGTTACACTCAATGAGATACGACCGGTTTCTAATCTGATTATGTAGCCTGGAGTGTATCTGGGCAGATTCAGGAACCTACGGATAAATATGTCTTGTATACTGTCCAGTAAGTCTTTATGCTCTGTTGCCCACAATGGAGAGGCATACATCAGGACAGCTCTCACTATTGTATCAAAGAGTTTGATTGGTAATTTTTTTTACTTTGCTTTTGATTTTATTAATATTGGGTGTGTGACGTTAATTGCTGTAAGTGCTTTTCCTTTAAAGTAATTTGCCGGGTGAGTAGTTGTTATTGTTGGTGTCAGAGGGAATCCCAAGTATGTATATCTTGAAGTTATTGTTATGGGTTTATCATTCCAGAACCATCTATCCTTATTTGAGGGTTTACCTCCATTACGGAACACCATAATCTTTGACTTGGACTCATTTAGTGTCAGTAAGTTCTCATCGAGATATTCTTTCAGTATTTTGATCTTCTTTTGGAGGTTCATCCTGGACTCACCTATAATTGCTATGTCGTCGGCGTACAGCAATAAATGAATATCTCCAAATTCTGGCAAATTTACACTCGGCAGGTCTGAACTATTATAAATTTCGATTAAGTCCGTGATAAATAATATAAATAGCAGTGGGGAAAGTGGTTCTCCCTGGAGGACTCCCGAGTTTATCTTAATACTTTCCGTGAATGATCCCTTCCATCTGATAGCTATAGTTGCTTGTTTGTAGTAACTTCTGATCTTAATATGAATTGGTAACTTATGCCTAGGTTGTAAAGTTTTTTCCTTAGATCGACAAAAAAGACATATAGTTTTCCCCTCGTTTTTCTTAATGATAGTTGGATTAAAGTAGTTAGTGTAAATATGTGGTCAATACATGATCTTCCTTTTCTAAATCCCGCTTGGTTTTCCGGTATAACCCTTCTTCCCTCGACCCATTCCTCCAGTCTTGATCTTAGGATTGAAGTGAAAAGCTTTGATACGTTGCTAATCAGTGCAATACCTCGGTAGTTGGAGGGGCTGTTCTTATAACCATTTTTAAAGATTGGGTGTATAGTGGAATTAGTCCAAATTGCTGGGTATTTTCCAGTCGTCATAACACTATTGTAGAGTTGTTTCAACAGCAGTATGTACGAATCAGGGAGTATTTTCAATACTTCATTGGGGATGCCATCGGGCCCGCATGCCTTGTTACTCTTCAAACCAGCTATCTCCTTGTATATGTCTGCATTGGTTATCTCTGAGTCCAATATAGGATCGTTCTGAGAAATCACATTATGTAAATTACAAATTCTCACATTTTTCTCTGTAGTCATTAGTTCGCGGTAAAAGTTCAGCCAGTCCTGTATAGCTATTTCTCCTTGGATTATAGATGTGCTTTTGTAGAGCGCAATAGTTTTCCAGAAGGTCTTTGAGTCTTTAGCATTTCTGAGTATTTCCTGTTTTTCATTATCAAAGCCTTTCCTTTTTAGATCCAATAAAGCGAGATATTTCTTTCTGGAGAAGCATAACATTCCCTGTCTTCCGATCTATTTGTTTTATGATATTTCTTCAGACTTTCTTTTGCCAGTTTTTTTCATATCATAGCAGTCCTTATCGAACCACGGCTTAGATTTCCTGGGGCCGCCCTTAATTGAGTACGTTATTTTTGCAGATGACATTGCTTCCAAAATTCGCTGATTGAAAGTATATACAAGGTCATCGGAGGCTGGTATGTTTTTTCCCGCAATTCTTCCAGTTTCATTTTAAACATTGCGAGTCCCTCGGCTGACCATCTATATCTCGTGATATTATAATCTTCCCGTTTGGTTTTTTCTCATTGAAGTTATGGCCTTTTATTGTTAAACCAAAGGGTGGTGGTCAGAGTACAGTTGGTCATCGACTTTGAAGTCCAGTAAAATTTGTAGTGAACCCTGTGATAGTATGCAATAGTCAATAGTCTAAGAGCCTCTTTCAGATATGTATGTAAAATCTCCATCTTTATCCCCTCTAGATCTTCCATTAACTATTGTCAAAAAATTATCTTCCAGGAAATCAAGAAGTTTATCAGACAGAGATGATATTATATGATCTTTGGCCCTTCTTTCCGATGTTAGAGGGAGCTGGAAATTAAGTGGATTGTGTAGTCCTCCCAACTTCCCAGTTCTGATGTTTAAATCTCCAAGTAAAATTATTTCCTTTCCATCTGCTATTTGCTTTTGAATGTATGTAGACAGTTTATCTAAGTTATGCAGCTGTATTTGGTTTTGAGGAAGGTATACAAATATCAAACAGATAACATGTTGGAGGGCTCTTGTGTTTGTTGATAAGAAAATAGATAACCAAGTGCCAACCTTTTCTGAACTGTCTACTCTATATTGCCCGCCTTCCCTAAAACCGACAATCATACCCCCTGACTCTCTTCCCCTTCCAGATTCTTTGGTGGCAGGTAATTCGATAATTTGATAATCTTTTAGTGTTATGTTAGTCCTGTTCAGGCACCATGTTTCAAGTAGAGCAAAAATTTCGTAGTTATTTATGTGCTCGAGGAGTGGAAATATCGAAAGAATCCTATAGAAACCATTTATATTCCAACATATTTTTTTCCGCGATGTCTCGCGAATTTTCAGAAAAATTTGCATTGAGAATCATATTTACATGTATTTATGTCAAAGTAACTTTCCGTTATTTGATTATAGGGTGGAGAATTAATTTGTGATTTCGATGTCGTATTTCTTCTATTTACACAATTGTTTCTACGAGGTTGTTGCTATATAGCAGCCCCTGTGCTATCAACAACTTGGCCATTCATCACTTTACAGACTTTATCATTTACAAAAAGCTTGTTATCTCTCAACTTCGATTTTATTCCCCTTTCACCCAATTCTTTCCTTTTTGCAATTAGGATGTGCCGTTGCTCTCTAACATTTTTACTATAATCTTATCGAAATTTTAGTATCTCTGAGTATGTAGGCATTTTTAAATATTTTTGCTCTATCAGCATAATCAGGCACCACAACAAGAACTGGTGCATTGGATCCGCGTGAAATTCGGTGACATTTTGTTATTTTTAAATCATCTCCGATTTCCATTTTATCTCTAATTATGTTTTGAATCTTTAAGTTACAATCTGCCTGATTTTCGTCACCCTCCCTCTCAATACCATAGAACACTAGATGGGACTCACGCAGTCTCGCCTCAAAAAATTCGACTCTAGCCTCCAGTTCATTTACCTTTAACGAATTACATGAAGCCAGTTTTTCGGTAGCCTGTTGAGACTCTATACATTTAGTTAGCATCTCCTCTATATTGCAGAATCGCATATCCCAATCGTCCAGTCGAGTCTCTATTTTGGTAAGTCTGATGTCAATTCTCTCTCCTAGACTCTTTATTTCCGCCGCCATGTTTAAGATTAGCATTTTTAGATCGCCATCTATTGATTCTCTCTCTCTCTCCTGAGTGTACTGGCGCAGTCAATGTAGTTTGCTTTTTGGTTGGGGGGCCTGGGTTTTGTTCAATGCCTGAGATGAATAATAGAGCCAAAATGATACATAGCAGTCTTTTTTGGTTACCAGATATATTCCCAGATGGTAAGTTTATATTTGGACCACATTGTCCATCATTATCCCTTCGTACTGAGATTTTTGCATAGTGCGTTACCTTGAGTAAATTTACATATTTAGTGTTGCATACCACGAGTATTAAGAGTAACAGTATTATCCCTTTCATAGTATAAGGCAAATATACACTGAAATATTAGTAATATAAACTATATTTACCGGAGCAGTGCTGCACGTGCTGCTTATTGTCCGGCCACCTAAATTAAGTAATATATACAATTCAATATTAACCAAGCGTATAATACACACACACAAAAACTTTATTAAGGATCAAGCCTCATACAGGATTCTCCCAGTATAGCAATGGTTTTAATTCGAACATAAATTAAGTACTATATACAGTATTAACCAAGCGTGTAATACACACACACACAAAACCTTTATTAAGGATCAAGTTCCATACAGGATTCTCCCAGTATAGCAATGGTTTTAATTCGAACATAAATTAAGTACTATATACAGTATTAACCAAGCGTATAATACACACACAAAACCTTTACTAAGGATCAAGCCGCATACAGGATTCTCCCAGTATAGCAATGGTTTTAATTCGAACATAAATTGTTTTATTTTAAAAAGAATATTACGCGTCTAAAATGGTTTTGTAATTTGATAACAGATGGCGCGCTAGTGCATCGAAATATAATTGTTCGAATAAAAGACACAAATTGATATTTTGGGAAGAGCGATTGCTCGAAGCTTATTATATATTTATAATTATATGTAATTCTGCTGTCCTAAAAGCTTATGTCCATAGTTTATCTAAAATACCCATTCGAAGAGTCAAGCATCAGTATCACTATAAAAGGAAATTCCAAAAATGCAATATAACAGCGGTATGGTAGATTAAACTGGCGAAACCGCTGGGAGGGTTCACCACTGATGAGCCAGGCCCTCCCTTTAATTTTTCCATTGCAGTAAGGGCAGTAGAAATTGTTTTATTTTAAAAAGAATATTACGCGTCTAAATAAGTTTTGTAATTTGATAACAGATGGCGCGCTAGTGCATCGAAACTATATACAGTATTAACCAAGCGTGTAATACACACACACACAATACCTTTATTAAGGATCAAGCCCCATACAGGATTCTCCCAGTATAGCAATGGTTTTAAATCGAACATAAATTAAGTACTATATACAGTATTAACCAAGCGTGTAATACACACACACACACACAAAACCTTTATTAAGGATCAAGCCCCATACAGGATTCTCCCAGTATAGCAATGGTTTTAAATCGAACATAAATTAAGTACTATATACAGTATTAACCAAGCGTGTAATATTGGAACCCAGCTACTAATTTGGATGCTAGGAAGGTGTTACCAGTGTGGAAAGTACAACTTCTTGTTGTTTTTAGATGTGAAGACATTAGTATGCAAGATGTTGTTAGATGTAAAGGTGTTGTTAGAAGTAACGGCCTTGTTAGATGCCAATATCATGTTAGTTATAAAGTTATTGTAAGGTGTATAAAGAGAGATGAAGTTAGATATTGGTTAGTTTGTTAAGTTATATATATATATAGTGTAGAAACTATATAACAAAATTATAACAGTGATTCTACTTTTAAAACTTAAGGAGCAAACTGATAATAATGATAACTTATATCAATTAGATTTGATTAGATTAGCAAGCTAAATCTAAATTAATTATAATAATAAATAGTTATTTAATTTTATAGTCCAGTTTTGTATTAAGATTATCTTCACTATTATGATCATTTAAATTCAAATTATAAAATTTGTAAAATGTTATTAATTTGTAGATAGAGAGAGAAAAAAAAATCCTTTACTTCTAATACATCATCAAGTTAATTATATATTTATAATTAATAACAATAAAAATTAACAACGTAACGTCTTTTGCATCGGCTTTTACACGTCATTTAGACATACTCTAATCCTATATATAGAATAATCGAAGTGAGAATATATATAATAGTTAGAAAAAAGAGAGAAAGACAGAACCATGCACTTTTAATCAAACTAATAATAAGGAAAAAAAAAAAGTTTTGTAAAGAAGGTAGATAAGATTGTTAGTATATATATATATATTTTTAAAATTTTATATTTTATCCTTTTTTTTTTAAAGATTTTTAAAGGTTTTTTTATTTTATAATATGATTATAAATAGTTGTATTTAGTAATATATCTATAGTATGAATTAACATTTGTTATAAGTTTGGATATTATGTTTTGAAACCCTAATGGTAGACCAGACATACACAAAAAACTTTAAATTGAAATAAATTGGAAAAAGAGATCTGCTGGACCGGGGATCTTCAGATAAAAGCCCAACGACATTTCACCCCTTCTTTATTATGTCATAGATCTCTTTTAAACCGGATTTTATGTGTTAATATTAAGTTGTTTCAGTGAAATATTTAAATGAACATATATAACAGATACAAGTGTTAACAAATTCAAACTGTAAACCTACCTCGACCGCGGCGTCCTCCATTGTGAATATCTATTTCTGGCTGACACATGTTGCGGGGGGGGGGGACATTTCAAATTTAGACCATTTATTCAGAATTTTTTGAACAACAAGAAAATTAAAGAAGAAAGGAAAAATAGTTAAGGGAAGAAAGCTGAATTTCATAATCTTTACAGCTAGTTATATCAAAATAACTGATTCAACACTTATTCATCTTTTAATATTCCTTTAAAAGGCAAATTATAAGAGTTTAATAAAGCTATTAATTGTGCAAATTCACCTTTATTTAACTTCCATTTTCCTCCCCAGAAATTGGAGATTAAACAAAATGAACTATATATTATAAAACTTTAAAAATCTTGTGAAAAAATCTTTTAATCAGTTATTTAATCAAAATTTAATTATGCAAAACAATTAAACAACTATATACATTTGTGTTATATTATCTTTTGTTTATCTGTTGTTTTGAAAGTTTGATGTGTATAAATCCTTTTTGTTAATGTTTTGATAGTGTTTATTTTATGGCTTAGGGGACAATATGATAAAAAAAAAGTAGTGAATATAATTGGGTTGAAATGTAGGCTTGTAATAAACTGTGGTGTTGTATTGTTAACATCAAAAAAACTTATTGTATTATAAATTTAGTATTGTATATATATGGGTATGGTGGTGGTGTCTTGTCCAAATATTTAAGATTATTTGAATTAAAAAGACATATTTGATCAAAATATCATGCCTTTTTAATTAAAGATTTATTTATGGATTGCTCTATTTAAAAAATATATGAGTATATATTATTTATATGGAGAAAAGCTAGATTCCTGAAGTAAATTAAATAAAACTACCTTACAAGAAAACGTTCAAAGAAATACACACAAAAAAATAAGAAACAAAAGATATAATTCATAGATATCACGCTGACAAATGTGTTCTGCCAGGGTCCCCAGTCGCCCATCTAGACTTTCCAGGGTGACCAGATTAAATACTTGAAAAAGCCCATTCATTTTCTTTCATCCATGTCCGAAATATATATATATATATATTGCAACAGTTTTGGTTTTCAAATATATGTGAATATAAATTGTGCAAATATAAATTATTTAAATATATGGTTGATCAGTTTGTTTTGTTTTCTTTGAATGTAGAAAAGTTTTTTTTGTTTTTGTTACTTTGATAAAAATAATAAATAAATATTTTTTAATCTTCGTGACAATTTTGGTGGAGGTGCTGCTCGTATCTCGGTAAATCTAAACGGTGGCTAGTAAAAGTCGACGTCGACAGGGCCTACTACCCGTGGAAAATAAGGAAGAAGAAATATCCATCAAGAACGAACAAGAAGTCCATTCACCTCTCAGGATTCCCATCACCTGTCTGCAACAGCCCAGAAATCCTCCTAACTTTGCTGGGAAAACATCGAAGTGCCCTCATTAATGGCTGAAAGACTACGATAGGGCAGCCAGGTAAAATGGATGGGACGACTCTATGTGTCTTGCCAATGTCATCTTCTTTTTAGAGGATACTGCTAAGCGCTGGTATGAGAATGAAGAAGAAAACCTCACATCATGGCCGACTTTCAGAGAAGAGCTCCTTAAAATGTTTGGCGGCAGGGAGAATCTAGTCCAAAAAGCCGAAGCCAAACTGAAATCTCGAGCTCAACGATTCGTCTGAATCTTATATTCAGGACATACTCGGACTTTGTCGCCAGGTCAATCCAGCGATGACGGAGGGTGAAAAACTAGGACACCTCATGAAAGGAGTGAAGGAACACATATACCAGGCACTTCTTCCTGTAGAAATGGCAACAGTTGAAGAGTTCTGCAGTAAATGCAAGAGAATCGAAACATTGAATTAAAAAGAGAATAAGAAAACCACAATTTGAGAGACTTATGAACGTCACTTCCATCTCAACTGATAGCAACGGAGATATCGAGGAACTCCTTCGTAGGATAGTAAAGGAGGAGATCAGCAATGCTATTTCGGGACTTGACTCTCCCATCATCCCCAAACAGCTGGAAGAGGAGGTCTACCAAAGAGCCGAGAAGACATTGATACGAATTATAAAACATCCCAAGTCCTATAATGCTGATCAAAAGGCTTGGTATGACACAGAAAAAAAATTGGAATTACGATAACCGGGAAAGGCGGAAATCTGATCAAATCAGACACGAATCGAGTGTGATGGGAAGGAGACCACGGCAGGAATTCCCTAAACGCAAAACTGACGAATGGAGAACAGTCGACAACAGGCCAATCTGTTTTCACTGCGGACATCCAGGGCATGTTGTTAGGTATTGCCGTGAAAGAAGAGCAGTCTTCGACTCATATCGTGACAGAAGCAGAAATCAAGCAACACTAATCAACCATGAAGACGACTTGAACCCGAATGCCCCAAGACGCTCATCCCCTAGCCCTAATCGAGGACGATGACCGACTCGCCGCCACAGATCCCCTACGCCATACAGACGACTTAGCCAATCTCCTAGTCGCCGAAATGTGGAAAACTAAATGGCGCGACCTTTCTAGGAGGTGAGGCCGCTTGTCAAGAAATTCCTCCACCAGTCGCTAAAATGAGAGCTAATTACCTTAACATAGTGGCTGATAACCAGCCGGTAAGTGCATTAGTCGATTCTGGGGCGTCCTATTTCATTATTTCTGAAAAATACCGCCGCTATCTGAGAAAGGTCTCATGCTACCTACAGTCAAAAATATTGCCCTAAAAGTCGCCGATGGAAATTGTGTACAACCGTTAGGTAAATGTATCCTTCGAATGACCGTCCAGGATAAGTTGATTCCATTTGAATTCATAGTACTACCACAATGCATTCATGATGTTATCATTGGATGGGACTTATAGAATGTGGACGATCTGCATTATATTTTTAAAGCATTTTAGAAGAGTCAAACTCTACAGATCCTCGGCGCTTAACAGCCTTAAGTGATTATGTCATGCCAGCCCGATCAATGGCTCGAATAGCCGTGTCAGCCCCGAAGGATATGGAAAATGTAGATATTATCATCTCTGGAAATAAGAATGTCGTATTGAGTAAAGAAATATTTATACCCGCTGCAATTGTGAATGTCCATCATAATCAGGGGAAGGTATGGCTTGCTAAGGGAAAATCCGAAGCACAGATAATACCAAGAAATACATGTATTAGTTTTTCCGAACCTTTGGAGGAAACTTATTTGAGTGTTGTGGAAGCGACATCTTCAAAAACAACTTCAACATCTAGCAAAGAACGTAGAGAAATAAATTTTTCTTCGATGGTTTACCCTGACCTCACATGCAAAAAGCATGAAAAATTACTAGGGTTTCTTAGACAATTTTCGACTATTTTTGACAGCTAAAGAAAGAGCGGCGCTGATGGTGTCCAGATGAAACATCGAATTGAAACTGCAGATCAGCCAACGAGCTTAGTCTCGCCTGCTGAGCGTCGCAAAATAAGTGAAGAGGTAGATAAGATGATGAAAAACGATATTATCCAACCATCGGAAAGCCCATGGTCATCCCCGGTTGTCCTGGTGAAAAAGAAGGATGCAAGTTGGCTCTTTTGTGTTGATTATCGTCGATTAAATAAAATCACTAAGAAAGACGTTTACCCTTTACCCCGTATAGACGATACGTTGGACTGTCTAAAAGGTGCTAAATACTTTTCATCTATGGATTTATATTCTGGCTATTGGTAAATTCAGGTTGATGCGGCTGATCGGGAGAAAACAGCCTTAATAACTCCTGAGGGATTGTACCAGTTTAAAGTGATGCCATTCGGCCTTTGCAATGCCCCGGCGACATTCGAAAGAATGATGGACAATTTTTACGACATTTTAAATGGACAATGTGTCTCTGCTACATGGACGACATCGCAGTATTTTCTGAGACCTTTGAAGAACTTCTTAATAGACTAACGGTAATTATTCAGTGCATGCAGAGTGCTGGACTTACCCCGAACCCAAATAAATGTCTGTTTGCTGCTCACAAAATTAAGATTTTAGGACACCGCGTATCTCACAGAGGGATCCTGCCAGACCTAGATAAAATAAAAGCCGTAAAGAATTTCCCAACACCCAAGAACATACACGATGTTAAGAGCTTTCTGGGATTGTGTTCTTACTATCGGAGATTCATAGAGAACTTCTGCCAAAGAGCTCAACCACTCCAAATTCTGTTGAAGGGAGGTGTAAAGTTTTCTTGGGGTTCTGATCAGAAACAATCTTTTGAAAATTTGAAGGAGGCATTAACAGCGGATCCAGTTCTTGGACTTTTTGACGAGACCTGTCTAACTGAATTACATACTGATGCAAGTGGTTATGGTATTGGAGCAGTTCTTGTGCAGATACAAAATGGAGACGAAAAAGCCATTGCCTACGCATTTCGAGCTTTAACGAAAGCCGAAAGAAATTATTCGCCTACAGAGAGGGAATGCCTGGCAGTCGTAGGGGCCATTACCAAATTTAGACCATACTTATTTGGGAAACCCTTTACTGTAGTGACTGATCACCATGCGCTCTGTTGGCTTGCCAGTCTTAAAGATCCGTCCGGAAGACTTGCAAGATGGGCGTTGCGACTTCAAGAATACGACATTACGGTGATATATAAAAGTGGACACAAACACAAAGACGCCGATCGCCTGTCGCGAAACCCTTTGGAAGGTGATGCCCCACTTCTAGAAGTCGATATGGGCGCGATCACTCGGCTTGACCTCCCCTCAGAGCAACTATGCGATCCTGATCTTGCTCGAATAATAATTATTGCTCGAATTAATTGGACGTATGAAAGAATCCGTCGTCGATTTTATTGGTCTGGCCTCTATAGAAGTGTAAAAAGATACGTTGCCCACTGCAGGGAATGTTAAGCGACGAAAGTCTATCCCACAGCAACCTCCGGGACGTCTGATATCTATTCCCCCAGCAGAAGCACCTTTTCAAAGAATCGGAATAGACCTGCTTGGACGGTTTCCAAAATCCAATATAGGAAACAAATGGGCTGCAGTCTGCACCGACTATTTTACTCGGTTTTCAATTACGCGAGCTTTACCAAATGCAGGGGCAATCGAAATAGCCAAATTTCTGTTAGAAGAAGTGATTCTAAAACAAGGGGCCCCTAGGATAATTATTAGTGACCGAGGCCGAGTTTTCCAATCTCGAGTGGTTTCCGAAATCATCAAATTATGTGACGCCATGAACCGAATGACCACTGCATACCATCCTCAGACCAACGGACTTACGGAAAGATTCAACAAGACGCTAGGCGACATGCTTTCAATTTATGTTGATGTCGAGCAGAAAAACTGGGATGAAGTGTTGCCATTTGTGACCTTTGCTTACAATACAGTTCGGCAGGAGACCACTGGTTTCTCACCTTTCTTCCTGCTCCAAGGACGTGAAACAGAGATAACACTGGACACTATGTTTCCATTCTGCCCCGAAAATAGCGAAGATGATTATGTAGACCATCTCATAACAAAAGCCGAAGAATCAAGACAGTTGTCTCGTCTGTGTACATTAGAAGCCCAGCAGAAAGACGCGGAGAGATACAACTCCCGACATCGGATGATTTACTACCAGCTCTCGTCTGGATATTTATTCCCACCGACGGGTTGGACTTTCGGAGAAATTAATGAAGCGATACTTCGGTCCATACAAGGTGTTGCGTAGGCTATCTGACGTCACCTATGAGGTCAAAGATTTTGAGCCAATACAAGACAGAAAACACCCAAATATACATTAACTCAAAAAATGTCATTTACCCTATTACAAGCTGCTATAAAACTCCTTTAAATATATCTAAACCAATAAATAAAATGGGTTTAAATAGTGGAATATGACTACACAAAGTGGATTTTCCGACGCATGTGATGTAACTTGGAAATAAAGAGGCCAACTCATTGGCAAAAGAAGGATCATTGAGTAACCATGATGGGAAACAACATCTAAAACCCACCTTTCAACTAGAGCCCCCATCAAACAACTACAATTAACAAAACAGAGACAAACTAATTTACTTATGGTATCAAATAGAAACCCAAAACAATAAACCCTCCAAATGAACAATTCGCCACTTTGAAAACAGTTCACTTTCTCTTTACGTCCATTCATCTATAAAAAAAGGCACAAACCTTTCCTAAATGACAAAAAATATATACAAATTAAAAGAAGTCAATCCCCTCAGCATATACTGAAATGTATTGGAGATGGATAGTGTTGTGATGGATAATGTTCTCTGGAAAATATTAAGCCACCTGCCGAATTTGTGCCATACAATGGTGAGAAGAAATGGGAAACCTGGCGTGAAGCATTTGAAATTTTCTCTATAGCTACAGATATAGAGAGCCTGCCATTGGTACGTCAACGAGCCATCTTGAAACATATTCTTGGTGAAAAAACGATGTCGATTTATAAAACATTCAGAGTACAAGAAAATGAAACTCACCCAAGTATCAAAGGGATGCTCGACTTGTTGTCAAAACATTTCAAACCCTTTAAAAATAGTTAATCATATAAAACGAACAAAATACATAGTATATGATAATTTACCATATACCACAACAGATAGAGATCATTATACACATATATAAAGAGCTGAAGAAAGTTCTAAATTGCCTTAATAATCACGATGTCTATAATAAGGAAAGAATAGGTACCTAATGAGACAGAGTAAAGCAGACAGACAGAGGTACAGACAGACAGATAACTCAGAAGTTCAGACAGGGGTGAGACAGTTATGATCTATACTAAGGCCACAGATCAATCAGGCCATGGTCCAGTGACCTGCCCGCTGTCGCCATGGTGACACCTTTGTGACTATCTCCTTGAACATCTACTCTTGTCATTTGTTCTTCCGTTACCAGTCAAACACCTTGTTCATTTACCTGTCTATACTCGTCCAACTTCTCGTTCATTTACCTGTACAGTAGAACCTCCATGAGAGGACACTCACGCTAGAGGACACTTCTCTACAAAGGACAGTTTTCAGTTGCAAAATTATCATTTTTACAATTTAGCAACTCTCCGGTGCGAGGACACCTCTCCATAAAGGACACTTTGGCTCTGCAATTAGGTGTTGTCCTTTACAGGGAGGTTCTACTGTATGTATATATATAGTGTGTTCATTTTACCTGTCTCCTTTTACTTGTACGGCTAATCGTATTTATTCCTGCTTACTAATCCATTTAACCGTCCGTTTACCTGTCTACTAATCCTTATACTCGCCGATCTACATGTAAATATATTTGTCGATCTATTTGTCTGTCTACATTTCTATTCATATCATAGTACGATACTATTTCAACAATCAACCTTAGCTTCGTTTAGTTATTTTTCTATCGCGTAGAAAGGTTTTGTTGAAACGTGTTTGATAAAAATAATTTCACTGAGTCATTGTGACTGCCAGCCATTTCTATCTACAAGATGTTTAAAATAACTGAATGTTTTACCATCATAAAGAAATAGTCAAAATATTTTTTTTTACAATATGGAGAATGTCCAGATTGCAGACGCAATTTAAATTATTTTTTTAAATGGTTTCTCCTCAGTTTTTTTTTTTTCATTTTCTACGAAACTATCTAATAATACGTTTATATAAAAGGGCGTACCTGTAAACAATGATAAATTTGTTCTCATGTGATCTACAAGAATTTGTAAATTAAGTTCACTGTACAATATATTGATAAAGAGGGAGCAATCTCTCGAGATATTTTGAGGGAAAAAAATGTTTTTTTTTTCCTTTACAGATCCAGGTACGCCTTTTTATATAAACTTAATTGATGGATCGCTTTTTGACTCGAATTAATAGTACGTGTTTATTAGAAGTTTTATTTATTTATCTATAGTTTAAAAATTATATTTAAACTTAAAAAATTTTTAAAATAGTTAATATATTTGATTTATTATTTTAAAGAAATATAAATTATTTCTCGTCTAAAATCTTAAGCTATATATGATTCACTGTTTTCTTATAAATATTAAATTCACCAGGAATATGGTTTATATCCTGTGTAGTTGGCGTTCTGCGCTCCAGGAACCTGGGTTATGACTATATATTTCTTCTATTAAAAATAAAAAGGCCTATCCTGATCAGGAGCACATGTGCTTTTCAGATAGCAGAGCGCCATCTGGTGGAACAGAAATCAACTATTCATTGATTTAGCCTGTTCCCTGATATTTGGCCAACCCAAATTTGGCCAAACGCTTTCGTGGATAGCTTTTCTTGATTTATCAAGAAATTGGGTTGCCCAAATATCAGGGAACAGGTTAAATTAATGTTTAGTTGATTTCTGTTCCACTAGATGGCGCTCTGCTATCTGAAAAGCACATGTGCTCCTGGTCAGGATATATGCCTTTTTTTTTTTAATATCAACACCTGACCTTTTTATTTTTTATATTATTTTTTCACATATATCTTCTATATATTTATAACATACACTAACAGAGTTTTTAGTTGTAAAGTTTTTAGCAATCTCCACAAAAATACTGAACTATATAGTAGCGAACTATATACCAAATTTTCGTTATTTTTTGCTTCGTGTGTCACCCTTATTTTCATTCTCCAAAAATCTGTAGTTATATTTATTTTCAATTTTACAAATTCGTAGAATTTTTGCTTTCAAATTTCTCCAATTTATTCATCATATCACCCCCCCCCCCAAATTGCTTTGTTTTCAAAACATGTGCATTTGAATTATTGAATTCTATTAATTTCTAATTATAGATATTTCGTGTTTCTAATTTAATTTTTATAATTACATTTATCATAATTGTTAGTATAATTTTATTTCATATGTTTTTTTTATTAGTAAAAACTGCAAAAAGTCAATAAATATTTTAATATATCTGTTTAGTTTTATTCTGAACATAGGTGGCAGAAGGCGGCGCGCGGCGGTGAAAGAAAGAAGAGCTACGTCATCGCTGACCAATGGGAGGCCATCTGGCTGCACCGCCAGAGGGAGCTCTCCACCTTCTGAATTCTTAGCACGGTCGCCACTAAAGAACAAGGCCTTTAAGCTGCGGCTTTAAATCTTTTGTAAATTCTTTAAATATTTATTGTAAAGAAAATTAAAATAAATTCATTTGTAAAGCTTGGGATAATTGGCTGACCAAAGATAAGTACATTTGTTTCTTTAAGCTATTATAAAACATTCTATTCAATTAAGGCCAAACGAGAACAAATTGTTTTGTTAAAATTCATTCTGCTTTTCCTCCTTGCGTATTTGCGCCAAGTGGGAAACAAAACAATAACTGTTATATTTCAGTAATCGCGGATTCCAATAACATCACGCATATCCATATAGATAATACTCTAACAGAGTTTTCAGTTGTAAAGTTTTAAACAATCTCCTCCAAAGATACTGAACTCTACATAGCTATCTATATACCAAAAATTTCTTTATTTTTCACTTCATTTATAGCGCAGTTATTTTGTATTATCCAAATATCAGTAGTTATATTTATTATTTAATTTATTCAAATTTCCAATCGTAGAATTTTTACCTTCCAATTTTACCCTATTTATTTATTATCACCTCGGTTTTTTTTTTTTTACAAGAAAAAAAGCTGCCAAATGTAAAGTAATATTTTACTTTATCGACCACGTATCAGTAATTTGATTCAAAAATCATTAATATCGATTTATATACTCGAATTTATTTATTTTTCTCTAAATATTAGTTGCTATATATTTATTTTCAATTTATTCTCAATTCTTTTTTTTTTTTCACAAAAATCGTAGATTTTTTGCTTCAAATTTCAGTTTATATATTTATCATCACCAAATTACCTTGTTTTAAAACAAGTGCGTTTGTATTCTTGAATTTTATTGATTTCTAACGGTAGATATTTCCTGTTTCTAATTCAATTGTTGAATACTTTTTTGCTTATAATCAGAATTTCTTCTCTGTGGAAATTTTCCTTTGGGATTTTCTCTGGATACCCAGGATTTATTCGTGTTCATATCTGCTCGAATACTTTGCTTAGAAAGTATTTTCATTTAACGTTACTTGAAATGCTGCTTATAAGAAATCAGAATATTGTTGCACCAAGTTGCAGCTTTGCAGGGTCGTCGACCTTGGTTTCCTCCTTCTTGGTGTTATACATAGAGCGGGTTTCCATACTCAAAGAAAATAAAGAAAAGTAAATTAAAACAAATTGCCTTTTAAAGTTATTGTGTTTATTTATTCGTTGTCTTCCTCGTAGGTCGTGATCCGCAGTCTTGGTCTAGATTCTCTCTCGCTCCAATAACCAATCAAGATATATGTACAATAAAATATTATAAAAGGAATGAAACTATAAAAAGGAATGATGATAATCTAAATGTAGGGCGCATTAAAATTGATGCAGAAATAACTTATTGCAATTGTTAAGCCACTATCTATACTCTTAATGTTTCTTCACAGTCTCTTTGGGTAAACCCAGGGCATTGACCGGGTCACTCGGCTAGTATTTATATCTCTATTGTTTATCTTTATTTATCAAGATAAATACAGTAGAACCTCCATGAGAGGACACTCACGTTAGAGGACACCTCTCTATAAAGGATAGTTTTCATTTGCAAAATTACCATTTTTACTATATAGAAACTCTCCGGTAAGAGGACACCTCTCTCTAAAGGACACTTTGGCTCTGCAATTAGGTGTTGTACTTTACAAGGAGGTTCTACTATATTTCAAATAAAAATAATATTTTTTCTATATTCATCAATATTAATATTTAATTTCTGTATATAGTTTTATAATTAATTTAAAATATTAGCACGAAATTTTTCTATAATCTTATTGTATATAGCAAAAATAAAATATTCTATTATATATATTTTTATAATATATTCCGCCACAAAAATAAGATTTCCAATTTCAATTCCGCAAACAACTCAGTGATAGAAAAACATTCAAATTCCTCTCAAGTCCCATCATAATCCGCCATCTTGGAAATGGACGTACCTTCTCGTCTGATTTATGGCGCCATCATCAATCTTGGACTACCAGTCGTCTGCCCATTAATGGCCTGCCATTTTCCCGCCGCTTCCATTTTTAATATTTCCTTATTTATTAAATACGTCTATATGTTATATATCGTAGACACTCTGATAATATTTTAATATAAAAGAAATTATAGGTGTTTTTTGTGTAGAGAATAAATATCTTGTGTTACTTATTCTTAATATAGTTTGTGAGTGTGTTTTGAATATTTTTAAAATATTGCTTTTTTTAAGAATAAATATTTAAGCTTGAAAAATGTTTTTTTTTAAATCCATTTTTTTCTGTTTATTTTAATAAAATTATTATAATTTAGTCGTATATAGAGCTTATTTCTAAGATTTTTAGTGTGTGCTGTGTGTAAAAAATAGATAAGTTAAAAAATTCAATGAGATTCTTCTTCTTCTTTTTTATCTCCACACTGGGTGGAGTAGAATGCGTCTGCCTTTGTCATTAAGACTGAGAGCACTACTCAGTGGCAGGCCAACTTAGCTCCGAAAGAAATGGCCGCCTCTGATATGAGGAACAGATGCCATGTGCAGCCGCTCCTAACATGGAGTACAAACGCTGCTCATCCTGTATCCCTGGATTAGGAGCCCTTACAGGGTACTATCAGTCGGGCCAGCTGGCCCCAGGTTTTTTAGTGAGCTTGTTACTGCTCCCCCTCCTCCTTTTTCATCCAGGCTTGAGACCGGCAAAGGCCGAGTTAGAGATTAATGAAGATAATCGCATAGTTTCGACTGAAATATCATCTTGTGGTTGAAATATAAAGTTTTAAAATTACAAATATTTTCTCACAATGAGTTATCTTTTTTACTATGAGAACAACTTGATGAGGGAAGAGTATCTTTAATATAATCAAATCACAAGCTTTCGGGCATAACCGCCCATCGACAGGTGTAAAAACGAGACAAAATCACTATGGCAATCAGCTATATATATATACAAAAAAGTAAGAAAATGAGACAAATATGTAAAATTTGTGCCAGAGAATTAACATAATAACGAAGGATCATTCATAGAAGTTAGGCAAAGCATGCAATCAACATATAATACATACAATACAAGGCTATTACAGAGACTAAGTATGAACAACGACTATAAAATAAAACAAAATAAAAATAAAAATAAAATAAAATAAAAAATAAAAATAAACTAAAAACTGCTATTGATGTGCAAAGGTATAAGTAGGCCATGAAAACTAAATCTTTCAGATAGGAGGTTCCAGTATTAAATTATCATATATCTCAGGAAGGTCTATTGCTCTATTGATGCTTTTAAATTTTTTGGTGAGTATAGCTTCCAGGACCAACCGTTGGTGCTTGTTCTTAATCTCATGATAGTGGGCCGAGGGGTTGTAAACGTTGAATGTGTGGCCTGTGTCCCGTATGTGTTGGTAAACTAGAGAGCGGGGATCTTTCCTTTTTACCGATCTATCATGCTCCACCATTCTGGTCTTCACCATTCTCCCAGTCTCTCCGACATACTTGGCATCACATTGCTCACATGATATGGAGTAAATGGCATTGTGGGTACTGAGGGAATCAAAGGTTACACTATTTTTAACTATTGTCTGTTTTAGATTAGTTGCCAAACTGAGTGTGTTGGAGAAATATGAGTTTATACCATATCTATTCAGAACTCGTGCTATGGCCGCCGATTTGTGAGAATATGGAATGAAACAGGTGGACAGGTAATGAGCAGTGTTTCTTATTCCTGAGGAATCATAAAAATGTTTGCAAACAAAGGATGTCGGATAGCCTGCAGAGTTTAGATTCTTGATTATGTTCTGTTTCTCTATTGCCTGAAAAGATGGAAGGGAACAATGGGTGCGTACGCGCTTAAATAAAGTTTTTACAATACTGATTTTTTGGGAAACGGGACAACAGGAAGTGTAATGCGTGTAATTGGGAAGGAAATCTTTCTTGTAATATACGGTAGTATGGTAAGAATTTGGAGTTTGAATTATTAGAACATCAAGGAATGGTATTACACCCCCTTGAGCTATTTCTATAGTAAACGACATATCTTTATTATAACTATTAAGGGACGCTAATATGGTTTCATATGAGTTCTGATCACAGATACAAAAGATATCATCTACATATCTGCGCCATAACACGATTTCTGTTCTATGTTTTTCATTGATTGATTTGTCAATCATGATCATTACCAACTCTGCTGCAGTGGTTGAAAACGAACTCCCCATTGGGGAACCCCGTATCTGTCTGTATGTTTGCGATTCAAATTTAAATACATTCATATTTAGACAAATTTCTGCCAGGCATACAATTGATTGTATGGTGGATGCATCGGTCTGTATTTCTGTTAGGAAGGCAACTATACTTTCTCTAATGACTGAGTGGGGTAGGCTTAAAAACAATGAAACTACATCATACGAAAACATAATGGTGTTTGGGCCAGGAGAAGTTACAGGTACCTTTGGTACAGGTATCTTTGAGGGGTCTTTACAGATCCAGCGATCATTCCTGGGATTTACCTTTTGGTCCACGTTCACAATTTTATCATGAATAGAAATATAAAGTGTTTATATTACATGTTTTTTTTTTTGTTTTGTTTTGACAAAAATAAAATAAATAGAATATTGTAATTGTATATGTATAAATGTAATTAGCGACTTCTGTACGCTATGAACCTAGGTTAACCAAAAATAAATTATTATTATTAAGTTTGAATTTATTTTCTATTTTTGATATGGCTTGATTTAGTATATTTGAATCTGAATATATGGCTAGAATATCATCCACATATATTCCCAGAATTATCTTAGAATTATTCTTCTCATATATAAATACACATTTATCTGAGGTTAGATTTTTAAAACCTTCATATAAAAGATGACTTTTGAGGGTGTCAAACCTTAATTTTTTTCATTTATTACAACATTTTGTATTTTAGAAACTAAGGTAATATACAGGGTGTACCAGGTAAATTGGGACTTTCAACAATGGTATTTTAACAGAAATTTTTTGCAAGTAAAAATTAAAATATCCGAATGAAATTTGACACAGTAGTAGATAAAAGGATATAGTTTTTATTTATTCAATGTAGTTTCCATTATTAGCTACAACAGTCTCGAGGCGAGTGCGGAATGAAGCACAGGCCTTGGCGACGATGACCTTGTCCATTTGGGTCATCACCGTGTGAACTGCTTTCTTGACAGACTGGATGGTGGTATGAGGAGCTTTGTTGACATCTCTCTCAACAACGCCCCATACATAGTAGTCGAGGGGATTGCAATCTGGAGAATTAGGGGGCCAAATATCAGGACCCCAGTGACTAGGGACGTTAAGTGTCAGCCACGATTGTGTCTTTTTTTGCCTTATGGGCTGGAGCTGAGTCCTGTTGGAAGACATACTTCCTTCCTGCGGCCACCATGTCCATCCAAGGCTTCACAACGGTCTCCAGAACATTGATGTAGGTGTCAGCGTTCATCCTAAGGCCCTTCTCAAAGAAATGGGGAGGCATGACATCACCTTCACTGCTGATAACGCCAAGGACCATTACGGAGGCAGGAAATTTCAGGTGCATCACGACAGGTATCTTTGAGGGGTCTTTACAGATCCAGCGATCATTCCTGGGATTTACCTTTTGGTCCACGTCAAAGTTCTTTTCGTCAGAGAAGAACCTTAGCATGCCAAAAGAGTCGTGTTTCAGGTTGTTGAGGAGGGCAGCAGCCTTTCCTTTTCTGTTATTCTTCATATTCTCAGTCAGCAACTGACCTTTCCGAAGGGCATAAGACTTGAGACCAAGGTCCTCATGGATAGTTCTGACAATTGTCATAGAGCCAACGTCCATTTCCTTGGCTATGGCCCTCATGCTCTTCCCAGGGTTTCCATCAATCTTCTCCTTGACATTTTTGACAAATTCTTCGCCTCTTACCCTGTCCGATCGACGCGAGTGCTTTTTCCTTGTAGCTATCCCCTCTTTGTTACTGTCGGCCTCATCAAACTGCTTCTTGACACGATAAATAGTGGTTTTGGGCAACTTAAGAAAATCCACTATCTCTTTGGGGCTCCTTCCGGCGCGCAGAGCAACGATGATGGCAGCTCGATTTTCAAATTCTCGGTTACTCTTCATCACTACACTGCGCACACATGTACTGTTGCATTTTACATGAATATGGCTACGTAATGAAAAAAAAAAACAAGTTTTTAATCTCAAGTAGTTTTTGTTTTATGGACTGTCAAAGTTAGTCCCAATTTACCTGGTACACCCTGTATTTCATGATGCTCGTAATATAAGTCCTAATCTAAAATAACCTCTTAGCCTTTTATATAATCTTTTATATTTAAACTTTTGTGGTGTGTCGATTTATTAGTCCAGAGATGGCTCAGAAAAGTATTTCAAAGTTAGTGTTTTATTGGTATTACTTATTAGCTACATTTTCAGAGGAAGACAAAAGGACAACACCCTAGAATGTCTATCGGATTCTTATTGACTCTGGACCATCGCTGGACTAATAAATCGACACACCACATTGGTGAGCCGGACGTGATTGAAAATAAAAATCATACTGTGGAATAATGGAGATCCACTTCGGGACGTCGGCCAGACGACGGCTCGGGTGACAGCAAACAATCCCCAGCCGCTAACAAAGGAACAGAGCACGGCCTGGTCTGCTACTGACCAGTTGGGTGTTTTCCTTTGTCCTCTTAACATGTTTTAAATAAAGTTAGTTTGAAGGAGACTTTTACCCTCTCCTTTCTGCTATTTAGTGATCTAATTTAAATCCTTGCAACAGCCCACAAAAGAATCATCACTGCGAATTCTTCTACCGAATTTCGCATCAGTGCTTTGTGAAACGATTACCAGACAATTTTCTTCACACATACGAAGATTTCAAGAGATAAAGAAATTCAATAATTGATTCAAGCTTGAAAAGAAATATCATCCAAGATATCGGGATATCATCTCAAGACTAAGATAAGTTTACACTTTTAATCATTGACTTATTTTTTTTATGTAATTTTTATTTATTTATTCATAACGACAGTCCCCTACCAACATGGGGCTTTCTAGTGATCATTGTATTGGGATTTGATATAAGGTTCTCTATATGAACTGAGGTTTGATGGTTTGTATCCAACTGGATCTTCCTAATTTCATAATATTGTCCATTCTTTTAAGCAAATCTTTGTATGGAAGATTCTCGGGGTATATTCTGGCTATATGACCAAATGTTTTTTTTTTTTTTTTTTCAAAATGGTATTCGTTATTGGGTCTATCAATTGTTATTTCTACTCTTATTTTATCTCGAAATTCGTATCAAACTGCTAAAAAAGAAATAGAAGTAACGCCATTGCACAGGACATTCTGCACAATGCAAACAGTAAATACATATTTTTGAACATCGCGATCACAGGCGTTCGTGTTTTCATGATTTCGACACAGAAACTAAGATGCAGTCGTCACATAATAAATATCTAATATTCCCGAGAAAAAAAGATCACGGCATTTCCGTAGAAATGTCAAAATCATGTTGTCTATTTTCTTCGACTCCTGTAGGATTGAATGATTGTGTGTTATGAGTATGCGTCACAACATCATAATGGAATGTTACCAAGTGGTCCTTGCTGCGCGGCGCAAACGGCCGGATTTGTGGGCAGCAAAATCTTGGCAACTCCATCATGATAACCCACCTGCCCATTCTGTTATCTGAATCGAACCTTTTTTGGTCAAATACGCCATTCTTGTAATTCGTCAAACTTCCTACTCCTCTTGCCCCCCCCCTAAAATGACTATCCGACTGATCACCAATCCAAAAGACATGTTCCATGAATAAAACGCAGGCCCATCTTTTGATTGGTAGCTTGATAAAAATAAAAAGTCGGTGGACAAGTGGGTAACACCCTCGATTCCCGACAGTCATGAACCGGGATTGAATCCCACGTTAACATTTTGTTTAATATGTGTATAACCTTTACATATTATTCACTTTTCAATTATCATAAACTAGGTTGCTCTTGTTGAGCGGTACCTAATAAAGTGATTTTGAACCGGCTAGCTTGATAAAGACTGACGAACGCCTGGTTTAAATATTAAAGCCAATTAAAACTCTGTAAAAAAAAAAATAAGTAAAAAGTGAAAATGTACTGGGATCAGTTGGATAAATCAAGAAAAAGGAATCTCCTGATTGTGTAACTAAATATTTAGTTGCATGATCAGGAGATTTTCTTAATTAAAAATCGTTTTAGGTTCACGCTCACACAAAAGCATTTATTACGACCTACAAGTACATAGTTTTATACATGGGAGGATTCACAAAATATAATTTAAAATGTAAAAGCTTTTTACATTTATTGTTAATAAAAATTTATATATTAAAAACGAACATTTGTAATAGATATTGTCAAGTAGTTCTACAACTCCGGTCACAAGAAGCCCCATGGGTCACCTGTCAATCATCACTGGACTCCTGGGGGACAACCACAGATGTGAGGGGTTCTCGGAATCGGCAAATAAGGAAAACAGGACGGTGGCTGACGACACTCATTATTATTATCTTTACCTTGGAATAAGTTGTGATATTATCTGACTCCCTATAAATACCTCTTTTATATAATTTTATTGGAGAACTAAAAGGTAAATACCCACCTTTATAATAAATAAATAATTCCCAAATTTGCCCTTGATTTATTTATCTCCGCGACAATATTGTTACATTGAAAATAGAATGGAGGAAAGTAGCGAGTGTTTAGAATAATATATGTAATTCTACTGTCCTAATATATTAGGTCGATAGTTTACTTAAATACCATTTCTAAGATTCTACCCTTCATTGTAGCGTATATAAACAAAATCGTCCAATACAGTATTAGAGCTCTAGGAAGGGCGGTCTGGAAGATTAAATTGGTGAAACCGCTGGAAGGATTCACCAACGATGAACCACGCCCTCCCAATATTTTATCATCGCAGTAAGGACAGTAGAAGTTTGTTTTATGTGTGAAATAAACATTCGTGTTGAAAAAAAAAGAATAATAGTAAATCAATGATCTTGAAATACTTTTAGACTGACAACACTGTAATATAAAAACGAGAACAAAGGAGTGTTTTGTTTTGTTTTACAAAATTAGTAATTGTAATGTAAATTGTTAAATGTTCTTTTCTCTCTCTCTTTGAAAATAATAAATTTAAAATACTTTCTTAAAAGGTAAAATCGCCTAATTCTTTAAAACCACTTCAGCTGTAAGTAAACTTGTTATTTGTTGTTTCATTGTCTGAACCATAAGAGATTCCCAACAATTCGTGCTTTAATGCTTCCATTTCGCATATATATATGTTAAATTTATTTAAAAACATACGACACACATGACCACTAAAAGAATTTTAATAAAACCCGCCGATTTTGCCAGTTCTACAAACATATTTAGACATTCAAGAAGTTGTTCTAAGTCTTTTTAAAGTTTCATCATAATTTTTGTTATCATCATCATAAACACACACACATACAGCTTGCACAACGCTTATGAGGGCCAGCAGCCCCAAATGTATACGTGTTTGGCTTTTCTTGATTGGTCAAGAATTGGTATTTGGTCAATATTGGAAGTTATTTATAACCCAGGTTCTTGGAGCTATTGCAAGTACAAATTAAAATTGATAAAATACAAGAGAAGCAATGAGAGGAAAGTTTACGTAGAATAATAAAATATATAAACATTAATATTCTGTACATAAAATATAATAAATACACACACATACAGCTTGCACAACGCTTATGAGGGCCAGCAGCCCCAAATGTATACGTGTTTGGCTTTTCTTGATTGGTCAAGAATTGGTATTTGGTCAATATTGGAATACAGCTTTATTAAGACCTACAGTCTTATACAGATTCAACGCAGGAAGGAAGCATGGGTTATTGTTGGCGCTCTAAGGCTGACAACTCTAGTTGCCTTTATATTCAGATATCGAGAGACCACGTGGAGATAATGGAAAAATTCCAATTCAAGCGTAAAGGAGTCACAGTAAGATGTCCGAGACAACCTCACTTCTACACTGATCTTTATTAATCGAAATTTTTCCTTTCATCTTAACCTATTTTACATACCTATTGTACATCTATTTCATACATCTATACGAACAAAACAACAAAAAAGACAATAAATTTACATAATACCTACAATTTAAGTGCGTCGGATACTAATATACAAAGAAAACAATTTTAAATCTTAAA
>CP092871.1:76086229-76237719 GCA_030710605.1 Cordylochernes scorpioides
CATTATTCAGTTTTCTGTAGTCCAACAAAAATCTGTATTTACCATCTCGCTTCTTGACCAATATTACTGGTAAAAGACCTAGGGGTAGAAGATGGCCTAATTATGCCTTCTGTAGCATTCTCGTCAATTTGCTCTTTTATAATATCTCGTTCTTTAGCACTTACCCGGGAAGGCTTGTGTTTAATTGGCTTTCGCGTCTTTCTGTGTCTATCGATGTGTTTGCCAATTGGTTCTCACTAATCTCGACGAAAAACAGATCTCCATACTTTCTAAAAACTTGTTTTTAACTTCTTCTTGTTCCTTTGATGAAAGATTTTCGTTTATTTGGAATCTAAGTTCTTCGTTCTCTTCTACCTCTCTTTCTCGATTAACATTTATTTTCGCTGGACTACTTCCAAATGCCAATGTTTGGTTTTTCATTTTTTACGCGTCGAGGATACAGATTAGTTATTCCAGATTATGTGCTTCCCTATTTATAAACATTGATCAAGATTCTTGCTAGACGAAGTCCATTTGTTTGAAACATTTTGCTGCTCTCCTCGATAATATATTCCCCATCCTCTGTTCTACCAATGCCTTGATCAATTTAATGGAACATTCCGGTACATTGGAAATCCTTGGCACTCTTTATTTTCAACATTTCAAAATTGCTTTCGTCATGATTATCTCGACAAATCGTATTTTATAGTTTCTTGTTTACAATCTATTTTCGCGTTCATTTTCTTAAGGAATATATCTCCAAGAATTTAATGTCCCGTTAAATGCGTTTTCAATATCACAAAGTTGTGTGATAATGTTTCGTCATCAATTTTTATATTTAAAAAATATACTTCCTACCATTGTTCAATTTTTTTCTCATCGGGTCCTGCACAATTTTTGCGAGTTTTACTTATACTATGGCCTGTATCGAGGGCCGTTCTGAGGTCGCCACTGAGAGGTCAGCACCTGTATCAACCAAAGCTTCAAAAGTCCCTAATCTTGTCCACATTAATTTTTAATTGTATTTAGGGTCCAACTTCTTGATTTACGTATGGGCGACTTGCTTTGATTGACAGATTCAGGCGCGACGCTTAGTTTAAATTTCCAACACGGAATTTCTATTCCGGGTAGGATATTTGTCTGTGTGCTATGACATACATCAGCATAAAGCGAGGTCCCTGATTTCTCTGATTTTCATTCATTTGGCATTTCTCTTCGATTCTCTTGGGTATCTGTTGATCCTCTTCTAGGATTCTTATAACATTGACCCTACAATTAACGGGCCACGTGCCCTGGCTTGTTACACTTAAAGCAGATTGGTGTCTTCCATCTTCCGGTCCTATTTTTGCTCACTTCTTGGTTTTATTGTAGGTGTTTCTCTGAAGGTTTGGTTTCGGCACAAAGTTTAGGATTATAAGGACGTCTTGGGGTAGAGGCTGGGGAAGTTGTTTCGATACTGTCTGGGAGTAGGAGGGGAGTCGTTCTTGTAATTATTGGGAAACAGGGGGCTTGGGGCCCTGGAAGTGGTCTGGTGTTTCGTGCGGCAGTCGCGGCACGTAATCTCGTTGTTTGGGGTTCTAGAATAGCGTGGACCGTTATATAGGTTTTCTGGATTTCTCCACACGTTCCCGATTTATTTTCAAAAAGAATCCATTTTCTTGCACACGACAAGAAGGTCATTCGGTCTTTTAGGAGGGGTCAGGTAGAGCGTGAATGATGTACTCTTTTTCAGTCCTCCAATAACATGTTCAATTTTTGTTTCTTCTTCCATTGCGGGGTCAACCTTGTTGCACAACTACTAGAATGTCTTCCGCGAACCTGATTGCTGGTTCATTCCAGTGTTGCATTCTGTTGAGTTTCATTCTAATTTCTTTCTTTATTCGCGTCCAAGAAAATCCTTAATGGAGGCGGATTTTATATTTCCCAGCTCGTGAAACTAGTCTAGGTTGTGTATAATTCAACAGGTTTTAGCACTTCCCGTCATGTTCATGGCGGAATAACGGGCAATTATGTAGTCTGCCCAATGATAGAGGAAACAATCTCTTCGAGGGATTCTATCCATGGGCGGGGTCTTCTGTCCCACCATATTTCGGAATTTCTATATTGGGGTTCAAAGCAGCCAACACTGGTTTCGAAACCAGCATCTCTACCAATTGTTTGCACCAAGTTGAAGCTTTGCAGGGCCGTCGACCTTGGTTTCTTCCTTCTTGGTGTTATACACGTTTCCCGAGGGTTTCCATATTAAAAGTAAATAAATAAAATTAAATAAAAATAAATTACCTTTTAAAGTTATTGTGTTTATTTATTCTTGTCTTCCTCGTAGGTTGCGATCCGCAGTCTTCGTCTAGGTCCTCTCCCGCTCCAATAAGCAATAAAGATATATGTACAATAAATATTACAAAAGGAGTGAAACTATAAAAAGGAATAATGCTAATCTCTCTCTCTCTCTCTAAATATTCTGTTTTAAATAAATATTATAAATATCAGAGAATATTTTGAATAAAAATAAGGCGCATTAAAATTGATGTAACAATATCTATTTATGGATTGATTACTTTTGCATATAACTTTATTCCAAAATTAAATGTTGTTAACTATTGATTTGAGAATAATGAATGGCAGTTTCTGATAGGTTAAAAGAGTGACTGGTGTCTTTGATGTGCTTATATATGAGAAACCTATTGAAATCGTTTATAATGTATCGATTGTATTCATTCAATCTCACACTAACTCCGCCTTTGCCGGTCCCAAGCCCGGATCAAAAAGGAAGAGGGGGAGCAGTAACAAGCTGACTAAAAAACCTGGGTTCAGCTGGCCCAGCTGATAGTACACTGTAGGAACTTCTGATCTAGGGATACAGGATGGGCAGCGTTTGTACTTCATGTTATGAGCGGCTGCATATGGCGTCTGTTCCTCATGTCAGAGGTGGCCATTTCATTTTGCAGCTAGGTAGGTCTGCTACTGAGTATTGCTCCATAATGACAAAGGCAGACGCATTCTACTTCACCCAGTCTTGATGGTTGTGAAAAGTCTCAAGTTCTACAGGCTTGATACTTTTGTATATTTTCAAATAATCAGGTGGTGATTATTTGATAACAAATCGTTTAATAAGAAAGATACAAGATAGGGAAAGATTAAATGCGGACAGCAAAAAAATGCAAGAAGAGTTTATTATCGAAATTTTAGCCAAGAAAAATTTAAAATGACAAAGTACTGGGCAAAAATAGTCATTTTTATTCAGAAAATGATTATGGCAATTTTGCTATATCATTCTTGATTGTCAGAAACGAAATTCTTTCGGGGAAAATTCCATAAAGCAGACAACGTGCGAAGCCAAATCATCATTTTTAGTAGGTAGGGAACAAGCAAAACATTAACTCGAGTAGAACACAGACGAAGCCAGGTCATCTCTATGTATAAAAACATCGCTTCTCGGCCCTTTTATCTATGTTCAAAGTGTAGTATATTTCGAAACTATTATAGACGCGAGAGATTCTTTTAAAAATTAAACAACTTCTACTGCCCTTACTGCAATGTAAAAATTAATGGGAGGGCCTGGCTCATCAGTGTGAACCCTCCCAGCGGTTTCGCCAGTTTAATATACCATACCGCTGTTTATATTGCATTTTTCGATCATTCTTTCATAGTGATACTGATGCTAGACTCTTGGAATGGGTATTTTAGAAGAACTATGGACATAAGCTTTAAGGACATCAGAATTACATACAATTATACATATATAATATGCTTCGAGCAATCGAATTAATTTATTATAATTGTATGTAATCTGCTCTGTCCTTAAAGCTCATGTCCATAGTGCATCTAAAATACCCATTCCAAGAGTCTAGCATCAGTATCACTATAAAAGGAAGATCGAAAAATGCAATATAACAGCGGTATGGTAGATTAAACTGGCGAAACCGCTGGGAGGGTTCACCACTGATGAGCCAGGCCCCCCATTAATTTTTCCATTGCAGTAAGGGCAGTAGAAGTTGTTTAATTTTTAAAAATATCTCACGCGTCTATAATAGTTTCGAAATATATTACACTTTGATCATAGATAAAAGGCCGAGAAGCGATGTTGGTGAGCTCTGGTGAGCGTCAATGCCACAATAACATCTTTGTAAAATTCGGAATGTCCACCAGGAGAGAGAGAGAGAGACCATGGTTTGGTTTATGGCTCTCGGCAGTCTAGGGAGAGCTTTGATTTCATGTAATCCGCAAGGCATGCGTAGAATTTACCCTAGTGGTGTTCAGCGCTTTTAAAGAGTTATTTAATTCTATGGGTGACATATATTAATATAAAATTTTTGTCATGAACCGATAGAGAGAGAGAGAGAGAGTCTGCAAGGTTGATGAGGCAATCGATCAATAGAGACATAGTTTTGGCGTCTATTTTGATGGAAGAGGCGACATTTCATTGTTGCTAGATCTAGTATATGATTGAGGGTCACCCAGAGTCGAAAGTGGCACTGAATTTAATGCCACCTTTCAACGTCATATACAGTCGAACCTCTTTAATTCAACACCCCAAGGGATCAGAGCTTTCGGTTGAATTAAAGGAAGTGTTGAATTAAAGTAATAATCTAACTCGCTAAAATAATATTTTTTTAAAATAGTCTTGTAATATAAATTAATGATATTAATTGAAACCATGGTGTGTTTTTATTTTATTTTCATCATTAACTTTTAGTATCAGTGACAAAATGGCATTAATACATATTTAGAAACATAAATATTTGTAACAAATAAATTTACTGATAATGTGTTTCTTTTCAGTAATATAATCAAATATTAACTCTACAGACATTAAATATTAAATATAATATATTAAATAATATTTTATTCTAATTGAAAAATATAGCAGTTTGAAAGGAAATAAATATGGTAAATTAAAAAAAAAAATTAAAATATTATTTAAAAATAATCATGAAGATATTTTTAAAAATTCCTTTATTGATGTCTGTTTTTGCACTGAAATCCTATTCAGGATGTATTCCAGATGGTCATTTTGAAAAAACATGCATGCCTTTCTTCCTCTGAAATGTATTTTAATAAATAAATTTTAATGTATTAAAGGCATCCACTGCTGCTGCAGGTGTTATTGATTTTGTGTTTAAATCTTTTATAATAACACAGAAATGGAATATTGAAATAAAATGTTATCATAATCATTGTGGCTAAACATTATAAAGATATATTTATTTAAAAGGAAATTATTTGTAATTTTAAAATAACTAAAATATTTAAATGCTGATATTTAAAAATAAAATATTATTGTTAATTAGCACACAAAGCCTAAATCCCGGCATAAAAAAATAACAAAAAAAAACAATAACACTCGCTACATTGCGCAACGGCACTGCAAAGTGAAACTTAAACTAACCAGGAACCAAAAGTGCGCGCGCGCGATCCTATCGGCGCCCTCCGATCGCCGCCGTAATACCTTTTTAGCGGAAAGTTGTAAGTAAAAAACATTCAACTGTCGAAATTCGAATTTTAAAATGGTCGAACTATCGGAAGTGTCGTATTATCGATATGTCGAATTACGGTTTGTTATTTGATAGGCCGCAGGTCGGGACATCAGAACATGGTCGAATTATCGCCGAGTGTCGAATTGGGGTGTGTCGAATTAACGAGGTTATACTGTAATTAAGGAAGGGCGTGGTACATCAGTGGTGAATTCTCCTATCTGTTTCGCCAGTTTAATCCCCAGACCGTTCAACTATTGTTATAGATGGATTCTATCATGTAGTTTGATCTTGTTGAAGAATACTGGAAATATTTTGGGGCTAAGCTGATATTTTATTTTATTTTGTTTCTGTACTCTATGTATGTGCTTACTTGGTGTGTATTGAATTTATTTTTGTTTCAGCGTTAATGGTTTATGGCATTTAATGTTATCATTTTATCTCATCCAAAGTCCATGCATCACCAGACCAGGTCATGAATATTTTCGCAAAGGGTTTCCATGCCACCCAGGAGGTACCTGCTCAGCGCGTTAGCCTTTGTTTATAGTGGCGCTTCGCCTCCCGTAGAAGCCCTATTCCACTCTTCTGGCACAACCAGAGCATCCAACTCGCTCTCGGCCGAGCTGATGGTCCAGGCCCTGCCAGGAACTGGTCTGCCGATGCTATGGACTCTGTCTCAAAGATAAAAGAGTCGGGGGAGAGGAAGACAAAGCCTCAATATCTGAGGAAACAAGTAAATTCAGACAGAGTCTCAAAGCAGACCCGCCTCCACCTCAATTCCCCAACCGACTGGCCCATTGTTGGACCGTTGGAAACGAAATTTTTATAGGGTCCTAAAAATTCAAAATATTAATATTTATATGAAATAAAAAATAATATGTACCTTTTTAAATTATATATTATCTGTTTGAGATATATTTAAAATAATCTCCATCATTTTGAATTCAATATGAAATAGAATTTGGAACAATAAGATTATGACTAAATATTTTACTTCAATAATCTCAAAAATAATAAAAGAAATATTATTCAAACATTTGTTATTTATATAAAATGCTTTGAAGCTTCGAATATGTATATTTTGAAATATATAAAATGATGAAATGCGGAAAAAAATTGATCAAATTCAAAAGTTTTCTTTCTCATTTTACATTATCAAATATCAGTTGTCTTTCATACTTCACTATGAATATGCCCTATAGAGGAATACAAGTAAAATTTACTGTCTATTCTCGATTTGAGACTGAGCTATGGAACTCGATATTTCTGTTCCTAAACACAGTTAGCTCTTAATCCAGTGATCACAATAATCCTCATATCGCTGATATATAAAGATGATCGGTTAGACTTCGCCTATTTCCACGGATTTCTGCCAGGTTTTGAGAGGGTGAAATGTTGTTCTCTTCAAATATCTTATACTAATTCTTAACATTATGTGGTTATATGGAATTTTAATTTAGATCGAGTACACACACATACACAAATGCAGATCGAATTTGAAGACAAACTATTTAGTCTCGCATATCATACATTTAAAATAATATGGAACTCTTTTTCTCTTGAACTTTTTTGCTTATCCCAAGTACACCTGATACAAGCCATTATAATCATGGTGGGTAGAAGTTGGCGACTGCTTTCACTGTAAGTGCACCACATGTCTACAAATGTGAAAAGCAGTTCGACTTAGCACTTACAAATGTGCCAGAGCCCCGTTTGGTTACTTGCACTCGCTGGTGGGGTTGGACTTTTGCAAGAATCGGGTGCCATTGGAGCATTCTTTTCTTAAATCAGAAAAAAAAGTCCCCAATGCGCAGATTAGATCCCGGTTCGTTACGGTCAAAAACCAACGGTTTAGACCACCCTTCCACCGACCCATCACTTTGAAATATTGATTGATCATATTATTTTCTCTCTCAAATATTATGAAACATTGAAAATTGGCAATATATATAATAATTTATTTCTTCAGCGCGAGCCATTCGCTACATGCAAACTCTATAAATATACAATTGTGGAACACATATATTTAAATTAGAAACTATTTTAGACGAGTAAGTTTCTTTTTGAAATTAAACAATTTCTACCGCCCTTACCGCAATTGAAAAATTATTGGGAAGGTTAATCACTGATGAGCCAGGCCCTCCCATTAATTTTTCCATTGCAGTAAGGGCAGTAAAAATTATTTAATATCAAAAAGAACCTAAAATAGTTTCTAATTTTCATAACAGATGGCGTGCTAGTGCATCGTAATACACATATTTATTTAAAATAACTCAAAAAAATCTTTCTATATTGCCACGTGGAATATTAGGGAAGACCAACTTCGGGATGAGGTAACAATTTATTCCAGGCAAGAACAAACTATGAATGGTAAACAAAAGATAAGCCACAAGGGAAAATTTACTGAGTAGCAAAACATAAAAATGACCACTCTGTTATTAAAAATAATAAAATTAATAAATACTTTGTTACAATATTATAACAGTATTTAAAAATTAATAAACATATTATTTTACATTTTACTCAACGTATATCTTTCATTGCCTCTGTTCTCGCAATCAAAATAAGTTAGTAATTGTTTTGATAAAAATAAATTGCCATGTTATCCTCACACACACACACACACACACAGTTGTCTTTTCTCAGTTTTTCTAAGTGACATTTTGTATAATCAGACTATCAGATCTATCTATGTGTCAATTTACAGGCAATAATTTTTTTATAAATATCGGGTAGATCTATGCATATCTATATATGGATTGGTGACGTTTGTATATAACTTTATTCCAAAATTAAATGTTGTTAACTATTGATTTGAGAATAATGAATGGTAGTTTCTGATAGGTTAAAAGAGTGACTGGTGTCTTTGATGTACTTATATATGAGAAACCTATTGAAATCGATTATAAGGTAACGATTGTATTCATTCAATCTCACACTAACTCCGTCTTTGCCGGTCCCAATCCCGGATGAAAAAGGAGGAGGGGGAGCAGTAACAAGCTCGCTTAAAAACCTGGGCTCAGCTGGCCCGGCTGATAGTACACTGTAAGAACTTCTTATCTAGGGGTACAGGATGAGCAGCATTTGTACTCCATGTTAGGAGCGGCTGCATATGGCGTCTGTTCCTCATGTCAGAAATTGCCATTTCATTTTGCAGCTAGGTCGGCCTGCTACTGAGTAGTGCTCCCAGTCTTAATTACAAAGGCAGACGCATTCTTCCTCACCCAGTCTTGATGGTTGTGAAAAGTCTCAAGTTCTACAGGCTTGATACTTTTGTATATTTTCAAATAATCAGGTGGTGATTATTTGATAACAAATCGTTTAATAAGAAAGATACAAGATAGGGAAAGATTAAATACGGACAGCAAAAAAATGCAGGAAGAGTTTATTGTCGAAATTTTAGCCAGGAAAAATTTAAAATGACCAAGTACTGGGCAAAAATAGTCATTTTTATTCAGAAAATGATGATGGCAATATTGCTATATCATGCTCGATTGCCAGAAACGAAATTCTTTCGGGGGAAATTCCCTAAAATAGACTACGGGCGAAGCCAGATTATCATTTTCAGTAGGTAGGAACAAGCAAAACATTAACTCGAGTAGAACACAGACGAAGCCAGGTCATCTCTATGTATAAAACATCGCTTCTCGGCCTTTTATCTATGTTCAAAGTGTAGTATATTTCGAAACTATTATAGACGCGAGAGATTCTTTTAAAAATTAAACAACTTCTACTGCCCTTACTGCAATGTAAAAATTAATGGGAGGACCTGGCTCATCAGTGGTGAACCCTCCCAGCGGTTTCGCCAGTTTAATATACCATTCTGCTGTTATATTGCATTTTTCGATCATTCTTTTATAGTGATACTGATGCTAGACTTTTGGAATGGGTATTTTAGATGCACATGGACATAAGCTTTAAGGACATCAGAATTACAAACAATTATATATATATAATATGCTTCGAGTAATCGAATTAATTTATTCATAATTGTATGTGATTCTGCTCTGTCCTTAAAGCTTATGTCCATAGTGCATCTAAAATACCCATTCCAAGAGTCTAGAATCAGTATCACTATAAAAGGAAGATCGAAAAATGCAATATAACAGCGGTATGGTAGATTAAACTGGCGAAACCGCTGGGAGGGTTCACCACTGATGAGCCAGGCCCCCCATTAATTTTTCCATTGCAGTAAGGGCAGTAGAAGTTTTTTAATTTTTAAAAATATATCTCACGCGTCTATAATAGTTTCGAAATATATTACACTTTGATCATAGATAAAAGGCCGAGAAGCGATGTTGGTGAACTCTGGTGAGCGTCAATGCCACAATAACATCTTTGTAAAATTCAGAATGTCCACCAGGAGAGAGAGAGAGACCACGGTTTCGGTTATGGCTCTCGGCAGTCTAGGGAGAGCTTTGATTTCATGTAATCCTCAAGGGATGCGTAGAATTTACCCAAAGACGTATTCAGCGCTCTCAAAGAGGTTAGTTAATTCTATGGGTGAGATATATATGTGGCGACCACACTTTACTTCAGCGAGCGCGAACTGGGACAAAACCCCACTACACACACGGGCAGTGTGACGGCCTCGGCAACCGCGAGCGGCAACCTGACTACGCATGCGTGCGGGGCGTCATCCGGGACTTTCTGGCCACGCGCTTCATAAACAACAAGGCTAGCTCCCAACGGCCGTTACTCCTTTTATCTTTATATATTTCTGGATTTAAATAAATAAATTTAAATTCTAATTTTATCAGCGGCCTTTACACAAGCCACACCAACACGCACGCAACCATGCAATATATATGTAGTATATTTTGAGTTAAGATAGTTCACAACCTTCTTCTGATATTTATTATAACCCCATCTCTAAATAAAAATATGTATCGACCTTGTAACAAAATGACAAATAAACAAAGAGGTAAAGGAAGTCTAGACGGAGACAAAGACCAGACGAACAGGTGTTTATGATAATGAGTTCAATCACCCCGTCAACAGGTGGCCAGACGTGATAAACAACCCGGCGCCTGACAGGTGGCGTGATTATGGGAGCCAATCAGAACTCTCCGCCATATGCGGGCAGCCAATATAAAAGAGCCCAGAAATGGGGCAAAGTTAGTTGTTTAGTTGTTTTCAGAGCGACGCCGTTATACGGTCAGTCGGATCTCTCACACACCCCTTCTATCCGCGATGTAGGCCTAAGGCATCCGAGGCGCTTGTGGTTCGACTGCCTTCGTCCGTGGTCTACCTTTACCTTCTTGGAGTTACCATCTAGACCTGCCTCTGTCTCTTGCTGTCCCCGTGCGGGAATCCCATCACGCACCCACTACCCACGACTGCCCAATACATTCCACGTCGGGATTACTACAGAACCCGTTAAAGTCGACAGGATAACTGAGGACAGCAGCATGCAGAGGATGACGGAGGTCAGAGACGACTACTTCGCGGATGCCCTCACCAACATGCAGCCCCACTGCGAAGACCTAGTAGGCAGCCTAACAGACGCCATTCGGGGACTAGCCGTGCCTCGTGCGGAGGAAGCCCTCATCTCCTCTTTCGACGGATCCCACGCAACAAGCAGCCTTCTTCCATACAGCCATCTCCAGAGATCAACTCCAGCCAGCATCAGCCATTTCAAGGTACTTTATACTTTGTTTCTGCCATTTTCCCCATAAATTTTATTCTTATATTTTCACTTTAAAGCATTTTAAAATCAATTATAACCTTTTTATAACATTTTTATTCGAATTTTAAAACTGTCACACTCTCATTTATCATTTTTACCTTATTTTAATCAAATTATAAATTTTAATTCATCATTTTCAATTTTATTATTAAAAATATTCAATCACGCATTTTTTCCAATTTATTAATCTTACATTCCTTTCTTAAATTCACCTAAAATGGCATTATCCAAATATGCAACTTTCAATTTTACATTAAAAAATCATATTATATTTTAATTACTCGAATCATATTTTCTCAACTTATTTGTGTGTGTTTTTTTAATACCTTATTTATGGCCATAATATTAATAATTAAATTTATTACACTCTTTATTTTACTTGACCTATTACTATTCCAATTGATATTTCTTAATATTTAAAAGTTTTTAAAAACTAGTCCTAGATTTGTATTTTTATAAATATCATTTTAAATTATCTCATCTCAAAATGTGCCTCCCATTTTCCCACAATTACAAATACAACTATAAATGTAATATGCGAAAACTAAATATCATACCATAAAATTTCCATACCCCATTGCATTTCATTCCTGCCTGTGTTTAATTACGAAACTCTACCGAATTTTGTACCCATACCATAACCTTTTCTCTTAGAAAAATTTCGTAAATTCATTATTTTATAATTTTTCTAAACCTAATCACCGCTAATAATCTCCAATCTAACGATTTATCTGAACATCTTAACGCAAAACTTACTGGGAAACTAAGGTTATTTCACCTAGAGAATCCCAGAAGCTCGAGACGACAGGAAAGAAAAACAATTTGGCACAGCGATTGGCATCTCCTGTTTGTTTTTAATACCGGCGCGCGGTGCGTCATCCATAGCCCCCACAATGGCGGTCATATTGACTCCAGTTTCAGTTCACCTGTACTTGAAACACGTGCTATTGGCACACCGGAATACTAGACTTTCGTGTCCACCAAATAACTTGCCAGATTAAAACGGATAGGAAAATTATATAAAATCCCTTTTATAGCAAATCTTATTTTTATAATGTTATAGGATAGTTTATCGTTTTGTCAACCCGTTTAAAAATTAGGTCCCCACCATCTCTAAAATCGATTCTATACATGAGACCAAAGGAGACGCCATATTGGCCTCCTAAAAGGACAATTAATTCCAGTCTTCATCCCAACGACAAAAACTCAAGGACGCACGCACTGAACTCCCCCCTAGCTTTTTTTCTACTTCGTCTTTCCTTCCCTACTTCTAAAGTTGAAGTTGTAAAATGCTAAGTCTAAACATGATGAGAAAAAAAATAATAAACTAAAAATATTAAAGGTAATAATATATAAAGGGTTGATTGGTAATTGAAGGCATTAATGTTGATGGTTAATAAACAAAATGATATTGTAACGTTTTATTTTTGCTTTAACTTTTTAAGAAATGTTTTATTTTAAATCTTTATCTAATTTGTTTGTTTGTTTTAAATAAAGAGGCAAATTTACCATGTTGTTGTTCTTTTGTTTATTAATTGTTCTTTTTTTTCCAATGATGATAAGAGTTATTGATCACACATTAAAAATCAATGTAAAACCAATTACAAAATTAACTACAAAATTCAGAAACGTGTCATATCCCTCGGCTTGAAGGATTTATTTTCGCAAAATAAATGGTTTCAATTGTGACACATGAACTTTAACCAAGGAGGAATCATCTTTCAATAATTCACACGTAACACTAGATATTATTCTTGTTATTTGAAAAGGACCCTCATACTTTGGGGATGTTTTGACCATACTTGGATCATTACTAGCTATTTTACGAAGGACCAGATCACCAACTTTGAATGACGACTGCGGATGTTTTGCATCGTGTCGTGCTTTCCACTTTTCTCTATGCTTTGCGCTATTTTCTATTGCTTTCTTCCTTGCATTTTCTATGGTGAAATGTGGTGATTCAGAAAATTCTGGTATTGCACAATCACCAAAAAGTAGGAAATTTGGAGAAAACCCAGTGACATCATGGGGTGTGCTATTATAATCTTTCACAATTTTGGCAAGTAATGATGACCATTTTAGTCTTGGATTCTCTTGAAGGTTTGTTCTTAATTTGGTGAGTATAGTGTCATTCATCTTTTCACACAGTCCATTACTCTGCGGATGATATGGCGTCGAATAGGTGTTTTGAACTTGATGCTCATTCAAAAACTTGTTAAATTCTTTTGATGTAAAATTCTTTCCGTTGTCGGTTAAAATACATTTCATTTGGGGAACAGTTCTGTTGATTTTGTCTAAACATTGAATTACTGCTTGAGAAGTGTTGGTGACAGTAGGGAAAGCCCAAACAAATCTTGTTAGGTGGTCAATTATTACTTGAATGTATTTGTGCTTGGTTTCATTTGCTGCAGAGCCTAGCACAATAGTATCCATTGATATTAATTCCAGTGGTTTCAGATCAGAGTTTGGTGCAACATATTCTCCAATAAATGGTTTATGACTGCATTTAGTTATTTGACATATTTTACATGAGCGAACATAGTCTTTGATGCATCTGATAGCATTCGGCCACCAATAAAATGGTGTTATCAATATTACTGTCTTGTTAATTGAGGGGTGAGAATGATTATCGTGGTATTCTTTGAGAATTTCTTCTTGGAATGATTCTGGAACAACTGTTTTTAGAACTCCATTATGTTTCACCATAATAAGATCTCGATGAATATGAGAGTTCTTTAAAAAACTGAGATCCGCTTTTTGTTGGTGTAGTCGAAGAGTGGGGATTGATATATGAAATGACACTGGTGATCTTGACAATGCATCAACATGCGTTTGCTTTGATCCTGATCTGTGAACTATTTTCATTGACTTGGTTGATAATTCAATTATCCATCGGAGATATTTTGCCTTTGGTTTCTTTACGTTGAAGATCCATTCCAAAGCCGAATGATCTGTAATGACTTCAAATGTATTGTTCTCAAGATAAACTTCAAAGTATTCAACTGATTGAACTACAGCAAAGCATTCCAACTCAAATGCAGAATAGTTCTGTTGATGTGGTAGAAGTTTCCCTGAATAATAGGAAATTACATGTTCTTGATTATCATTTCCAATTTGAGCTAAAATAGCACCAATTCCCAGTTTAGATGCATCTGTATAAAGCTTACATGGTAATGAAGGATCATATGTAGAAAGAACTGGATCTGTGGATAAATGAGACTTTAGTTCCTGAAATGATTTGTTAACTTCAGTAGTCCATTTGAATAACTTATTTTTTCTTGTGAGGCTTGTTAAAGGATCTGCAATTTCACTAAATTTAGGAATAAATTTCCTGTAGTAACCTGCTAAACCCAAAAACTGCCTTACTTGCTTCACTGTTTTAGGTTGAGGGAACTCATTTATTGCCTTTGTTTTTTCAGGGTCAGGTTTAATCTTGTTATGTCCTATGATATATGACCTAAATATCTTATTTCTTGTTTTGCAAAGGAGCATTTCTTCAACTTGAGTTTGATATTGTTTTCTTTAAGCTTGTCAAATATTTTCTTCATGAGTTCAATATGATCTTTAAAAGTACTGCTGTAAATTAGAATATCATCTTGATAATTACAAACACCGTTCCAAAGAAGATTTCCAATAATATGCTGAATTATTCGCTGAAAAGTACTTGGAGCATTTTTCAAGCCAAATGGCATAACCAAAAATTCATAATGCCCGTCATTTGTAATGAAAGCAGTTTTCTCAACAGAGTCTGGATGTATTTCAACATGCCAATAGCCCCATGCTATGTCAAGTGTTGTGAAGTATTTCGCATTATGTAAGCGATCAAACATATCTTGGATGTATGGAAGAGGCTGCTTGTCATCAATTGTAATTGCATTCAGTTTTCGGTAATCTATGCACATCCTTTGTGAACCATCCTTTTTAGAGACCAACACTACGGGGAAGGCCCAAGGTGACTGAGATTCTCTTATTAGTCCCTTTTTACTCAATTCTTCAACTTGTCTTTTTATTTCATCATATTCGGCAAGTGGTCTTCTATATGGTCTACAACTGATGGGTGGATGTTCAATTGTATGGATCTTGTGTTGAACAGCAATCCTTCCGATGTCAGTTTCATGCTGGCTGAACAATGCTTGATTTTCTTTAAGTAATTGATTAAGCTCTTTTTGCTGAACAGATGGAAGATGCGTTTCAGGAGATATATAAAAACATTCATTTCCTTTAACATACACCGCTTTGTCTTTTGTGTCAATTATTAATCCAATTTTTCCTGCTACATCAAGTCCAATAAGCAATGGATAGCTAAAGTTTTTCACTACATGAAGCTTACACCCGACAAGTTTAGAATGGATTTTCAAAAATACTTCTACTGATCCTAAAGTATATGCAAAACTATCTACTTGTTTAATTTTGATTCTATCGTTTACATTCAATTTTAACTTATGTTGTTTTAAAAGCGAACAGCTCATTAATGAAATAGTTGACCCGGTATCAATAAAAGATGAAACTGGAATATTATTAAGTAAAACTTCAACATTAACAAATCTATAAGGAAAATTGGTATTTGCTATGCAAAGTGAATCAGCTATGGTTTGTTTAACATCTGTGGTGATATTAGTTGCTTGGTGTTTAAGCTTGTATTTATAATTAGGATCATAATCTTTGCAATCACTTATCCAATGTTTAAAATACAATCCTTTTTTCTTACAAATAGGACACCAATATGGGCAATTTTTTGAGATTGTAGGTGTAGTTATATTAAAAACCTTGGTTTTACTTCTCTGTTGTTGCCTTATTTGATTATTGTTTTGTTCAATCTCCATGGCAATCTGCATCCAATGTGATGGATCTTTAGGCTGGGCTCTTACGAGATAATTTTTCCAATCTAATGGCAATCCATCCGTTAACATTTTTAGCTTCTCGACATTATTGAGGCTTGTTTGATTTAATAATCTAATTTTATCTCTAAAATAATCTTCCACGGTTTCTTCTTTTTTAAGTCTTCTTTTTGATGCTGCAACTATAGGGCTTTCAACTTTATAACCAAAGCGCTGAATTAATTTGAGTTTAACAGTATCCCATTTTTTAATGGATGCGTTGCTCAATATTTCATCAGCAAACCATTCTAAAGCATCTTTTGATAAATAATAAATTAGATTATTGATTCTATCGACTTCATCTAGTTTACCAGTTTCCAATTCATATAGTTTAAGCCATGATTCAGGCTGAATTGAACCTTTATCACCGCTAAATTTCTCTAATTTGTTTACATTTACTGCCATTGTACTTACTTTTTCTTTCGTCGAAGCCTTTTTTGATTTATATTTTAATCCTTTCGTAGCTGCGCCAAATATTTTATGTAACGTTTTATTTTTGCTTTAACTTTTTAAGAAATGTTTTATTTTAAATCTTTATCTAATTTGTTTGTTTATTTTAAATAAAGAGGCAAATTTACCATGTTGTTGTTCTTTTGTTTATTAATTGTTCTTTTTTCCAATGATGATAAGAGTTATTGATCACACATTAAGAATCAATGAAAAACCAATTACAAAATTAATTACAAAATTCAGAAACGTGTCAATATTATCGATTAATATTGAAATATTTTATCTACATCTGTAAGTTAAAAAACAAAGTCCAACACCACAAAACTAGTAAAACTGTAAGTCTATTTACTCCCCTTTATCTTTATTTTTATTCTAGTAACTAATTTGTGCCCCAAATTATTTCCCATTTAATAGGTTTGCTAGCTTTTCTCTCATTTATTTGTAAATAGACTTACAGTTTTACTAGTTTTGTGGTGTTGGACTTTGTTTTTTAACTTACAGATGTAGATAAAATATTTCAATATTAATCGATAATATTGACACGTTTCTGAATTTTGTTATTAATTTTGTAATTGGTTTTTCATTGATTCTTAATGTGTGATCAATAACTCTTATCATCATTGGAAAAAAGAACAATTAATAAACAAAAGAACAACAACATGGTAAATTTGCCTCTTTATTTAAAATAAACAAACAAATTAGATAAAGATTTAAAATAAAACATTTCTTAAAAAGTTAAAGCAAAAATAAAACGTTACATAAAATATTTGGCGCAGCTACGAAAGGATTAAAATATAAATCAAAAAAGGCTTCGACGAAAGAAAAAGTAAGTACAATGGCAGTAAATGTAAACAAATTAGAGAAATTTAGCGGTGATAAAGGTTCAATTCAGCCTGAATCATGGCTTAAACTATATGAATTGGAAACTGGTAAACTAGATGAAGTCGATAGAATCAATAATCTAATTTATTATTTATCAAAAGATGCTTTAGAATGGTTTGCTGATGAAATATTGAGCAACGCATCCATTAAAAAATGGGATACTGTTAAACTCAAATTAATTCAGCGCTTTGGTTATAAAGTTGAAAGCCCTATAGTTGCAGCATCAAAAAGAAGACTTAAAAAAGAAGAAACCGTGGAAGATTATTTTAGAGATAAAATTAGATTATTAAATCAAACAAGCCTCAATAATGTCGAGAAGCTAAAAATGTTAACGGATGGATTGCCATTAGATTGGAAAAATTATCTCGTAAGAGCCCAGCCTAAAGATCCATCACATTGGATGCAGATTGCCATGGAGATTGAACAAAACAATAATCAAATAAGGCAACAACAGAGAAGTAAAACCAAGGTTTTTAATATAACTACACCTACAATCTCAAAAAATTGCCCATATTGGTGTCCTATTTGTAAGAAAAAAGGATTGTATTTTAAACATTGGATAAGTGATTGCAAAGATTATGATCCTAATTATAAATACAAGCTTAAACACCAAGCAACTAATATCACCACAGATGTTAAACAAACCATAGCTGATTCACTTTGCATAGCAAATACCAATTTTCCTTATAGATTTGTTAATGTTGAAGTTTTACTTAATAATATTCCAGTTTCATCTTTTATTGATACCGGGTCAACTATTTCATTAATGAGCTGTTCGCTTTTAAAACAACATAAGTTAAAATTGAATGTAAACGATAGAATCAAAATTAAACAAGTAGATAGTTTTGCATATACTTTAGGATCAGTAGAAGTATTTTTGAAAATCCATTCTAAACTTGTCGGGTGTAAGCTTCATGTAGTGAAAAACTTTAGCTATCCATTGCTTATTGGACTTGATGTAGCAGGAAAAAATGGATTAATAATTGACACAAAAGACAAAGCGGTGTATGTTAAAGGAAATGAATGTTTTTATATATCTCCTGAAACGCATCTTCCATCTGTTCAGCAAAAAGAGCTTAATCAATTACTTAAAGAAAATCAAGCATTGTTCAGCCAGCATGAAACTGACATCGGAAGGATTGCTGTTCAACACAAGATCCATACAATTGAACATCCACCCATCAGTTGTAGACCATATAGAAGACCACTTGCCGAATATGATGAAATAAAAAGACAAGTTGAAGAATTGAGTAAAAAGGGACTAATAAGAGAATCTCAGTCACCTTGGGCCTTCCCCGTAGTGTTGGTCTCTAAAAAGGATGGTTCACAAAGGATGTGCATAGATTACCGAAAACTGAATGCAATTACAATTGATGACAAGCAGCCTCTTCCATACATCCAAGATATGTTTGATCGCTTACATAATGCGAAATACTTCACAACACTTGACATAGCATGGGGCTATTGGCATGTTGAAATACATCCAGACTCTGTTGAGAAAACTGCTTTCATTACAAATGACGGGCATTATGAATTTTTGGTTATGCCATTTGGCTTGAAAAATGCTCCAAGTACTTTTCAGCGAATAATTCAGCATATTATTGGAAATCTTCTTTGGAACGGTGTTTGTAATTATCAAGATGATATTCTAATTTACAGCAGTACTTTTAAAGATCATATTGAACTCATGAAGAAAATATTTGACAAGCTTAAAGAAAACAATATCAAACTCAAGTTGAAGAAATGCTCCTTTGCAAAACAAGAAATAAGATATTTAGGTCATATATCATAGGACATAACAAGATTAAACCTGACCCTGAAAAAACAAAGGCAATAAATGAGTTCCCTCAACCTAAAACAGTGAAGCAAGTAAGGCAGTTTTTGGGTTTAGCAGGTTACTACAGGAAATTTATTCCTAAATTTAGTGAAATTGCAGATCCTTTAACAAGCCTCACAAGAAAAAATAAGTTATTCAAATGGACTACTGAAGTTAACAAATCATTTCAGGAACTAAAGTCTCATTTATCCACAGATCCAGTTCTTTCTACATATGATCCTTCATTACCATGTAAGCTTTATACAGATGCATCTAAACTGGGAATTGGTGCTATTTTAGCTCAAATTGGAAATGATAATCAAGAACATGTAATTTCCTATTATTCAGGGAAACTTCTACCACATCAACAGAACTATTCTGCATTTGAGTTGGAATGCTTTGCTGTAGTTCAATCAGTTGAATACTTTGAAGTTTATCTTGAGAACAATACATTTGAAGTCATTACAGATCATTCGGCTTTGGAATGGATCTTCAACGTAAAGAAACCAAAGGCAAAATATCTCCATGGATAATTGAATTATCAACCAAGTCAATGAAAATAGTTCACAGATCAGGATCAAAGCAAACGCATGTTGATGCATTGTCAAGATCACCAGTGTCATTTCATATATCAATCCCCACTCTTCGACTACACCAACAAAAAGCGGATCTCAGTTTTTTAAAGAACTCTCATATTCATCGAGATCTTATTATGGTGAAACATAATGGAGTTCTAAAAACAGTTGTTCCAGAATCATTCCAAGAAGAAATTCTCAAATAATACCACGATAATCATTCTCACCCCTCAATTAACAAGACAGTAAGATTGATAACACCATTTTATTGGTGGCCGAATGCTATCAGATGCATCAAAGACTATGTTCGCTCATGTAAAATATGTCAAATAACTAAATGCAGTCATAAACCATTTATTGGAGAATATGTTGCACCAAACTCTGATCTGAAACCACTGGAATTAATATCAATGGATACTATTGTGCTAGGCTCTGCAGCAAATGAAACCAAGCACAAATACATTCAAGTAATAATTGACCACCTAACAAGATTTGTTTGGGCTTTCCCTACTGTCACCAACACTTCTCAAGCAGTAATTCAATGTTTAGACAAAATCAACAGAACTGTTCCCCAAATGAAATGCATTTTAACCGACAACGGAAAGAATTTTACATCAAAAGAATTTAACAAGTTTTTGAATGAGCATCAAGTTCAAAACACCTATTCGACGCCATATCATCCGCAGAGTAATGGACTGTGTGAAAAGATGAATGACACTATACTCACCAAATTAAGAACAAACCTTCAAGAGAATCCAAGACTAAAATGGTCATCATTACTTGCCAAAATTGTGAAAGATTATAATAGCACACCCCATGATGTCACTGGGTTTTCTCCAAATTTCCTACTTTTTGGTGATTGTGCAATACCAGAATTTTCTGAATCACCACATTTCACCATAGAAAATGCAAGGAAGAAAGCAATAGAAAATAGCGCAAAGCATAGAGAAAAGTGGAAAGCACGACACGATGCAAAACATCCGCAGTCGTCATTCAAAGTTGGTGATCTGGTCCTTCGTAAAATAGCGTGATAAACAACCCGGCGCCTGACAGGTGGCGTGATTATGGGAGCCAATCAGAACTCTCCGCCATATGCGGGCAGCCAATATAAAAGAGCCCAGAAATGGGACAAAGTTAGTTGTTTAGTTGTTTTCAGAGCGACGCCGTTATACGGTCAGTCGGATCTCTCACCCCCCCCCCCCCCCCCCCCCTTCTATCCGCGATGTAGGCCTAGGGCATCCGAGGCGCCCGTGGTTCGACTGCCTTCGTCCGTGGTCTACCTTTACCTTCTTGGAATTACCATCTAGACCTGCCTCTGTCTCTTGCTGTCCCCGTGCGGGAATCCCATCACGCACCCACTACCACGACTGCCCAATACATTCCACGTCGGGATTACTACATATATATATATATATATAAATTTTGTCATGAACCAATAGAGAGAGGGAGAGTCTGCAAGGTTGATGAGGCATTCAATCAATAAAGGCATAGTTTTGGTGTCTATTTTGATGGAAGAGGCGACGTTTCATTGTTGCTAAATAGTGTATGATTGAAGGTTAACGAGAGTTTGAAAATGGCACAGAATTTAATGGCACCTTTCAACGGCATATAATTAAGGAAGGGGGCATGGTACATCAGTGGTGAATTCTCCCATCGGTTTCGCCAGTTTAATCCCCAGACCGTTCAACTATTGTAATAGATGGATTCTATCATGTAGTTTGATCTTGTTGAAGAATACTGGAAATATTTTGGGGCCAAGCTGATATTTTATTTTCTTTTGTTTCAGTAACTCTATATATGTTCTTACTTGGTGTGTATTGAATTTATTTTTATGTTTTAGCGTTAATGGTTTATGGCATTTAATGTTATCATTTTAGCTCATCCAAAGTCCATGCATCACCAGACCAGGTCATGAATATTTTCGCAAAGGGTTTCCACGCCACCCAGGAGGTACCTGCTCAGCGCGTTAGCCTTTGTTTATAGTGGCGCTTCGCCTCCGTAGAAGCCCTATTCCACTCTTCTGGCACAACCAGAGCATCCAACTCGCTCTCGGCCGAGCTGATAGTCCAGGCCCTGCCAGGAACTGGTCTGCCGATGCTATGGACTCCGTCTCAAAGATCAAAGAGTCGGGGGAGAGGAAGACAAAGCCTCAATATCTGAGGAAACAAGTAAATTCGGACAGAGTCTCAAAGCAGACCCGCCTCCACCTCAATTCCCAACCGACTGGCCCATTGTTGGACCGTTGGAAACGAAATTTTTATAGCGTCCTAAAAATTCAATATTTTAATATTTATATGAAAATAAAATATAATACGTATCTTTTTAAATTATATATTATCTGTTTGAGATATATTTCAAAATTATTTCCATCATTTTGAAATTCAATATGAAATAGAATTTGGAACAATATGATTATGACTAAATATTTTACTTCAATAACCTCAAAAATAATAAAAGAAATATTATTCAAACATTTGTTATTTATATAAAATGCTTTGAAGCTTCGAATATGTATATTTTGAAATATATAAAATGATGAAATGCGGGAAAAAATGATCAAATTCAGACGTTTGTTCTCTTATTTTACTATATGAAATATCAGTTGTGTCCTTCATGCTTCACTATGAATATGCCTTATAGAGGAATACAAGTAAAATTTACTGTCTAATCTCGATTTGAGACTGAGCTATGGGGCTCGAAATTTCTGTTCCTAAGCACAGTTAGCTCTTAATCCAGTGATCACAATAATCCTCATATCGCTGATATATAAAGCTGGTCGGTTAGACCTCGCCTATTTCCACGGATTTCTGCCAGGTTTTGAGATGGTGGTATTTTGGTCTTTTCAAATATCTTCTAGTAATTCTTAACATTCTGTGGTTATATGAAATGTATATTTAGATCGAGTACATACATGCAACAATGTAGAACTGATTCATAACTTTTAAAATTAAAGATAATTCGTTTGTGTTTCTTTTTACAAACTAAATACATTTCTACTGTCCTTACTACGATGAATAATAGTGGGAGGGCTTTGCTCATCAGTGGTGAAACCACCCAGCGGTTTCTCTGGAAATATGTAATTCTACTGTTCTAAAAACTTATGTCCACAGCTTTCTAAAATACCATAACTAAGTTTCAGTCGTAAAGATAAAGGCTGCTTGGCCGGCATTCATAGCTCTTAAGATTAAAGATACTTCGGCCAATTAATCTTCTTATTATCTCGACGTTTCAACATAAATCTTTTGTCCTCGAAAGGAGCAAACAAAAATCAAAACATTTGGCAAAGCGTTAAAATGAGAACAAGTTTTAACGCTTTGCCAAATGTTTTAATTTTTGCTATCTCCTGACGAGGACAAAAGATTTATGTTGAAACGTCGAGATAATAAAAAGATTAACTGGCCGAAGTATCTTTAATCTTAAGAGCTATGAATCCCGGCCAGGCAGCCTCTAACTTTACGACAGAAACTTAGTTATTTTAGAAAACTGAGGACATAAACTTTTAGAACAGTAGAATTACATATTTCCAAAGAAACCGCTGGGAGGGTTCACCACTGATGAGCAAAGCCCTCCCACTATTATTCATCGCAGTAAGGACAGTAGAAATGTATTTTGTTTGTAAAAAGAAACACAATCGTGCCTTATAGTTCTATTTCTCATTCCTATAGCTTGTTCATATTGATATTTTATCGTTTATTTGATTTTTAACGAATAAATTTCAATGGAAAATGATTTTTTAAAAAAGGTTTTACCATTTTTAAGATTCAAAATGAGTTATAAACAATATTTGTATAGGAATAAGTTGTAAAAATAGTATTTAATCACCATTTTATTGAGCAAACTATGCAAATTAAGGCGTCATATATTTGCCTGATTTACATATTCTTTAATAGTGATTCCCTTCAAGACCTAACTCAACATCCAGGTAAAATGGCATCCAGACTAGTCAAATAATGTAGATTTCTTTAAATTTCTTTATCTATTTAAAAATAGAGCAATCCATAAATAGATCATTTATTAAAAAGGCATATATTGGATCAAAATATAATAAATGTTATGATTATTTTGTTTTGTTGTTGAAAAAGATAGAGAATTGAAGGTGCAGTCGTGAAAAAGAAAAGATAATTATTTACCCATCAAGTAGTTTTTATTTTGAATTACTTGAAGTAAATTACACAAAAAAATATTTTTCACAGTGATATAGAATTTAAAAACGAATCCTATATTCGTGAATAAAAAAGGTAGGCTTAACTATACATATTTACAACAACTATCCAAAGTGGTATATTCTAAATCTATGGTCAAAAAATGTAGAACAGTCAATGAATGAAAATAAAATACATGTTTTTAAAAAATAAAATAATTGCATTTTAGAATATATAATATATATATATATATAAAAATGTAGAACAGTCAATGAATGAAAATAAAATACATGTTTTTAAAAAATAAAATAATTGCATTTTAGAATATATAATATATATATATATATATATATATATATATATATATATATATATATAATCTTACCTTTTGAAAACATTCATCGTGTAAACAAACTAACATTCATCGTGTAAACAAACTACGTGTAAAATTATTAACCAATCAAATTCATTTATCGTCGCAACCAGTGCGGCGCCAAGCGGTAAAAGGCTCGAAATAACGCTTTTTGGTTTTACATTTTTTAAAAAAGCACATTAACCTTTTTAGTTTTTGAATATCCTATATGTTAAACGAAATCTCCAGCTGTAGTATTCTGTGTTTTAAAATATAGAATAGATCATCATCATAAACAATAAATACGATGTATAATGTAAACAACGTGTTAATGTAAAAATATAAATATAAAGTGTAATAAACAATTAGTAATAATAATTTCATCTGGTGAGTAATGTTTAATTAAATAATAACTATACAACATAAATTGGCGACGAGAATTTGAAAATATAACTGTAGCCCTAAAAAAACAAGTATGGCAGCCAACCTGACGCCACCTTTACCCATGAAAATGAATGCAAGCAATTTATTTGCGGAATATAAGCAATGGATGGAATCCTATGCCATTTTTGAAATAGCATCTGGAATTTCAAAAAAATCGGATGAAATTAAGAGAGCAACTCTATTGCATTGTTTAGGGCCAAATGTACAGCGTATATTTTTCAACTTGCCAGATGAAAAGGAAAATTATGAGCAAACTAAAATGGCTTTAGATAAATATTTCACACCTCATAAAAATGTGGTCACTAAGAGATTTAAATTTAGACAAAGAGTCCAGAAAGATGATGAATCGATCGACAACTACCTAATTTCTTTAAGAGAGCTTTCTAAATCTTGTGAATTTGGGAATTTAGAAGCTGATATGATAAGAGACCAAATAATCGAAAAATGTAACAACAAAAAACTTAAAGAAAATTTGTTGCAACAAGAAAATTTGACACTGTCAAAAACCATTGATATTGCTAGAATGTTAGAAATTTCTAGAAAAGAAATTAGACTTCTTGAACCTCAAAATGATCAAACACTAAATAGAGTTCAAAATAAACCTAAATAACACTATAATGCTAATAATTTCAACAAAGGTAGATTCACTAATCAAGGTACCCCATCATTTTCAGGTGCCTCAAAGCCTAAATGTTATCGCTGTGGATTAGATACACATTCAGCACAAGAATGTGGTGCTAAAAAAAATGACTTGTTCATATTGCAATAAATTAGGACATCTTTTTAGAGCTTGCAGGAACCGCCCAAATCAAAATAATAATAGAAACCACAAAAGTGTCAATCAAACTAAAGTCAAGACCATACAAGAAGAAAATAAGACTGAAGTAGGTGAAAGTTCAGATGAATATACCTACTATACAGGTGCTGAAAATAAAGAAAAAGTGCAAATAGATGGTAGCGAAATAAATATGATAATTGATACAGGGAGTGATAGAACTTTCATAAGCTATTATAAGATGCTTGAATTATATGGCCATAAAATTATGCCAAAATTACATGACACCACCCGAACCTTTTTTGCCTATGGTCAAGATAGACCTCTTCCATGTTATGGCTATTTCAATGCTGTGATTTATTGGAAAGAAAATTCAATTTCAGAAGAAATTTATGTGATTGATAAAAAAGTTGAATCTTTGTTGGGAGGCAAGGCTAGTTTTGAACTAGGTATAATTAAAAGGGTAAATCATGTAAATGAATCAATGTCTACTAATATAGAAACTCTTGTTCAAGAACATGAACATCTTTTCCATGGACTTGGAACTATAAAAGGCTATAGTCATAAAGTGACATTGAAAGACAACTATAGGCCCATTGCCCAGAGATGCCGTCGTATACCTTATGCAATGGTAGAAGCAGTAAATCAAGAGCTTGATAAGATGCTAGAGAATGGAATCATTGAAGAAGTGCATCAAGGTTCTGAATGGGTTTCTAACATAATAGTTGTTCCAAAAAGGGATAGTGAGGAAATTAGACTATGCATAGACCTTCGGGAAGTGAATAAAGCAATATTGAGAGAAAGACATCCAATTCCTACAATTGACAATATGTTACATGCCCTTAAAGGTGCTAAAGTATTTGCAAAGCTGGATGCAAAAAAAAGGTTTTGGCAGGTTGACTTAGACCCTCAATCAAGACCCCTTACAACTTTCATCACGCACCGTGGTTGTTACAGATTTTGTAAAGTTCCTTTTGGTCTATCAAGTGCTCCAGAGGCATATCAGAAAGGAATGGATTCAATTTTGCTTGATTTGAAAGGTGTAATTTGTTACTTGGACGACGTCGTAGTTTACGCCAAAGATAGACAAGAACTAGAAGAAAGGCTTAGAAAAGTCTTACAGAGATTTGATAAAGTAGGCATTAGGCTCAACAGGAATAAGTGCAAATTTGCCATGGAAGAATTGGATATTTTAGGTCACATTGTTAGTAGTGAAGGTATTAAACCTGATAATAGGAAAATAGAAGCAGTCTTAAATTTTCCAATACCAAAAAATATTGAGATGTTAAGGTCATTCTTAGGAACTTGTGGGTTTTTAAGAAAATTCATACCTAATTTTTCTAAATTGGCAGAACCTCTAAATAATTTGACTAGAAAAAATGTTAGGTGGAATTGGGATTTGAAAACAAATAAAGCATTTCAGGATCTTAAAGAGTCACTAACAAAAGAGCCATGCTTGGCATATTACAACTTGACTCACCAACTGAATTAATCACAGATGCAAGCCCTATTGGTCTTGGAGCAGTATTAATACAAACACAACAAAATGGCATTAAAAGACCCATTGCATATGCCAGCGGATCCTTAACTGATACTGAAAAAAGATATTCACAAATAGAAAAAGAGACATTGGGATGTGTATGGGCAATTGAACATTTTAACACCTATATTTGGGGAAGGAAATTTGTGTTAAAAACAGATCACAAACCTCTAATCTATATGCTGAATCCTAAAAATGGAGCTGTTTTACCTCCAAGAATTCAAAGATTGAGTTGGAGATTACAACCATATGACTTTGAAATTGAATTCATTCAAGGAAAGCAAAATATTGCAGATATATTTTCAAGACAACCTCTTTCTAACACAAGTGATGAAAAATAGCTGGAGGACTATGTTCATAAAGTCTTATCCATCACTTCTGAAGAGCTTCAAGCACTGTCTTTGAAAGAGATAAAAGTTTGTACAGAGCAAGATCCTTTGCTTCAAAAACTGAAAGATATGGTTCAAAAGGGAGTTTGGCCATATCCTTTGAATGAAGAATTCAAATGTTTTTATAAGTTTAAAGATGAACTCTCAATTTTTGATAATCTTATCTTAAAAGGAAGTAGAATTTTGCTACCTTCAAAACTAATAAAGAGAGTCTTGAGAATTGCACATGAAACACATCAAGGAATGACAAGAACCAAACAACTGTTAAGAGAAAAATATTTTTGGATAAACATGGACTTTGACATTGAAAATTTGATTAGAAACTGTCCAATTTGTGTAAGGAATCAACCATTGATAAATGATCAACCATTGCAAATAGTTCCGTTACCATCAAAACCTTGGATGAAACTTGGAATTTACATAGTTGGTCCAATTGGCCATCATTATTTGTGATCGTGTGTGATCGACTACTATTCTTCATATCCTGAAGCAATGATAATAGAAGACATTTCCAGCAAGACAATTATTAAAAAATTGATGGAGATTTTTGCAAGACATGGTTATCCACATGAAGTTGTAACAGATAATGGCTTACAGTTTGTAAGTACATCAATGGAAAGATTTTTAAAAGAATGTGGAATCAGGCACATCAAAGCCTCACCCTATTACCCAAAAAGTAATGGGAAGATAGAAAGATTCCATAGATTTCTAAAGAAACAATTTAATTCAAGTTCTGAAGAAGGGAAAGATTGGAAAGAAGATTTATCCAGAATTTTAATGTCTTACCGAACTACTCCAAACAGATCTACAGGAAAGACTCCAGCATTCCTATTATTTTCAAGAGAAATCAAAACTAAATTAAGCTCACTTGTTAATGATGCAGAAGAAGATGAATCCAACATCAAAGAATTCAATATGGCCTACAAAGAAAAAATGAAAACATATAATGATATAATTCGGAAAGCTAGTCCTCATAATTTTGAAATTGGAAATTTAGTTTATGTGGCAAATCCAAATAATAGAAAACTTGATTCAAATTTCAGATCAGAACATCATGTCATTCTTGAAAACACTTCAATAAATTCTTTTAAATTAGTCAACACTAAAAATGGGAAAATAATTCATAGAAATGCTAAACATTTGAAACATGTTCCTACTCAAGAGACCAATCAAGACATTTCTGACTTGATTCCAGAAGAGAGCCAGGAAAATCTTAGTTCAGATTCAACAAGAATTGAACACCTCAACTCTTCTGATGTACAAATACCAGATGATAATTCCTCAAACCAAGACAAGGACACTTCTTTAAACCGACCAAGTTCAAGTAGAACAGGGTCTACATTTAACCCAGTTGTTTCAGATAGACTTGATGCCGAGGCTCTTCACCAGTTGCCACCAGAGGTTTCTCCACCCTTGCCGACTACCAAGGAACCCGTGATCACCAGGAGTGGAAGAGTCGTCAAGCCATCATCAAGATATAAAGACATGATTCCTTTCATCTAAAGGAAGGAGGGAATGTAGTATTCTGTGTTTTAAAATATAGAATAGATCATCATCATAAACAATAAATACGATGTATAATGTAAACAACGTGTTAATGTAAAAATATAAATATAAAGTGTAATAAACAATTAGTAATAATAATTTCATCTGGTGAGTAATGTTTAATTAAATAATAACTATACAACACCAGCCACCTACATGCGAAATTTCATAATGATTGATTCTGTAGATTTTGCGCAACGCGATAACAAACATCGATTTTGAATTTCATTTTTATAGATATAAAGGAAAAGGATTTACCAATATTTCAGTTGGCTGAATACCAATCTTTTTCCAAGTTATTATAACATATTAATGTGTTTTGAAAATAGAGCAATCCATATTTAATTCATTATATAATAAAAGGCATATATTGGATTTAATAAAATATTTATTTGTCAATATTTCGGTTGGCTGAACGCCAAACCTTTATCAAGGCATTATATTTTTGTTAAAAAAAAGGTAATGCCTTGATAAAGGTTTGGCGTTCAGCCAACCAAAATATTGGCAAATATATCTTTTATTTATGTGTGTGTCAACAAAAAACTCAGCGCCACATAACTTCAATAGAATTAAGTTGAAAAAATATTTTTAAAACTCAATTCTATTGACGTTATGTAGCGCTGAGTTTGTTGTTGACACACATTAAAATGTTATAATACCTTGATAAAGGTTGGTGTTCAGCCAACTGAAATATTGGCATATAACTTATATTTCGATCCAATATATGATTTTTTTAATTGCAATTTTCTCTATTTAAATTTTTTTCTCATATGTGTGTAGATACTGGAGAAATGAATGACGGTTATAAAGCTTTCTAAAATGAAATGTTATACATTTTTCTTTAACAAAATTAATGTAATTTTTCTTAAAGAAATCTTCAGCCGTTTGTCAGTTTAATCCCTGGCTATATGGTTAATGTTGGGTCGTTCAAAAATAATCGTTTTTTTTTTTATGAATAAAAATAACTTTTGGGTAATGGCTTCTCTTTTGCTTTTACAGCTAGAGACGCTTTTGGATTTCTCATAAATATATTGTTTTTATAGCATGGAATAAGTTTCAACTTTGGTAACACTGTGTAAATAATGTGAGAAAATAGTACAAATGTGATATTGTACTGGGATAAGATGCATAAATTAAGAAAAAGGCATCTCCTTATCGTGCAACTGAAAGTTGCTGATTGTAACGGCAGCTGGCATGCCTATATAGTAAATTATCAGTGAGCACATATTTATCACTGATGATACTCTGTGCAGTTGCCTTTTGACTGATTGTAATACATACCACATGAAAACATATGTCTGATAATTAATATGCTATATCTGATGTTGGCCTAAAAGAAATAAAGTATTTCTTTTTAAACTTCCAAGTACTATTTGCTGATTAACGTCAACAAACAAATACAAGGACGTTACATGGTGGCAGCGGCAGCGGCGCTTGTAAACAACACCACGTGGTAAGAACAATTTATTAATTTCCAATTTCTTAAAGTATTTCAGAACATCTCTAATTGCATGTTCAAATAAAATTCAAATTGCATAATAATATATACAAAATAATTTAATTTACAAGCAAGAAGAAAAAAATTACAATAACAACAACATGGCGGAAAATGCTATTCGACCTCCAAAACAAATAGGCCTAAACGAACTAAACAAAGAGGGCTGGGAATCTTGGCTTGAAAGCTTTGAATGGTATGAAATTGCTACCCAATTAAGTAGTAAAGCACCAGAGGTACAGGTTGCTATCTTTATGGCTGCAATGGGACGAGAGGCTCAAAATATTTTTAAATCTTTCAACTTAAATAATGCAGATAAAAATAATCTGAGCCTTGTAAAAGACAAGTTCAACAACTATTTTTCTCCAAAGCTGAACACTACAATTGAAAGATTCAAATTCAATCAGATGAAACAGAAAGAAGATGAATCATTTAATGATTTTCTGACTAGGATCAAATTACAGATAGCAAACTGCAAATATGCTGTCATGTCTGATGAACTACTTAAAGATCGAATAGTTGTAGGAATTATTAACAATGAAATAAGAGAGAGACTTCTTAGTGAGGCTGACCTTAATCTGGAAAAAGCCACAAAAATTTGCATAGCATGTGAAAATGCCACAAACCAAATGAAACATGCACTATCCGACTCAGACAAACAAGTTGCTGTGACAAAGATGAACAGTAAGAAGTGGGAAGATAGAAAAGAGCCGAGGAAAGAAAACATCACTAACCAAAGTCACAAAATAATAGAAAACTGCAGAAATTGTGGTAGATCCCACAAAATCAACCAATGTCCGGCATATCAAAAGAGATGCAACAAATGCAAGAAACTCAACCATTTTGCTAATCTTTGCAGATCCAAGAACACAAATTCATACAAAGTCAAACAAATTGTTGGGTCACCAGAACCTGAAATGATTCAAGAATTTGTAATCCAGTCAGTTGAAAACACCAACCTGACCGAAGATTGGTATGAAGAAGTAAAAATCAAAGGCAAAAAGGTAAACATGAAACTAGACACAGGTGCACAGTGTAACGTGTTGCCACTCAGCCTGGCAGGGATATTAAATCTGGAAATCCAAAGGTCTCCAGTAAAAAGTTTAATTTCTTTTTCAGGACATCGAATTCCTGTCGAAGGACAAAGTCTAGCAATGTGCATGGTGAAAAACATGACTGCCTGCATACGTTTCATCATATCCAGTGATAACACTTGTCCCATCCTAGGCAGACAAACCTGTTCCAATTTAGGTCTTGTCAAGCGAGTAAACACCTGTCAAACAATTACACAGGAACACCAAGAAATATTCGAAGGGATAGGATGTTTGAAAGGATATGAATACGAGGCAAAGTTTCAGACTTCGGACATGAACATGCAAGTAAGACCACCCAGACCTATTCCTCTATCTATTAAAGAAAGAGTAAAGAAAGAACTTGAGGAAATGGAAGACAAGGGGATTATAAAGAAAGTAAATTACCCTACACCCATCTCCAGTCAGATGGTTAAAGCAAATCAGAGGAACAAGACAAAAGAACCAATGATCATAAAAGAGATACCGAATCTTCCTTGGAAGATAGTCGCAGCTGACATTTTCTCAATAAAAGGAAAAAATTACCTGTTAATAACAGATAACTACTCTGGATTCATTGATTTCAAAGAAATGAAGACAATGATCTCTGCAGAAACTATTGAATCTCTTAAAAAATGGTTTAGCGTACATGGAATTCCCAGACTCCTGGAAACTGATAATGGACCAAACTTTACGTCCAGGGACTTTAAAGACTTTCAAAAGAAGTGGTTGTTCGACCACCAGACATCAAGTCCTCTATATCCTAAATCAAACGGATTAGCAGAGAGAGCGGTACAGACAGCCAAGAACCTCATCAGGAAGTGTTTGGATTCAGGACAAGAAGTGGAACTAGCACTTTTGAACTTTTACAACACTCCTAGAGATGGTCTTCCTTCACCGGCTCAGTGTCTGTTCAGTCGCAGGACCAGAACCCTCCTTCCCACTAGCACTCATCAGTTGGAACCAGAAATCCAAAAGGAACATACACAAAACCTAAGAAATAAGCGGGAGAAGCAGAAAACACACCACGATAAGACAGCTAAGACAACGCGAAGCTTCAAAGAAGGTGAAAAGATAATGCTGAAACAGCATCACCGTGAATGGATCCCTGCCAGAGTTACCCAAGAAGTAGCTCCAAGATCATATAAAGTGCAAACACCTACTGGTGAGTACCGCCGCAACAGCTCCTTCATGCGACATACGAATCTGGAGAGTCCAAAGCAACAGCGAAGGAGAATCCCGGAGATCCCCAAGTCAACTCTACCGGAAGGACCTGGCCCGAGCGGTGATAAGGAACAGGCTCAAGTTCCTGAAGAACTCAATACTTCTCCAAGACCATTCACAGGCCAGGAACCCAGGAGTGATCACCAGAACGTGGAGCACAAGAACGGCACCCTGCCCATTACAACAAGGTCCGGGCGGATCATCAAGCCACCCAAACGATTTGAAGAATGAATTTCTTCGAAGGGGGAGATGTAACGGCAGCTGGCATGCCTATATAGTAAATTATCAGTGAGCACATATTTATCACTGATGATACTCTGTGCAGTTGCCTTTTGACTGATTGTAATACATACCACATGAAAACATATGTCTGATAATTAATATGCTATATCTGATGTTGGCCTAAAAGAAATAAAGTATTTCTTTTTAAACTTCCAAGTACTTCTTGCTGATTAACGTCAACAAACAAATACAAGGACGTTACACTGATGGCTTGCCCCATCTATAAATATTGTGGCGAAGAAATATTTTTTTATTTAATTTAATATTATTCAATGAAAATATTCAACAGATTATAAAAATATATTAACGAATAGATTCAAAAAGGATAAGTTTCTTTATTTGAAAAATCAATTCGAGCTTTCGGGCGCAAGCTGCCCTTCTACAGGAATAATGGATACAATTTCAAGTAATAACACATAATACAATTACCATATACACAATAAAAAGACGTTATATAAAACGGCGAATAATATTGGTATTTCAAATTTTTGCAAGTGTTTACGAACTTTTGGGATAACCTTGTATTATACATATCAATCTGAAATTTACGAAATAATATGTTTTGAAACGATTTGAATACTAGGTGGACAAGGCATGAGTGAATGTTGTTTGCGCCTAACAATTATTAATATTATGAAAAAGACTGATGCCTTACTGATAGCTTGCGCCATCTATCGGAATAAATATCAACTATTCTCGTTGACTTCTAATTATTCCAGAATTGGCTAATTACCCATTCTTGATTAATCAAAAAAAGATAACCACGTACGCGTTTCGGGCTGTTGGCCCTCATCAGCGTGGTGTAAGCTGTACCTCAACGACCAAAAAAACTGGTCCTTCAGGTATCTTCAGGTTTTTCAAATTATTAATATGTTTTCACAAATTTTATTATACGAGAACTGTTCGATAAGTATGGTAAAAAATAAATCAATAAAACTTGTTTTTGAAAAATGATGTTTTACTTTTCAACATAGTCCCCATTCATCTCCACACACCTGGTCCAGGGACCTAGGTGTCTAAGTGAACGCTTCTCAGTTTATGTGTGTGTGTTCCAAAGCTAGTGTTGTGGAACGCTTCATGATTTTGCGTGTCATTCTTGCGCAGGGTCCATGCTAATCTTCTCTGTATCGTTCCAATTTTAGTATATGTACCGCCGAACAAGCGTGTAGTGTTGTGGCTTTGTTACCGACCTGAAGCCGCTAGTTAGCAGCGACGGTCAATAGATGGTGTCTAGCTTTGACGTCTATTTTGACTGGAGAGGTGACCTTTATCTTTGTAGATCAATATCCTCCCTACAAAATTTCCATCTATATATATGTGTGTTGCATTAGCCTGCCATCTTTTATAGGAAATTTGATCTATGCTTGGCTCATCAGTAGTGAACCCCCCCCCCCAGGCCCTTCCATTATTTTGTCATTGCAGTAAGGGCAGTAGATAATTGATTTATTTTCAAAAGAATCATAGGCGTCAAAAATATTTCAAATTTCTTATATGTGTGTGTAAAAAAATAAGAAAAAATAAAATAAAATGATCAGGTGTTGATATTTAAAAGCAAAATTGGCATTTCCTGACCGCTAATATGAGCATTTTAAATGGTAGAGAGCGCCATCTAGTAGAACAAAAATCAACTAAACGTTTATTTAGCTCATCTAAAGATATTTGGCCAACCCAATTTCTTGATAAATCAAGAAAAGCTAACCACGTACGCATTTCGGGCTGTTGGCCCTTGTCAGCTTGGTGCAGACTGTAAAGCGTATTTACGCAAACTTGGCCTTAAATACGTACTTAATTCTTGATTTCTCAGGAAGCCTCTGGGATCAAATTTTTGGTCGTAGAGGTACAGTCTGCACCACGTTAACGAGGACCAACACCCTGAAACGTGTACGTAGTTGACTTTTCTTGATTTATCAAGAAATTTAGTTGGCCAAATATCTTTGAAACAAGTTAAATCAACATTTAGTTGATTTTTGTTCCACTAGATGGCACTCTGCCATTTAAAATGCTCATGTGATGCAGCTCAGAAAATGCCAATTTTGTGTTTTTAATATACCAGTATATAGTATATAGGTATATAGTAGTACGTTCAATGATGATATAAATTCATTATCATATTTACATAATCATTTTATAGCCAAACTATGCAACTTAGTCTGGTATTCATCTAATTTGCATATTCTAGGGTCGAATCTATTAGGTCACTCCTTACAGAGAGAGAGATTGAGGTTGAAACTGATTTGTTACAATGTTCATATAAGAATGTATGGGGTTAATTACAAAATAAATATAAATATGAATAAATATGATTATATATACGAGAATCATGGGACGAGTGTCTTTTGTAGGAAGCTTTATTTTAAATCGCTCAAGCTTTCGGGCTGACCGGCCCTTCTACAGGAGATAAGTGCACACTTATCTCCTGTAGAAGGGCCGGTCAGCCCGAAAGCTTGAGCGATTTAAAATAAAGCTTCCTACAAAAGACACTCGTCCCATGATTCTCGTATATGTTTTCTTACTGTATTGAATGGGATTCCAGTACTTATAAATATGATTATATAAATGTAAAATATATAAATGTCGATGTCGAATCATTGTGGACTCACTGTAGAATCCTGTCGGATTGTGTGGTTGGGTAGATATGATTGGATTGGTGGCGCAGTCTTGATCGAATGGTAGAGTTTTCCACAGGGGAAGAACGAGCACACCTGGATGGACTAGAAAAGACCTTTGAGAGGGAAGAGGGAGATTGGGATTGGGGGTATTTGGCCTTTCACATGATGGAGCGGACACTACCTTGGTTGGAGCCTATGTTGAGCACACCTTGCTTCTAGCACGGTCACCTACCTTCCTTTTAACTTATTGTCCGAGATCATCGTCATCAACTCTCTCGACTTCTCATTGGTGGAGATCCTTTCACGTGCTCTCTGATGATTCGCTATCAATTGGTCATGCTTAAAGGTGATTGGTTGTCGATTTGTCATGCTTAAATTTGATTGGCTTAGTACCTCCATTGCCGCCATGATTGTAATCCTCCAGGAAGAAGAAGGCCTTTGAACTTAAGTTTTATGGGTCCAGGGCAGTGACCTTTACTTCCTGGATGATGCAAACCTGTAAATTGTTTTTTTTCCCCATCTCGCGAGGCCTAACTTTTATTAAACCTTTTTACGATACATTATACATAGATTGTGGTGGGGTTACATATTCCTATATACAGATTATCACATATATATAAAATTATATACAAGGTCTTCATTGGTGACGCCCACAGCGGGAAAGACTCCGCCACCGATGGAATGCGAGAGTTCTTTCCCACAGAGTGAGCAGTTCGAGGTGATGAGAGAGAGTTTGAGATTGAAACTGATTTATTACAAAGTTCATAGAAGTTTATATAGGGTTAATAGGATAAAAAGATAGAGACAATTTGACAATTAACAACTTTAATGACTTCTAGTCAACAGCAGAATTATCAAGTAAAACTAAAATACAGTATTGTGATGAAGATAGAAAATATTTACACCACACGAAGCCTTCTCTGAAGAGACGTCTGGATCAGGAGCTACAAGCCGCCCTGAGTGTGGACAGGCCCTTGCTTATTGTGCAGTTTTTATCCTCAACATGCTCAATGGCAATGTTGAGGAATTCGCACAGAGAGAGAGAGAGAGAGAGAGAGAGATTGAGATTGAAACTGATTTATTACAATGTTCATATAAGATTATATATGGGTGATTACAAAATTGAATAAATACGAATAAATAAGATTATATAATGATAAATATAGGAATAAATAGATATAAATATAGATAAAAATAATTGATAAATTTACATATATATAAAATATATACAATGTCTTCATTGGTGGGGCCCACCGCGGTAAAGACTCCGCCACCGATGGACTGCGAGAGTTTTCTTTCCCACAGAGTAGGCAGGTCAATGTGATGGCTGGTGTTACCTACCTCAAGACCAAGATAGTACTTGTAGATGGTAGCCTTCGCCACACTTGTCATTGACTCTGGATGAAGACCGACGCAGAAGAGCCAGGCCTGCAGATCCAGGGGCACTTCGCAGGAGGCGAACACCTCCCGGAGCAGGGGTCGCAGAGAGAGAGAGAGATTGAGATTGAAACTGATTTATTACGATGTTCATATAAGATTATATATTTTTAATAGGAGAACAAAAGAGAGAGAGACCTAAAAGTTTTACAGCCTCCTAGAATATTAATGGAAAACCATTTTTACATATGTAGATAGCAGTCAAAAGAGAAAAACTAACGTCTGACTCCATGAAATATTTTCTGAAACTCTTCCCCATCACGTGAATATTTACTCCAATGATAAATATACCCCAACAACAAAATTACATTGGAAATCCGTGTGGATATGGAAAACAGGAATTTATGACCATATTTGTAAGATATATGTTTCATATTTAAAATAAATTTCACATCTCGAATATATTTTCAAAAATTTCTGTGAAATATTGAATTACTTTTTTTAAAGATTTGTAGGGAATCATATCATTTTATTTCTTATAATTTTAAATCATATTATTTTATTTCATATAATTTTATTTCTTATTATTTTAAATCAATAATTGTAAATACCAAAATAAAAAACAACAGCTTAATTCTAAATATATTATCATCATAAATTCTCATGTTATTGTTGTAGACAAAGAACACACTTGTTTCCGTATAAAATCGATAATAAAATTACTAGCTAAATTTAATGTGATTTTTAGTAATTAATTCTCAAATTATAAATATATTGTAACACGCCTGCAGCCGCCCCTACAATTGGTGAACCGATTTTATTACTATTTTATCATTTTAATTTTATTCAAAATGGCGGGAAAAAATGATGCTGTTAGTTCTAACCCTAATTCTGAAATACATAGAGTTAGCATTAAAATACCCCCTTTTTGGACCGATAGGCCTGAAATTTGGTTTTTTTCAAGTAGAAGCCCAGTTTAAAATAAATAATATCACTACAGAAGAAACCAAGTTTAATTATTTAGTGTCCCAGTTAGACCCAAAATATGTTGAAAATATTTGGGATATCGTTTCAAGTGAGAGTAAAACAAAATTCGCTGATTCAAAGGCGCGCTTGCTTAATTGGTTTAAAGAAAGTGAAAATGCTCGTATAAAACGATTAATAACTGGTGTCGAATTAGGTAATATGAAACCTAGCCAGCTACTAAAAAAATTGAGAGCCATCGCTACACCAGATATTTCTGAAAAACTAATCAGGACCTTATGGCTTGATAAATTACCAGATTCTTTTAAAGCGATCTTATTAGTCAGCGATGAAGATGTAAACAAATTGGCGGCAATGGCAGACAAAATAACTGACATGACTACTAAATCTGAAATTTATGACATTAATCATGATACTAACAAAGTTCTTCTAGATAAGATCTCAGAACTCTCGAACGACAAATCTCACAAATCAATGTCGACCATTACTCAAGAAGAGATAACCGACAATCGAATTCGGCGCGAACTCGATCCAGAAGCAGATCTAACCGTCGTTTCAACCCAAATGGAAAACTATGCTATTATTATTATCGCTTTGGAAAAAATGCCTACCCGGAAAGTGTGTCCAACCTTGCGGCTGGGAATATAGAAACACCATAAATAGAACACCACAAGTTGATCAAACGGAAAACTTCAACCTGCAGTAGAAGCAGCGACAAATTCTACTGCAGGTTATAATGAACCATGTCGCAAATACCGCTTGTTTGTTTTTGATAAAATATCGAAATTAAATTTTTTAGTTGACACTGGTGCTGATGTGAGCATCATTCCAGCCACTGCTCAATTCAAACAAGAAAGTGATTACAAACTATACGCGGCAAATGGTTCCGAAATAAAAACTTTTGGTGTTAAAATACTTAACCTGGATCTAGGCCTCCGCAGAGACTTCCAATGGCCTTTTATAATAGCTAATGTAAAGAGGGGCATATTGGGTGCTGATTTTCTATTTAAATATAATCTTTTGGTTGATATTAACAAAAGGAAATTAATTGATGGACTTACTAACCTCGAAATTATCTGTGAAGCCATTTCGACATTCGAGGGTAGTATCACCACAGTCAAGGCCAACAGTACATTCAACCTCATTGCGCAATTTCCTGATATCACTAAACCCTTGTTGTTTCCCACGAAACTTAATCATGGAGTAAGGCATAGAATAATAACAAAAGGTCAACCTAAATTTGCGAGGGCGAGACAGCTTGACCCCCGCCGACTGGAATTACCTAAACAGGAATTTAAATTCATGCTAGATAACAACATCATTAAGCCATCTAAGTCTCAATGGGCAAGTCCGCTACATTTAGCTCTTAAAAAGGATGGAACTTTTCGCCCATGTGGAGATTACAGACAACTCAACTTCTGTACCTTGCCTGATAGATACCCTATTCCAAGAATTGAAGATGTTCAAAAAATTCTTTAAAATACTAATATCTATTAGAAAATTGATTTGCTGAAAGCTTACTTTCAAATTCCTATTGCAGAGGAGGACCAAGAAAAGACTGCCATTATCACTCCATTTGGATTATTTTAATTTAATGTTATGTGCTTTGGATTGCGTAACGCTCCTGCAACGTTTCAGCGCTTTATGCACGAAGTTTTAAGAGACCTCAATTTCGCATTCTCCTATTTGGATGATATTTTAATTGCTTCCACAGATGAAAAACAACACAAAGAACACCTAAATTTGATATTCAAGAGATTATATGAATATGGATTAAAACTAAATGTGTCAAAATCAGTCTTTGCAGCTACAGAAATAGAATTCTTAGGCTATTTGATTACACCGATGGGTATTAAGCCTTTACCATCAAGAGTCCAAGTGATTCAGAATTACAAACTTCCGGACACTATTCAGGACCTACGAAAATTCCTTGGCATGGTAAATTTTTACCGACGGCATATAAAAGGTGCGTCAGATACCGAAGCGATACTCCATAATTACTTACAAGGTGTAAAAAAGATTGACAAAAGAAGAATCAAATGAACAGATGAAGCTAAGAAGCAATTTATAAAGTGTAAAGCTGATTTAGCCAACATGGCATTATTATCGTTTCCCGACTCCAATTTACCAATTTCATTGTGTACAGATGCCTCGAACTCAGCCATAGGAGCGGTATTACAACAGTATCATAATCAGGGTTGGAAACCTATAGCATTCTATTTAAAAAAAAATTCCACCCAACAGAATTATAGCACGCATGATCGCGAACTTTTAGGAATCTACCTCTCAATTAAAAACTTTAAACATCTATTAGAAGGAAGGAATTTCAAAATTTTCTCAGATCACAAACCCTTGATTTACGCTTTTCATCAGAAACCAGAAAAAGCCTCTCCAAGACAACTACGGCAACTCCATTTTATATCCCAGTTCTCCACTGAAATTTGTCACATCAGTGGCCAAGATAACGTAGTGGCGGATACACTGTCTAGAATCGAAGAACTCACGCTAATTGATTATGATGTAATTGCAGACGAACAAATTTTGGGTAGTGAATTGAATAATCTTCAAACTATGTCCAAACCTCTTTGGAGTTTAAACAATATCCCCTTCCATCTGGTAAACAGCTTTGGTGCGACACATCTACCGCAAATATAAGACCCTACTTACCAAATTCTCACAGAATGCGAATGTTTCATCAAATCCATGGACTGTCACACCCAGGGATAAGGTCAACAATTAAGCAAATGACTCAAAGGTTCATTTGGCCTAGCATAAGGAAAGATGTTCTACAATGGAGTCGAGATTGTAGGGCGTGTCAAAGAAATAAAATCAATCGCCATACAAAAACTAGTTTTGGAACATTTCAAATGTCAACAGAAAAATTTAATGATATTCATATCGATTTAGTGGGACCACTACCACCATCTAATAACTATATATACTGTCTTACATGTATTGACCTCTATAGTAACTGGATGGAAGCAATACCCTTGGAAAACAACTCGGCTGATACAGTAGCGAGGGCAATCTATAATAATTGGATCACAAGATACGGTACTCCATTACGACTTGTCACTGATAGAGGAGCACAGTTCACATCAGATACATTTGCTAATCTAACAAAAATATGTGGAATTAAATTACAACACACCACTGCATACCACCCCCAAGCTAACGGGAAGGTTGAGCGTTTGCATCGAACATTAAAGGCGGCAATCAGAGCACACAATAACCCTACCTGGAGTGAATCTATACCAACGATACTTTTGGGTTTGCGTACAGCTATAACGAATGACTCTAATCATTCCATAGCGCAAGTAGTATATGGTAATAATATAAGATTACCTGGTGAATTTTTGTCGAACCAGATTCATATTTGACACAAGAAGAGTATGTTTACAAATTACAGATGGAAAACTTTAGACCCAGACCAAAGAACTTAAAAACTAACCAAAATATATTAGTCCACAAAAATTTAAGATCATGCTCCCATGTATTTTTAAGAACGGACAGAGTAAAAAAGGCTTTAGAGCCACCTTACGAAGGTCCTTTCCAAGTGCTAAGGAGAGAGGGAAAATATTTTTTCATCAAAATCAAGAACAAAGAAGTGTCAGTATCAATAGACCGATTAAAACCAGCGTATTTATTAAACACCTCTCAACCTGAGGAATCTGCTAAAGACAACACTCCAATCGGACAACCAGTGGAGCCACCAGCAGACATCAGGAGGACTTCAACACGAACTGGACGGACTATAAAACCCCCTGTCAGATTCCAGGACTATCAGACGTAACTCTGTTACTGGCAAGGGAGTGATGTAGGGAATCATATCATCTTATTTCTTATAATTTTAAATCATATTATTTTATTTCATATAATTTTATTTCTTATTATTTTAAATCAATAATTGTAAATACCAAAATAAAAAACAACAGCTTAATTCTAAATATATTATCATCATAAATTCTCATGTTATTGTTGTAGACAAAGAACACGCTTGTTTCCGTATAAAATCGATAATAAAATTACTAGCTAAATTTAATGTGATTTAGTAATTAATTCTCAAATTATAAATATATTGTAACACGTCTGCAGCCGCCCCTACAGATTCATACTTCATATAGACCAACTACTGTATCATTTAGAATTCTGATGGAAATATCATAAGATTGTACATTCATCTGACTTATGTTGAGCTATATTGAAATGTGTGTAAATGCATCAGTATTTTTTAAAATTTTATTTCGACATAGAGCGCTATGACCCCTAGGGACACTTGCTCTTTAAAGATAAACAAAACATTGAAAGAAAAGAAAGATATTTGAAATATATACAAGAATTAGTATGCAAGTTAGTTATATGAAAAGAGAAAAAAATATCAACACAATTTAAATATGTACAAAGGGTTGGTATGCAAATTTAGTGAAATGAAATCAAATTGTAAAGTATTGTGTGTATTCAAGAAAAATAATTTACAGATTGAAGAAAGTTTTAAGTAATATTTTAGAATGAAAATATGCAAGATATTAGAGAATTATTCAATTAAAACAAATTCTAAAAAGAGTTAATTTTTAAATAAAAGCGTTCCAAAGGAATTTAGTTTTTTTTTTTTTTTTACAAACCCCCCCCCCCCCTACATACATTTTATATAAAGAGAGATTATTCAAAATTCTCTTTTTCAAAATGACGCGTTATCGTTAATCCAATGAAATCAAAGAGAGCTATGAAACCCGTTTTTATCAGTAGAAAGTGAGAGAGAAATCTATATATCTTCACTTGGCATCTCGATTGTTGACAGCCACAACAACTGGGTGTGTATGGATGTATCTACAGCCGATATTAACCTTCTGGATCTGCTGAACATGGATCTACGCTACTGGACTCCCCCGGACTTAGATTGTCGGACCTGCGGGGCCACCCCTTCCTGCACAGTCTCCAACACCAGCCTGGCCTCCGCCCACATCGACACCACCAAAAAGCCGCCCATCATCTTCAGGATAGCTGCCCGCAATGAGAACGGCTATGGCCCAGCCACACAAGTCAGGTGGTTACAGGATGGATCTAACCCTTCCCAGAGCAAGGCCATGTCCCCATCCTTGAAGAGGGCTGCAGCACCTGCTGACATCAAGTCGCCCACATTTGTGAAGAAGGTGAAGCTGGAAGAGTCGTGAATCATCATTACCCCCAACACATTGTAAATCTCTCTCCCTGGATGACCAAACTTGTACAGCCCCTGCTGCTGACTGTATCATACCATCTTCTTCTCTTCGGAGGTTCATGTACATATATATAAATAAATATATATATGTGATAGCTGATATTCCCTTCCCCGCCACACATCAATATATATATATATATCTATATATATATATGTGGTACATGTGTATATATATATACATATATACCACCACCACCCACTACCACTACACTATCTTTTCTACTTTCTCTGTCTTAAGTCATCACACTTTTTCTTTTTGATACCAAGAATCTAGTTGGACGGATCAAAATCTGAGTTATTATTAATTATTTAAGTAACCCAGGTTCCTGGAGCGTACAGAAGTCGCCAACTACCCGGGATGTCCTTCTTACCTAAGTCTTCTTGGATTTATATACAATGCCAGTGGAAGTCCAATTAATGAGATGTCGCCAGGCAGATTTCTTTCTTGGGAGATTTTCTAGGGATGCTGGACATATGTTGGTGATACCTAGGAGAGTGGCTGTCTGGAATCTTTGGTATTGGAAGGTTGGGCAAGTGAAGAGGAGGTGGTCTACGGTTTGGTATTCATCTTGGCAGTGGGGGCAAAATCTGAGTTTACCTCGGCTACCTGTCTAGATCTCTGTGTTTACGGACCACGTGAACCGTGAGTAGCAACGTTGCGTTCTCTCACAATCTACCTCATGCTCTCCCTACAACTTTCATTTTGCTTTGCGCAGAGGCGATATCGTAGCCCATGAGGATCTTCCGAGCCGCGATTATTGCTAGTTGAAAACTTTACCCAATACAACTTTCATTTCTAGGCGTTCGACGTCTCTTAGCAGTGATGGTCCGTGTTCTAGCTAAGTAGCTACGAGTAGGCTAACCTAACCTAACTCAACCACACTGTTATAGGTTAGTCATTACATCCGCTAATCTAGCTGTACTCTTCTCCGCTTCTTACATCTTTATAACTGATATTAGAGGAATAATGACGACTTATTTATAAATATGAAATTAAAAATTATGTCTATTCGCTTATGAAAAGCTTATATATATTTTTGTATTATCACACCCATATAAAGACATTACAATTATGCCTCATACATTATCTCACGTTATTTATTATTATTTTAAAAATATATATTGATATCCATTATCAATAAAATATCAATACACATGGGGAAGGGTATTAAAATTACTAATAGACCTTAATCCCCATATATTATGTCAATTTCACATTTTAAAGTGAGATATATCGTTTCCCCCGTTCTAGAACTTTGGAGAAATGTTTAGAATCCGTTGAGTGAATTTTTCAATAAAAGAAATATTTTGTCTTAAAATTTCTATAAAATCCATTGATTTTGATACAGTAGAACTTGGATAATTCGAACTTCTTTAATTCGAAAACCTCTTTAATTCGAATATTTATCTTGGTCCCTAGAAGCCTTAAGCCTTTATTCAAAACATCTTTAATTCGAATTTTTGGATAATTCGAATTTTTTTATGGTCCCTTGGGGTTCGAATTATCCAAGTTCGACTGTATTGTCATACGAAAAAGAAATAGTTAATGTTTTATTTAAATTTTAAAATTATAAGATAAATATTCCATATATAAAAATAATACTCAACGAAAAAAATAATAATAAAACTCAAAGATCGCTGATAAAAACAAATCTTACAGAAATAAAATCATTCAAGAAATCAATGTTCTTTGTGTTTCCATATTGAAAAGAGAATAAATAACCAAAGAATATTTTTGAGAATAGAGATTTATCCTATACATTTTAATTAAACCAAAGTTAGGTTTGTTAAAATATAACAATGGTTGATAATTCAATTATATTTTAGAAAAGTTTTTTATAGTTTAAGAATAGTTCTTATAAGAGTTTCTCTTTGAATATTCTATTTCATATCTGAATATAATTTTGCTTGAATATGCATATTGGATAGAATATACTTCTTCTTCCTTATCTCCACACTGGGTGAAGTAGATGTGTCTGCCTTTGTCATTAAGACTGGAAGCACTACTCAGTGGCAGGCCGACTTAGCTACAAAAGAAATGGCCACCTCTGTCATGAGGAATAGACGCCATGTTTAGCCGCTCCTAACATAGAGTACAAACACTGCTCATCCTGTATCCCTGGATTAGGAGCCCTTACAGGGTACTATCAGCCAGGCCAGCTGAGCCCAGGTTTTTTAGTGAGCTTGTTACTGCTTCCCCTCCTCCTTTTTCATCTGGGCTTGGGACCGGCAAAGGCGGAGTTGAAAGAATACACTAATGAATTACAATTTCTATATATCCACCAATCATTTAAGTTTACGAAAGCAAAAGAGAAGAAATTTCACTAAAATGCTACTTTTGAATATAAAGAAGAAAATGGTATACTGTTTATATGATATCTTAACGCGCCATCTGTTTTAATAATTCGAGACTATTATAGACGCGTATGATTCTTTTTAAAGATTAAACAATTTTCTACTGCCTTTACTGAAATAAAAAATTAATGGGAGGGCCTGGCTCATCAGTAGTAAACCCTCCCAGCGGTTTCGGCAGCTTAATATACAGTTAAACCTGTCTATAGCGTCCCCTCATGGGACTCATCAAAATATGGTGCTATAGAGAGAGGGTGCTATAGACAGGTCACTTTCAATGTAAATCGCATCGTACTACGTATTTAAAATCGGGCGCTATAGAGAGGAAGGTGCTATTTAGAGGGGGCGCTATAGAGAGCTTTAACTGTATTGTTTATATACACGTCTTGTATATATTATATCGAATAATTCTTTGACAAGGCATTTGATTGAATTTGATCAGGCGAAAAAGACAATAAGAAGAAAATTATAAAGAAATATGCCTCAAAATTCTATGTATTAGAAATTGAGAGGGGATTAAGAAATTTCACGAAGTTTACTATTCGATATCAAAAAGATACACGCCAGCTTTAATTTTGGAGAAGATCACGCGGAGAAGAACAAAATGATTCAAAGAACTAATATTAAAGTGAGATTAAATATCAAAGATATCGGTAAGTAAATTCACTAACTTTATTCCCATCTAAGATTTTTCAACTAAAGCAAAGGATTCCAACTCTTCTATCAACCTCAAATAGAATCGCTTCATTCTTGAAACTTCTCTACTGATGAGGGCCACAATCTACTGTCCACCAACCTGAAGTTGGGTTTATTCTACCAAGATCTATTACATCCAGATGACACAAGAACCTATAGGACATGCAACAACTGTCCTGGTGTGGAACTAACACCTACACACATATTCTCATGCCCAGCAATGGCCGCAGCCTTGCAGAAAATTGACATAGACCCAGAGCAGCAGCTTTACACACCCAAGATAGTGGACATTGCTGCTGCTGTGATAGAGATGTATGGAGACATCTGAGGCTCCTCATTGGACATGACAACAACAACATCTATTACAGCAGCAACCAACCAGATATTGGATATAATGTGACCTGACTCAATGGGTTATTAGACTATGGAATATCAACCCTTTTTACTGATTCAAACAATGGTATGACGCTCATCACTTATTCCTGTTGTAAATCAATCTAGATGAGAATCTGTCATCACATATATAAGATCCATCACTATATCCTTCTTTGGACCTAGTTGTCCTCGACCTAGAGTATTAGATTGTATCAAATACACCTATCCCCCGAAGGAACGGTAGATACGTTCCTGAGAAAAACGTGTAAATCGAAAATTAAAAATTTACGCGAAATTTTTATGCGAAGAAATACAGACACAGTGTGCGTGTGCAGCAAGTCAGCACATAAGCTCGGGATTCCTCGTGAGATGTGTACACAGCGCATGTGTTCAATCACAGTAGCATCTAGTATAGTGCGATGAAAACAAAAAAAAACTTATTTGGAAAACCGTGTAAAAGCGAAAACGTCTAAAACAAGTACCGTGTAAATCGGGGGATAGGTGTACTTATCTCTGAAGATAATAACCTATACACGACTAAACTGTCTCTATCAGTAGTATGATAAATATTGATGACTCTTTTAACTGAATTAAAACAATTTTATGATGTTCTGCCCTATTGTAAACCAATCAATCAATAATAAATTACTGCTATAAATCAATCTAGATGAGAATCTGTCATCACATATATAAGAACCATCACTATATCCTTCTTTAAAGATTGTCGACTTAGAGTCTTAGATTGTATCAAATACTTATCTCTGAAAATAATAACCTATACACGACTAAACTGTCTCTATTAGTAGTCTGATAAATATTGAGGAATCTTTTAACTGATTCAAAACAATTTTATGATGTTCTGCCCTATTGTAAACCAATCAATCAATTATAAATTCCTGTTATAAATCAATCTAGATGAAAATCTGTCATCACATATATAAGGGAGAGAGCCATCACCATTTTCTTCTTCAAATATTGTCGAACTATAGTCCAGATCTTAGATTATATAAAATACTTATCTCTGAAGAGAATAACATATACACGACAAAATTATATATATCAGTAGTGTATTGCAGGTATCGACAAACTGCGGCTCGCGAGCCACATTCTTTATATAGTTCCATACGCTTATATTATTTATGCGAGTACTATTTATTGTTAGCAAGGAAAATGTTGTTTCTCTTTAAAAACTTTGAAATTTTGTAAATTGCAATTTTTGACTCTTCCGAATCAAAAGTTTGCCGACCCCTGGGGTAGTGTATTGAAGAAATATAGTTTTAATAATTTAAAAATAAACATAAATATTTTAGAATTTATTTTCAGAAATAAAATATAAAGATAGAAATTGAGGAACAAAATAAGAATTAAATTTAGGTATAGCTGGTAGGTTACAGGATATGGCGTGGTATTTGTTGGTTTCCTGAGGGTTCTTCTGAAAGGTTTGTTTGTTTATGTTTTAGATTGTGTCTACAGCCACTTTATCTGGTTGTTGATTACGAGGTATTAATCCCCGTGTGTGAGGTAGATACTGTAGATTCACGTGGACTTACCTTTTTAGCTTGAAACCAACAATGTATAAGTGTTAAGAAATATCAATAAAAATTAATTTTGAAAATGTAAAAGCCAGGTGAAGACAAAAGATAAAGAAGGGGCTCGGTGAAAATACTTACCTGTTGACCATAAAGTTTGAATTCTAGGCTGCTATGTGTAACAGATGTTCCAGATGGGGAGACTTGCCTTCGTTCCAGTTCTACTAACGGCGTTGTTGCGAGGATCTAGTTAGTGACAGTACTGGGACCTTACACCTCTGAAGTAATGATAAATTCATAATATGTCCTTTCCTTTGGGTCGGTCAGGCGAGTGTCGTTATTGTCCATTCCACGGCGGCCATGGAACATATCACCCTGCGTGCACGTGGACTGGAACTGAACTTCCCTCCTCCGATAGCTTGCTCGCTCCACAGACCCAGGACTAGGTACTGATTACTAGATTGTTGGTTCTGGCGCAAAACTCCGATGGGAGGCCTCGCGTGGTGACGTAAGTCCGGCTTTCAGCGTTGTCAGTATTCAGTCCGCTCCACTCTGTTGCCAATAGAGAACACAGAGTACAGCGAGCTGTCGGAATGGGAAGTTGAGTCAGAGGTGTAAGAGACTGATGGAGAAGACAGACAGCCTCTGTGTTATGTATCTAGATATCACAGTGGAGCCCTCACCGTGTCTAGTTTATATATAGGTAAATGTCTTTTTTAAGCTCCCTCCTTAAGTCACCGAGTCCCTTCTTTATAGATTTGTCTTTCCGCGGCATTCAGTCTCTTTTAATGTCTCAAGTAAATCAATAATCCTATCTCAATATATCTGGGAATCTCTCTCCAGTCCGCTGCAGGGAAAATTTGAAGTTCACCTGTGAGGAGTTAGAACACCAAGCGTGTAATATACAGACACAAACCTTTATTAGTGATCAAGCCCCATACAGGATTCTCCCAGTATAGCAATGGTTTTAATTGAACATAAGTACTATACACAAATCAGTATTAACCAAACATGTAATACACACACACAAAACCTTTATTAAGGATCAAGCCCCATACAGGATTCTCCCAGTATAGCAATGGTTTTAATTCGAACATAAATTAAGTACTATATACAGTATTAACCAAGCGTATAATACACACACACACAAAACCTATATTAAGGATCAAGCCCCATACAGGATTCTCCCAGTATAGCAATGGTTTTAATTCGAACATAAATTAAGTACTATATACAGTATTAACCAAGCGTATAATACACACACACACACACAAAACCTTTATTAAGGATCAAGCTCCATACAGGATTCTCCCAGTATAGCAATGGTTTTAATTCGAACATAAATTAAGTACTATATACAGTATCAACCAAGCGTATAATACACACACACACAAAACCTTTATTAAGGATCAAGCCCCATACAGGATTCTCCCAGTATAGCAATGGTTTTAATTCGAACATAAATTAAGTACTATATACAGTATTAACCAAGCGTATAATACACACACACACAAAACCTTTATTAAGGATCAAGCCCCATACAGGATTCTCCCAGTATAGCAATGGTTTTAATTCGAACATAAATTAAGTACTATATACAGTATTAACCAAGCGTATAATACACACACACACAAAACCTTTATTAAGGATCAAGCCCCATACAGGATTCTCCCAGTATAGCAATGGTTTTAATTCGAACATAGATTAAGTACTATATACAGTATTAACCAAGCGTATAATACACACACACAAAACCTTTATTAAGGATCAAGCCCCATACAGGATTCTCCCAGTATAGCAATGGTTTTAATTCGAACATAAATTAAGTACTATATACAGTATAAACCAAGCGTATAATACACACACACACAAAACCTTTATTAAGGATCAAGCCCCATACAGGATTCTCCCAGTATAGCAATGGTTTTAATTCGAACATAAATTAAGTACTATATACAGTATTTTCCAAGCGTATAATACACACACACACACACACAAAACCTTTATTAAGGATCAAGCCCCATACAGGATTCTCCCAGTATAGCAATGGTTTTAATTCGAACATAAATTAGTACTATATACAGTATTAACCAAGCGTATAATACACACACACACAAAACCTTTATTAAGGATCAAGCCCCATACAGGATTCTCCCAGTATAGCAATGGTTTTAATTCGAACATAAATTAAGTACTATATACAGTATTAACCAAGCGTATAATACACACACACAAAACCTTTATTAAGGATCAAGCCCCATACAGGATTCTCCCAGTATAGCAATGGTTTTAATTCGAACATAAATTAAATACTATATACAGTATTAACCAAGCGTATAATACACACACACACAAAACCTTTATTAAGGATCAAGCCCCATACAGGATTCTCCCAGTATAGCAATGGTTTTAATTCGAACATAAATTAAGTACTATATACAGTATTAACCAAGCGTATAATTCACACACACACAAAACCTTTATTAAGGATCAAGCCCCATACAGGATTCTCCCAGTATAGCAATGGTTTTAATTCGAACATAAATTAAGTACTATATACAGTATTAACCAAGCGTATAATTCACACACACACAAAACCTTTATTAAGGATCAAGCCCCATACAGGATTCTCCCAGTATAGCAATGGTTTTAATTCGAACATAAATTAGTACTATATACAGTATTAACCAAGCGTATAATACACACACACACAAAACCTTTATTAAGGATCAAGCCCCATACAGGATTCTCCCAGTATAGCAATGGTTTTAATTCGAACATAAATTAAGTACTATATACAGTATTAACCAAGCGTATAATACACACACACACACAAAACCTTTATTAAGGATCAAGCCCCATACAGGATTCTCCCAGTATAGCAATGGTTTTAATTCGAACATAAATTAAGTACTATATACAGTATTAACCAAGCGTATAATACACACACACACAAAACCTTTATTAAGGATCAAGCCCCATACAGGATTCTCCCAGTATAGCAATGGTTTTAATTCGAACATAAATTAAGTACTATATACAGTATTAACCAAGCGTATAATACACACACACACACGAAACCTTTATTAAGGATCAAGCTCCATACAGGATTCTTCCAGTATAGCAATGGTTTTAATTCGAACATAAATTAAGTACTATATACAGTATTAACCAAGCGTATAATTCACACACACACAAAACCTTTATTAAGGATCAAGCCCCATACAGGATTCTCCCAGTATAGCAATGGTTTTAATTCGAACATAAATTAAGTACTATATACAGTATTAACCAAGCGTATAATACACACACACAAAACCTTTATTAAGGATCAAGCCCCATACAGGATTCTCCCAGTATAGCAATGGTTTCAATTCGAACATAAGTACTATACACAAATCAGTATTAACCAAACATGTAATACACACACACACAAAACCTTTATTAAGGATCAAGCCCCATACAGGATTCTCCCAGTATAGCAATGGTTTTAATTCGAACATAGATAAAGTAATATACAACAACAACAACAAAGCCTTTATTTAGGGTCACTGACACTATACAGGATTCACCAGAGGTATGCATAAGAACAAAGCAGTGAGACAAAGGAAACAACGATATAGACAGAAGAAAAAGAAAAAACAAGAAAGAGAAAGAGGGAGCAATAAAAACAACACAAAAAGAGTAGCAGTAAGAAAGTGAGGAGTGAGTGTCACTTGGCCTTCTTCTGAGATATGGACTTGTGGAAACCATAAAACGCTGTAGCAATATACTTATTCTGGGTCATATTGTCAATTATTGATGGAAGTGAAGCACAGAGTTGCCCAGTTTTGAGCGTAAGGGTTCTTATTTCTTCTTTCAGAGCAGAGCAATCAAAAATATAGCGAGTGATTTCATTTTTTAGTTTTGAATTACAGAAGGTACAAATCGGGTCCTCACCGCAGAGCATCTTGGTGTGGTTTTCTCTAAAAAACTTGAAAGTATTCAAACTTGTGCGAGTAGTCTTAAAACCAGGAAAGGAAAATCCCCTAAAAGGTATCCCTCCGTCATAAAAGATATGTGAATGTCTTTGTAGTGAGAGTATAGCTTAGATTTATCCATTCTTGTAAGGTCGTTTTGTATGGATTGGTCTGCCGCTGTTTTTAAGAGCCCTGTAATCGCGCTCCTCAGCGTTTCAGGATCAGCACAGGAAACAAGTGCAGGGGATCCATTATTGTTAAGCAGATTGGTGAGCTTTTTAATGAAACCGATGGGTGTGCCCGAAGCATTACACAGTTCCCGTGTTCTAAAAAAACATATACGCGTCAATCTGTCACTGCTCATATTCAACACCCGCAGTCAATACTTCAGGGTTAATTTTAAAGCTGTTACACTCAATGAGATACGACCGGTTTCTAATCTGATTATGTAGCCTGGAGTGTATCTGGGCAGATTCAGGAACCTACGGATAAATATGTCTTGTATACTGTCCAGTAAGTCTTTATGCTCTGTTGCCCACAATGGAGCGGCATACATCAGGACAGCTCTCACTATTGTATCAAAGAGTTTGATTGATAAATTTATTGACTTTGCTTTTGATTTTATTAATATTGGGTGTGTGGCGTTAATTGCTGTAAGTGCTTTACCTCTAAAGTAATTTGCCGGGTGAGTAGTTGTTATTGTTGGTGTCAGAGGGAATCCCAAGTATGTATATCTTGAAGTTATTGTTATGGGTTTATCATTCCAGAACCAACTATCCTTATTTGAGGGTTTACCTCCATTACGGAACACCATAATCTTTGACTTGGACTCATTTAGTGTCAGTAAGTTCTCATCGAGATATTCTTTCAGTATTTTGATCTTCTTTTGGAGGTTCATCCTGGACTCACCTATAATTGCTATGTCGTCGGCGTACAGCAATAAATGAATATCTCCAAATTCTGGCAAATTTACACTCGGCAGGTCTGAACTATTATAAATTTCGATTAAGTCCGTGATAAATAATATAAAGAGCAGTGGGGAAAGTGGTTCCCCCTGGAGGACTCCCGAGTTTATCTTAATACTTTCCGTGAATGATCCCTTCCATCTGATAGCTATAGTTGCTTGTTCGTAGTAACTTCTGATCGTACTTATGAATTGGCAACTTATGCCTAGGTTGTAAAGTTTTTTCCTTAGATCGACAAAAAAGACATATAGTTTTCCCCTCTTTTTTCTTAATGATAGTTGGATTAAAGTAGTTAGTGTAAATATGTGGTCAATACATGATCTTCCTTTTCTAAATCCCGCTTGGTTTTCCGGTATAACCCTTCTTCCCTCGACCCATTCCTCCAGTCTTGATCTTAGGACTGAAGTGAAAAGCTTTGATACGTTGCTAATCAGTGCAATACCTCGGTAGATGGAGGGGCTGTTCTTATAACCATTTTTAAAGATAGGGTGTATAGTGGAATTAGTCCAAATTGCTGGGTATTTTCCAGTCGTCATAACACTATTGTAGAGTTGTTTCAACAGCAGTATGTACGAATCAGGGAGTATTTTCAATACTTCATTGGGGATGCCATCGGGCCCGCATGCCTTGTTACTCTTCAAACCAGCTATCTCCTTGTATATGTCTGCATTGGTTATCTCTGAGTCCAATATAGGATCGTTCTGAGAAATCACATTATGTAAATTACAAATTCTCACATTTTTCTCTGTAGTCATTAGTTCGCGGTAAAAGTTCAGCCAGTCCTGTATAGCTATTTCTCCTTGGATTATAGATGTGCTTTTGTAGAGCGCAATAGTTTTCCAGAAGGTCTTTGAGTCTTTAGCATTTCTGAGTATTTCCTGTTTTTCATTATCAAAGCCTTTCCTTTTTAGATCCAATAAAGCGAGATATTTCTTTCTGGAGAAGCATAACATTCCCTGACTTCCGATCTATTTGTTTTATGATATTTCTTCAGACTTTCTTTTGCCAGTTTTTTCATATCATAGCAGTCCTTATCGAACCACGGCTTAGATTTCCTGGGGCCGCCCTTAATTGAGTACGTTATTTTTGCAGATGGCATTGCTTCCAAAATTCGCTGATTGAAAGTATATACAAGGTCATCGGAGGCTGGTATGTTTTTTCCCGCAATTCTTCCAGTTTCATTTTAAACATTGCGAGTCCCTCGGCTGACCATCTATATCTCGTGATATTATAATCTTCCCGTTTGGTTTTTTCTCATTGAAGTTATGGCCTTTTATCGTTAAAACCAAAGGGTGGTGGTCAGAGTACAGTTGGTCATCGACTTTGAAGTCCAGTAAAATTTGTAGTGAACCCTGTGATAGTATGCAATAGTCAATAGTCTAAGAGCCTCTTTCAGATATGTATGTAAAATCTCCATCTTTATCCCCTCTAGATCTTCCATTAACTATTGTCAAAAAATTATCTTCCAGGAAATCAAGAAGTTTATCAGACAGAGATGATATTATATGATCTTTGGCCCTTCTTTCCGATGTTAGAGGGAGCTGGAAATTAAGTGGATTGTGTAGTCCTCCCAACTTCCCAGTTCTGATGTTTAAATCTCCAAGTAAAATTATTTCCTTTCCATCTGCTATTTGCTTTTGAATGTATGTAGACAGTTTATCTAAGTTATGCAGCTGTATTTGGTTTGGAGGAAGGTATACAAATATTAAACAGATAACATGTTGGGGGGCTCTTGTGTTTGTTGATAAGAAAATAGATAACCAAGTGCCAACCTTTTCTGAACTGTCTACTCTATATTGCCCGCCTTCCCTAAAACCGACAATCATACCCCCTGACTCTCTTCCCCTTCCAGATTCTTTGGTGGCAGGTAATTCGATAATTTGATAATCTTTTAGTGTTATGTTAGTCCTGTTCAGGCACCATGTTTCAAGTAGAGCAAAAATTTCGTAGTTATTTATGTGCTCGAGGAGTGGAAATATCGAAAGAATCCTATAGAAACCATTTATATTCCAACATATTATTTTTTTCCGCGATGTCTCGCGAATTTTCAGAAAAATTTGCATTGAGAATCATATTTACATGTATTTATGTCAAAGTAACTTTCCGTTATTTGATTATAGGGTGGAGAATTAATTTGTGATTTCGATGTCGTATTTCTTCTATTTACACAATTGTTTCTACGAGGTTGTTGCTATATAGCAGCCCCTGTGCTATCAACAACTTGGCCATTCAAAACTTTACAGACTTTATCATTTACAAAAAGCTTGTTATCTCTCAACTTCGATTTTATTCCCCTTTCACCCAATTCTTTCCTTTTTGCAATTAGGATGCGCCGTTGCTCTCTAACATTTTTACTATAATCTTATCGAAATTTTAGTATCTCTGAGTTTGTAGGCATTTTTAAATATTTTTGCTCTATCAGCATAATCAGGCACCACAACAAGAACTGGTGCATTGGATCCGCGTGAAATTCGGTGACATTTTGTTATTTTTAAATCATCTCCGATTTCCATTTTATCTCTAATTATGTTTTGAATCTTTAAGTTACAATCTGCCTGATTTTCGTCACCCTCCCTCTCAATACCATAGAACACTAGATGGGACTCACGCAGTCTCGCCTCAAAAAATTCGACTCTAGCCTCCAGTTCATTTACCTTTAACGAATTACATGAAGCCAGTTTTTCGGTAGCCTGTTGAGACTCTATACATTTAGTTAGCATCTCCTCTATATTGCAGAATCGCATATCCCAATCGTCCAGTCGAGTCTCTATTTTGGTAAGTCTGATGTCAATTCTCTCTCCTAGACTCTTTATTTCCGCCGCCATGTTTAAGATTAGCATTTTTAGCTCGCCATCTATTGATTCTCTCTCTCTCCTGAGTGTACTGGCGCAGTCAATGTAGTTTGCTTTTTGGTTGGGGGGCCTGGGTTTTGTTCATTGCCTGAGATGAATAATAGAGCCAAAATGATACATAGCAGTCTTTTTTGGTTACCAGATATATTCCCAGATGGTAAGTTTATATTTGGACCACATTGTCCATCATTATCCCTTCGTACTGAGATTTTTGCATAGTGCGTTACCTTGAGTAAATTTACATATTTAGTGTTGCATACCACGAGTATTAAGAGTAACAGTATTATCCCTTTCATAGTATAAAGCAAATATACACTGAAATATTAGTAATATAAACTATATTTACCGGAGCAGTGCTGCACGTGCTGCTTATTGTCCGGCCACCTAAATTAAGTAATATATACAATTCAATATTAACCAAGCGTATAATACACACACACAAAAACTTTATTAAGGATCAAGCCCCATACAGGATTCTCCCAGTATAGCAATGGTTTTAATTCGAACATAAATTAAGTACTATATACAGTATTAACCAAGCGTGTAATACACACACACAAAACCTTTATTAAGGATCAAGCCCCATACAGGATTCTCCCAGTATAGCAATGGTTTTAATTGAACATAAATTAAGTACTATATACAGTATTAACCAAGCGTATAATACACACACACACAATACCTTTATTAAGGATCAAGCCCCATACAGGATTCTCCCAGTATAGCAATGGTTTTAATTCGAACATAAATTAAGTACTATATACAGTATTAACCAAGCGTATAATACACACACACAAAACCTTTATTAAGGATCAAGCCCCATACAGGATTCTCCCAGTATAGCAATGGTTTTAATTCGAACATAAATTAAGTACTATATACAGTATTAACCAAGCGTATAATACACACACACAAAACCTTTATTAAGGATCAAGCCCCATACAGGATTCTCCCAGTATAGCAATGGTTTTAATTCGAACATAAATTAAGTACTATATACAGTATTAACCAAGCGTGTAATACACACACACAAAACCTTTATTAAGGATCAAGCCCCATACAGGATTCTCCCAGTATAGCAATGGTTTTAATTCGAACATAAATTAAGTACTATATACAGTATTAACCAAGCGTATAATACACACACACAAAACCTTTATTAAGGATCAAGCCCCATACAGGATTCTCCCAGTATAGCAATGGTTTTAATTCGAACATAAATTAAGTACTATATACAGTATTAACCAAGCGTGTAATACACACACACACAAAACCTTTATTAAGGATCAAGCCCCATACAGGATTCTCCCAGTATAGCAATGGTTTTAATTCGAACATAAATTAAGTACTATATACAGTATTAACCAAGCGTGTAATACACACACACACACAATACCTTTATTAAGGATCAAGCCCCATACAGGATTCTCCCAGTATAGCAATGGTTTTAATTCGAACATAAATTAAGTACTATATACAGTATTAACCAAGCGTATAATACACACACACACAAAACCTTTATTAAGGATCAAGCTCCATACAGGATTCTCCCAGTATAGCAATGGTTTTAATTCGAACATAAATTAAGTACTATATACAGTATTAACCAAGCGTGTAATACACACACACACACACACACACAATACCTTTATTAAGGATCAAGCCCCATACAGGATTCTCCCAGTATAGCAATGGTTTTAATTCGAACATAAATTAAGTACTATATACAGTATTAACCAAGCGTGTAATACACACACACACAAAACCTTTATTAAGGATCAAGCTCCATACAGGATTCTCCCAGTATAGCAATGGTTTTTATTCGAACATAAATTAAGTACTATATACAATTCAGTATTAGCCAAGCGTATAATACACACACAAAACCTTTACTAAGGATCAAGCCCCATACAGGATTCTCCCAGTATAGCAATGGTTTTAATTCGAACATAAATTGTTTTATTTTAAAAAGAATATTACGCGTCTAAAATGGTTTTGTAATTTGATAACAGATGGCGCGCTAGTGCATCGAAATATAATTGTTCGAATAAAAGACACAAATTGATATTTGCGGAAGAGCGATTGCTCGAAGCTTATTATATATTTATAATTATATGTAATTCTGCTGTCCTAAAAGCTTATGTCCATAGTTTATCTAAAATACCCATTCGAAGAGTCAAGCATCAGTATCACTATAAAAGGAAATTCCAAAAATGCAATATAACAGCGGTATGGTAGATTAAACTGTCGAAACCGCTGGGAGGGTTCACCACTGATGAGCCAGGCCCTCCCTTTAATTTTTCCATTGCAGTAAGGGCAGTAGAAATTGTTTTATTTTAAAAAGAATATTACGCGTCTAAAATAGTTTTGTAATTTGATAACAGATGGCGCTAGTGCATCGAAACTATATACAGTATTAACCAAGCGTGTAATACACACACACACACACAATACCTTTATTAAGGATCAAGCCCCATACAGGATTCTCCCAGTATAGCAATGGTTTTAAATCGAACATAAATTAAGTACTATATACAGTATTAACCAAGCGTGTAATACACACACACACACACACACAATACCTTTATTAAGGATCAAGCCCCATACAGGATTCTCCCAGAATAGCAATGGTTTTAAATCGAACATAAATTAAGTACTATATACAGTATTAACCAAGCGTGTAATATTGGAACCCAGCTACTAATTTGGATGCTAGGAAGGTGTTACCAGTGTGGAAAGTACAACTTCTTGTTGTTTTTGGATGTGAAGACATTAGTATGCAAGATGTTGTTAGATGTAAAGGTGTTGTTAGAAGTAACGGCCTTGTTAGATGCCAATATCATGTTAGTTATAAAGTTATTGTAAGGTGTATAAAAAGAGAGATGAAGTTAGATATTGGTTAGTTTGTTAAGTTATATATATATATATATATTGTTAGATTTAAAGAGATGTTGTTATTTGTTAGATGCTTATTATAAATCAAAACTATCCTCATAATTCTTTAACTAAAATAATAAGTTTTTTTTGCTTATCCCTAGTACACGTGGTACAGGCCATGATAATCATGGTGGGTAGAAGTTGGCGACTGTTTTTACTGTAAGTGTACCACATGTCTACACATGTGAAAAGCAGTTCGACTTTGCACTTACAAATGTGACAGAGCCCCGTTTGTTTACTTGCCCTCGCTGGTGGGGTTGGACTAAATAATAAGTTAATTATAGTACGGTACTTGGTTAATTTGATTTTGTTATTATATTAAAAGGTGATACGCAAAGACACTTTTCAGACTTAACTCTAAATCCTGTAATAATTTCAGCCAGATTGGTTGAATATTGAGGAAAAGTATAAAAGGTACAAAAATAAATAAATAATATAAATAATTATACATATAAGAAATGAAAACATTGAGACGCGAATGTTTCTTTTCACAAATAAAACAATCTTCTACTGTCCTTACTGAGATTATAAAATATTGGGAGGGCTTGGTTCATCAGTGGTGAACCCTCCCAGCGGTTTCGCCAATTTTTTTTTTAATCTACCAGACCGCTTCTTTAAAGCTCTAATACTGTATTACACAATTCTGATTTTATATGCTACACTGAAGGGTGGAATCTCATAAATGATATTCAAGCAAACTATGGACATACGTTTTTAGGACAGTAGAATTACATATAAATACTTGCATCGAGCAATGCTCTTCCGCAAAAAATAAAGATATATTATAATATATTTTGAAAATAGAGCAATCCATAGATAAATCTTTAATTAAAAAGGCATATATTGGATCAAAATATCATTTATTTTACTAATATTTCAGTTGGCTGAACGCCAACCTTTATCAAGGTGTTATAACATTTTAAAGTGTGTCAACAACAATAGAGTTTGTTGTTGACACACTTTAAAATGTTATAACACCTTGATAAAGGTTGGCGTTCAGCCAACTGAAATATTGCTAAAATAAATGATATTTTGATCCAATATATGCCTTTTTAATTAAATTATAATAAATATATTTTAAAAAAGACATCCTGATCACGTTCACATGCCCTTTTTGAATAGAAGAGCGCCCTCTAGCTGAATAAAAATCAACTAAACATTGATTAAAGCCTTTTCCCTTATATTTGTCTGATAAAATGTCTTAATATATTTTTTTATATCTTGGTATGGTAATATCAAAATTACATAACCATCCCAATTAATTATATATATTAACTATATAACATTAAGCCATCTTTTTTACAGTTTGTTTGGTCACCAGTCCAATCTTTTTTTATTTTCACAGACTGATTTATGAGATTAATTTATAAATGAAATATTATGCAAAACAATTAAACAACTATATACATTTGTGTTATATTATCTTTTGTTTATCTGTTGTTTTGAAAGTTTGATGTGTATAAATCCTTTTTGTTAATGTTTTGATAGTGTTTATTTTATGGCTTAGGGGACAATATGATAAAAAAAAGTAGTGAATATAATTGGGTTGAAATGTAGGCTTGTAATAAACTGTGGTGTTGTATTGTTAACATCAAAAAAACTATTATTGTATTATAAATTTAGTATTGTATGGGTATGGTGGTGGTGTCTTGTCCAAATATTTAAGATTATTTGAATTAAAAAGACATCTTTGATCAAAATATCATGCCTTTTTAATTAAATATTTATTTATGGATTGCTCTATTTAAAAAATATATAAGAGTATATATTATTTATATGGAGATAAGCTAGATTCCTGAAGTAAATTAAATAAAACTACCTTACAAGAAAACGTTCAAAGAAATACACACAAAAAAATAAGAAACAAAAGATATAATTCATAGATATCACGCTGACAAATGTGTTCTTCCAGGGTCCCCAGTCGCCCATCTAGACTTTCCAGAGTGACCAGATTAAATACTTGAAAAAGCCCATTCATTTTCTTTCATCCATGTCCGAAATATATATATATATATATTGCAACAGTTTTGGTTTTCAAATATATGTGAATATAAATTGTGCAAATATAAATTATTTAAATATATGGTTGATCAGTTTGTTTTGTTTTCTTTGAATGTAGAAAAGTTTTTTTTGTTTTTGTTACTTTGATAAAAATAATAAATAAATATTTTTCGAATCTTCGTGACAATTTTGGTGGAGGTGCTGCTCGTATCTCGGTAAATCTAAACGGTGGCTAGTAAAAGAAAAAGTCGACGTCGACAGGGCCTACTACCGGTGGAAAATAAGGAAGAAGAAATGTCCATCAAGAACGAACAAGAAGTCCATTCACCTCCCAGGATTCCCATCACCTGTCTGCAACAGCCCAGAAATCCTCCTAACTTTGCTGGGAAAACATCGAAGTGCCCTCATTAATGGCTGAAAGACTACGATAGGGCAGTCAGGTATAATGGATGGGACGACTCTATGAGTCTTGCCAATGTTTTCTTCTTTTTAGAAGATACTGCTAAGCGCTGGTATGAGAATGTTGAACAAAACCTTACATCATAGTAGACGTTCAGAGAAGAGCTCCTTAAAATGTTTGGCGACAGGGAGAATCTAGTCCAAAAAGGCGAAGCCAAACTGAAATATCGAGCTCAAAGGTTGAACGAGTCGTCTGAATCTTATATTCAGGACATCCTCGAACTTTGTCGCCAGGTCAATTCAGCGATGACGGAGGGTGAAAAACTAGGACACCTCATAAAAGAAGTGAAGGAACACATATGCCAGGCGCTTCTTCCTGTAGAAATGGCAAGAGTTGAAGAGTTCTGCAGTAAATGTAAGAGAATCGAAAAATTGGATAAAAAGAGAATAGGAAAACCAGAATTTGAGAGACCTATGAACGTCACTTCCATCTCAACTGATAGCAACGGAGATATCGAGGAACTCCTTCGTAGGATAGTAAAGGAGGAGATCAGCAATGTGATTTCGGGACTTGACTCTCCCATCATCCCCAAACAGCTGGAAGAGGAGATCTACCAAAGAGCCGAGAAGACACTGGCACCAATTATAAAACATCTCAAGTCCTACAATGCTTGGTATGGCGCAGAAAAGGAAAATTGGGATTACAATACACGGGAAAGGCGGGAATCTGATCAAATCAGACACGAATCGAGTGTGATGGAAAGGAGACCACGGCAGGAATTCCCTAAACGCAAAACTGACGAATGGAGAACAGTCGACAACAGGCCAATCTGTTTTCACTGCGGACGTCCAGGGCATGTTGTTAGGTATTGCCGTGAAAGAAGAGCAGTCTTCGACTCATATCGTGACAGAGGCAGAAATCAAGCAACACCAATCAATCATGAAGACAACTTGAACTAAAATGCCCCAAGACGCTTATCCCCTAGCCCCAATCGAGGACGATCACCGACTCGCCGCCACAGATCCCCTACGCCATACAGACGACTTAGCCAATCTCCTAGTCGCCGAAATGTTAAAAACAAAATGGCGCGACCTTTCTAGGAGGTGAGGCCGCTTGTCAGGTAAATCCTCCAACAGTCGCTAAAATGAGAGCTTACCTTAACATAGTGGCCGATAACCAGCCGGTAAGTTCATTAGTCGATTCTGGAGCGTCCTATTCCGTTATTTCTGAAAAATACCGCCGCAATCTGAGAAAGGTCTCATGCTACCTACAGTCAAAAATATTGCCCTGAAAGTCGTCGATGGAAATTGTGTACAACCATTAGGTAAATGTATCCTTCGAATGACCGTCCAGGATAAGTTGATTCCATTTGAATTCATAGTACTACCACAATACAGTCATGATGTTATCATTGGATGGGACTTTTTAGAGTCGTCACAAGCAGTTATAGATTGTGGACGATCTGAATTATCTTTTGAAAGCATTTTTTATAAGAGTCAAACCCTACAGATCCTCGGCGCTTAACAGCCTCAAGTGATTATGTCATACCAGCCCGATCAATGGCTCGAATAGCCGTGTCAACCCCGAAGGATATGGAAAATGCAGATATTATCATACTGTAAATAAGAATGTCGTATTGAGCAAAGAAATATTTATACCCGCTGCAATTGTGAATGTCCATCATAATCAGGGGAAGGTATGGCTTGCTAATGGAAAATCCGAAGCACAGATAATACCAGGAAATACATCTATAGGTTTTGCCGAACCTTTGGAGGAAACTTATTTGAGTGTTGTGGAAGCGACATCTTCAAAAACAACTTCAACATCTAGCAAAGAACGTAAAGAAATAAATTTTTCTTCGATGGTTTACCCTGACCTCACATGCAAAAAGCATGAAAAATTACTAGGGTTTCTCAGACAATTTTCGACTATTTTTGACAGCTAAAGAAAGAGCGGCGCTGATGGTGTCCAGATGAAACATCGAATTGAAACTGCAGATCATCCACCCATAAGCCAACGAGCTTACAGAGTCTCGCCTGCTGAGCGTCACATAATAAGTGAAGAGGTAGATAAGATTATGAAAAACGATATTATCCAACCATCGGTAAGCCCATGGTCATCTCCGGTTGTCCTGGTTAAAAATAAGGATCAAAGTTGACGCTTTTGTGTTGATTATCGTTGACTCAATAAAATCACTAAGAAAGACGTTTACCCTTTACCCCGTTTATACGATACGTTAGACTGTCTAAAAGGTACTAAATACTTTTCATCTATGGATTTATATTCTGGCTATTGGCAAATTCAGGTTGTAGAGGCTGATCGGGATAAAAACAGCCTTCATAACTCCTGAGGGATTGTACCAGTTTAAAGTAATGCCATTCGGCCTTTGTAATTCCCCGGCGACATTCGAAAGAATGATGGACAATTTGTTATGACATTATAAGTGGACAATGTGTCTCTGCTACATGGACGACATCGTAGTGTTTTCTGAGACCTTTAAAAAACATCTTAATAGACTAACGGTAATTCTTCAGTGCATGCAGAGTGCTGGACTTACCCTGAACCCAAATAATTGTCTGTTTGCTGCTCACAAAATAATATTTTAGGACACCGCGTATCCCACAGAGAGACCCGGCCTGACTTGGATAAAATAAAAGCCGTGGAGAATTTCCCAACACCCAAGAACATACACGATGTTAAGAGCTTTCTGGGATTGTGTTCTTACTATCGGAGATTCATAGAGAAATTCTGCCACAGAGCTCAACCACTCCAAATTCTGTTGAAGGGAGGTGCAAAGTTTTCTTGGGGTTCTGATCAGAAACAATCTTTTGAAAATTTGAAGAAGGCATTAACAGCGGATCCAGTTCTTGGACTTTTTGTCGAGACCTGTCCAACTGAATTACATACCGATGCAAGTGGTTATGGTATTGGAGCAGTTCTTGTGCAGATACAAAATGGAGAAGAAAAAGCCATTGCCTACGCATCTCGGGCTTTAACGAAAGCCGAAAGAAATTATTCGACTACAGAGAGCGAATGCCTGGCAGTCGTATGGGCCATTACCAAATTTAGACCATACTTATTTGGGAAACCCTTTATTGTAGTGACTGATCACCATGCGCTCTGTTGGCTTGCCAGTCTTAAAGATCCGTCCGGAAGACTTGCAAGATGGGCATTACCACTTCAAGAATACGACATTACGGTGATATATAAAAGTGGACACAAACACAAAGACGCCGATAGCCTGTCGCGAAACCCTTTGGAAGGTGATGCCCCACTTCGAGAAGTCGATATGGGCGCAATCACTCGGCTTGACCTCCCCTCAGAGCAACTATGTGATCCTGATCTTGCTCGAATAATAATTATTTCTCAAATTAATTGGACGTATGAAAGAATGCGTCTTTGATTTTATTGGCCTGGCCTTTATAGAAGTGTAAAAAGATACGTTGCCCACTGCAGGGAATGTCAGCGACAAAGGTCTATCCCACAGCAGCCTCCGGGACGTCTGATACCCATTTCCCCAAGCACAGAAGCACCTTTTCAAAGAATCGGAATAGACCTGCTTGGACGGTTTCCAAATCTAATATGGGAAACAAATGGATTGCGGTCTGCACCGACTATTTTACTCGGTTTGCAATTACGCGAGCTTTACCAAATGCAGGAGCAATCGAAATAGCCAAATTGCTGTTAGAAGTAATTCTAAAACAAAGGGCACCTAGGATAATTATTAGTGACCGAGGCCGAGTTTTCCAATCTCGAGTGGTTTCCGAAATCATCAAATTATGTGACGCCATGAACCGAATGACCACGGCGTACCATCCTCAGACCAACGGACTTACGGAAAGATTCAATAAGACGCTAGGCGGCATGCTTTCAATTTACGTTGATGTCGAGCAGAAAAGCTGGGAGGAAGTGTTGCCATTTGTGACCTTTGCTTACAATATAGCTCGGCAGGAGACTACTGGTTTCTCACCTTTCTTCCTGCTCCATGGACGTGAAGCAGAGACAACACTGGACACTATGTTTCCATTCTGCCCCGAAAATACCGAAGATTATGTAGACCATCTCATAACAAAAGCCGAAGAATCAAGACAGTTGTTTCGTCTGTGTAAGCAGAAAGACGCGGAGAGATACAACTCACGACATCGGATGATCTACTACCAGCTCTCGTCTGGATATTTATTCCCACCGACGGGTTGGACTTTCGAAGAAATTAATGAAGCGATACTTCGATCCATACAAGATGTTGCGTAGGCTATCTGACGTTACCTATGAGGTTGTGGCGACTGCACTTTGCTTCAGCGAGCCGCGGGCGTCAACACTTCACTACGCATGCGCGTGGGACGTCATCCAGAACTTTCTAGCGGTTGGCTTCTTCCGACACACTTGATCTGGCCACACTGCAGCGGTAAACATCTAGGGCTAAAAACTCCAACGGCCGTTACTTCAACCGTTGCTTCTTTTCTCTTTTTAATTTCTTGCTTTAAAATGAATTAATTTTAATTATAATTTTATCAGCAGCCTTTCCACAAGCCACACAACACAGCACATCAACAACCATCCTACAAATTGGTGAGCCGGACGTGATGCAAAAGTTATTTTAATCACACTTCTATATATTTTTTTATTTCATCCACGAAACTTTCAACAGCCCCAGAATGCAAGACGCAACTACGGAACATCCGGAAGGGCCAACATCCACGGCACCCTCCCAAATATCAAGATTGGCTTTCCGTGCACCACCATTCTGGCCCAACAACGCTATCCGAACGATAGGTACCCACCCCACAACAAAAAAGGAAACGCAGGAACTTGCTGGTACCATATGAAGTTTGGAGCGCAAGCTAGGAAGTGCCTTCAACCATGCAACTTCAAGGTCCAGGGAAACGAATACGCCCGCCGTCAGTAGGAGCCACTGACGGCGCAGGCCTTACTCGCCGGCTCTTCATTACGGACCGACGCAGCGCCTATTTGTTTTTGGTCGACACTGGAGCCGAAGTCTCAGTGATTCCACCACCAGTAAAAAACGCTAGGCCCTCGCACAGGCAGCTTTTCGCAGCTAACGGATCTATCATCCACACTTACGGGGAACGACATCTTGAGCTTGACCTCGGTCTCGGACGATTATTCCGTTGGCCTTTCATCATAGCCGACGTCGGCGTGTCCATCATCGGCGCAGACTTTCTCCGATATTACGGGCTGACAGTAGACCTGCGTAATCACCGGCTGAGCGACCCAGTATCTTTCCTTCACTCCATTGGACAAGTTTCCCCTTCCCCCGCTGTTAGCATTCACCTTACATTCGCCAATTCGCCTTACTCCAGAATACTCAGACAATTCCCAGAGCTCACTAGTCAGAATCTTGTAAAAAGCCCTCCCCGTCACTCAGTGACTCATCATATCGTCACAAAGGGCCCCCCGATTGCAGCAAAACCGCGACGACTCCCCACGGACAAACTCGCCGCGGCAAAGAAAGAATTCGCCTTCATGATGGAGAAAGGCATCTGTCGTCCATCCAAATCACCGTGGGCCAGCCCTCTCCACCTAGTACCCAAAAAAGACGGCTCGCTACGACCATGTGGAGACTACAGGAAACTGAATGCCGCTACCGTCCCCGACCGATATCCAGTCCCTAACATTATGGACTTTGCATCGCATCTGCATGGTAAGAAAATATTTTCTACTATCGATCTGGTTAGAGCGTACCACCATGTGCCCGTGGAAGCTAGAGATATCCCTAAGACTGCCGTTATTACGCCTTTCGGCCTTTTCGAGTTTCCCCGCATGTCCTTTGGCCTATGTAACGGAGCCCAAACCTTTCAAAGGCTCATCAACGAAGTACTCCAAGGTTTGGATTTTGCATATGCCTACATTGACGACGTGCTTATCGCATCCGATTCAGAAAATCAACATGTATCCCATCTTCAACAACTTTTTGGTCGCCTTCGAGAGTACGGCCTGACGATCAACGAAACCAAATGCACCTTCGGCCAAACATTAGTCAAATTCTTGGGGTTTATCATCACTAACGCTGGAATCTCGCCGGACCCTCAGCGAGTACAAGCAATTAAAGACATCCCAATCCCTGATACTGTCGGAAAACTTCGACGTTTTCTGGGTATGTTAAATTTCTATCGGCGCTGCCTCCCCAATGCCGCTAGTACTCAGGCACCACTCCACGCCATGGTCGAAGGGCGCAAGAACGCATCCTGCCAATGGACCCCAACAGCACTCCAGGCTTTCGACCAGTGCAAATTTCAACTAGCCAACGCTGCCCTCTTGCACCATCCTTTTCCAGAAGCGCCTCTCTGCCTTACGGTAGATGCCTCGGATTTTGCTGTGGGCGCCGCGCTTCACCAGCAAGTTGGCAACAATTTCCAACCAATAGCGTTTTTCTCAAGGAAACTAGACGCTGCACAAAGAAAATACAGCGCATACGACAGAGAACTCCTGGCGGTATACTTGGCTATCAAGCATTTCAGGCATTTATTGGAAGGGCGACAATTTCCGGTCTATACGGACCACAAACCTCTCACATACGCCTTTCAACAAAATCTGGACAAGGCCTCACCGCGCCAATGTCGACACCTCGATTTCATCGGGCAATTCACAACCGACATCCGCCACATCGCGGGCTGTGAAAATGTACCTGCAGATTTCCTGTCACGCGTGGAACCCATCTCCCACCACCAACCTTATGACCCGAAATCCCTCGCCGAAGCGCAAGCAGTAGACCAGGAGCTACAAGCTCTCTTGACATCGGAAAACCGCAGCTCACTACAACTGGAAAAAGTACAAATCCCAGAAACGAACATTTCCCTGTACTGTGACGTTTCCACAGCAAAACCCAGACCTTTCGTACCCGCATCCTGTCGCCGCATAATTTTCTCTGCATACCACAACTTGTCTCACCCCGGAGTACGAGCTACTACAAGGATGGTCACCGCCCATTACGTCTGGCCGGCCGTCAAGAAGGATTGCGCACTTTGGACTCGCGCCTGCCACCGCTGCCAAGTCTCCAAAACCGCTAGACACACAAGAACGCCCCTTCAGTCGTTTAGTCCCCCAGACGGAAGGTTCAGTCATGTTCACATTGACCTGGTCGGACCATTACCACCGAGTGAAAACTATCGGTACATATTCACCTGCGTCGACCGATTCACTAGGTGGCCCGAAGCACTACCCATACAGGACATCACCGCCAAAACAGTAGCAAATGCCTTCCTATCGGTCTGGATATCTCGTTTTGGCGTGCCAGCAAAAGTGACTACAGACCAAGGCAGGCAGTTTGAATCAGCACTTTTCGGTGAGTTGACACGGCTTCTGGGAATCAACAGAATAAGGACATCACCCTACCACCCAGCAGCAAACGGCCTGGTAGAAAGATTCCACAGACAGCTGAAAGACTCCCTTCGCTGTCACGATTCCACGAGCTGGTCCTTGAAACTTCCCCTGGTGCTCCTAGGGATTCGTTCGTCGCTAAGGGAAGATCCCAACACCACAACCGCTGAGCTGGTCTATGGGAAGCCCCTACCCCTTCCAGGAACATTTTTCGAGGACCCCCCCTCTGCAAGCTCGCCTACCGAACCGTGGCTGGAGGACTTCAAGCGCGCCATGGCATCTCTGAAACCTGCACCAAGCAAGCCACATGGGAACCGCCACGTTTACGTGCCCAAACCACTCGAGACATGTTCCCATGTCTATCTACGTCGGGACCTGATATTGCCACCGCTAGCTCCCCCATACGACGGTCCATATGAAGTCCTTTCTAGGAAACCCAAAATTTACAAACTGAAAATTAAAAAGAGATCCACGTGGGTGTCAATCGACCGCCTCAAGCCTGCTTTCACATCAGAAGGACCGATGTTTTCCCAAGACCCGAACTTGGCAAGCCAATAAGATTGCATAGGATCGCTGGAAAGATCCTACTGGAGGGGGAGTAGTGTGGCGACTGCACTTTGCTTCAGCGAGCCGCGGGCGTCAACACTTCACTACGCATGCGCGTGGGACGTCATCCAGAACTTTCTAGCGGTTGGCTTCTTCCGACACACTTGATCTGGCCACACTGCAGCGGTAAACATCTAGGGCTAAAAACTCCAACGGCCGTTACTTCAACCGTTGCTTCTTTTCTCTTTTTAATTTCTTGCTTTAAAATAAATTAATTTTAATCATAATTTTATCAGCAGCCTTTCCACAAGCCACACAACACAGCACATCAACAACCATCCTACAAGGTCAAAGATTTTGAGCCAATACAAGACAGAAAACACCCAAATATACATTAACTCAAAAAATGTCATTTACCCAATTACAAGCTTCTATAAAACTCCTTAAAATATATCTAAACCAATAAACAAACTGGATTTAAATAGTGAAATATGACTACACACGGTGGATTTTCCGACGCATGTGATGTAACTTGGAAATGAAGAGACCAACTCATTGGCAAAAGAAGGATCATTTAGTAACCATGATGGGCAATAGCTTCTTAAACCCATCTTTCAACTAGAGTCCCCATCAAACAACTACAATTAACAAAACAGAAACAAACTCATTCACTTATGGTATCAAATAGAAATCAGAAAAAAGTAAACCTGAAACTGGACAATTCTCCAGATTGAAAACAGATCACTTTTCCTAACGTCCATTTATTTATAAAGAAATAGCACTAACCTTTCCTATTTACCAAAAATTACAAATTCAAAGAAGTCAAATCCCCCAGCATATACTGAGTGCACATTGAAGATGGATAGATCGCTATATATAAAGAAATATATATAGAGAACTGAAGAAAGTTAATAAACACGATGTCTAGGATAGGTAAGGAATAGGTCCCAAGTTAGACAGAGTAAAGCAGACAGACAGAGGTACAGACAGACAGACAGATAACTCAGAAGTTCAGACAGGGGTGAGACAGTTATGATCTATACTAAGGCCACAGATCAATCAGGCCATGGTCCAGTGACCTGCCCGCTGTCGCCATGGTGACACCTTTGTGACTATCTCCTTGAACGTCTACTCTTGTCATTTGTTCTTCCGTTACCAGTCAAACACCTTGTTCATTTACCTGTCTATACTCGTCCAACTTCTCGTTCATTTACCTGTACAGTAGAACCTCCATGAGAGGATACTCATGCTAGAGGACACTTTTCTACAAAGGACAGTTTTCAGTTGCAAAATTATCATTTTTACAATTTAGCAACTCTCCGGTGCGAGGACACCTCTCCATAAAGGACACTTTGGCTCTGCAATTAGGTGTTGTCCTTTACAGGGAGGTTCTACTGCATGTATATATATAGTGTGTTCATTTTGCCTGTCTCCTTTTACTTGTACGGCTAATCGTATTTATTCCTGCTTACTAATCCATTTAACCGTCCGTTTACCTGTCTACTAATCCTTATACTCGCCGATCTACATGTAAATATATTTGTCGATCTATTTGTCTGTCTACATTTCTATTCACTTGTCTAACTACTCCTCCTTCTAGAGATCTATCTATGCACACTATCTCTTGCCATTAAAAAAAATCAATATACTAAAGTCCATCTTTTTTTCAGATAAAAATATACAAAGAAAGAATCGAGAAATATGAAAAAAACTTATAATATAGATTAAATTATTCGTGACTCACAACACATATCATTTTTATCTTAGTTCGATACTATTTCAACAATCAGCCTTAGCTTCGTTTAGTCATTTTTCTATCGCGTAGAAAGGTTTTGTTGAAACGTGATCGATAAAAATAATTTTAACTGAGTCATTGTGACTGTGCCAGCCATTTCTATCTACAAGATGTTTAAAATAACTGGATGGTTTATCATCATAAAGAAATAGTCAAAATATTTTTTTTTTACAATATGGAGATTGTCCAGATTGCAGACGCAATTTAAATTATTTTTTAAAATGGTTTCTCCTCAGTTTTTTTTTTCTTTTTCTACGAAACTATCTAATAATACGTTTATATAAAAGGGAGTACATGGATCTGTAAAGAATGACAAATTTGTTTTCATGTGATCTACAATAATTTGTATATTAAGTTCACTGTACAATAAATTGATAAAGAGGGAGCAATCTCTCGAGATATTTTGAGGGAAAAAAATGTTTTTTTTTTTCCTTTACAGATCCAGGTACGCCTTTTTATAAAACTTAATTGATGGATCGCTTTTTGACTCGAATTAATAGTACGTGTTTATTAGAAGTTTTATTTATTTATCTATAGTTTAAAAATTATATTTAAACTTATAAAATTTTTAAAATAGTTGATATATTTGATTTATTATTTTAAAGAAATATAAATTATTTCTCGTCTAAAATCTTAAGCTATATATGATTCACTGTTTTCTTATAAATATTAAATTCACCAGGAATATGGTTTATATCCTGGGTAGTTGGCGTTCTGCGCTCCAGGAACCTGGGTTATGACTATATATATCTTCTATTAAAAATAAAAAGGCATATCTTGACCAGGAGCACATGTGCTTTTCAGATAGCAGAGCGCCATCTAGTGGAACAGAAATCAACTATTCATTGATTTAGCCTGTTCCCTGATATTTGGCCAACCCAAATTTGGCCAAACGCTTTCGTGGATAGCTTTTCTTGATTTATCAAGGTCATATCAGGTTCCTGGAGCGCAGAACGCCAACTACCCAGGATATAAACCATATTCCTGGTGAATTTAATATTTATAAGAAAACAGTGAATCATATATAGCTTAAGATTTTAGACGAGAAATAATTTATATTTCTTTAAAATAATAAATCAAATATATTAACTATTTTTAAAACATGTAGCAAAAATATTTATATTTTATATGGGGTTTTGTGAAATAGATTGAATGTTTGAAAACACTGCTGATATCAATACACGAATTTTTGAAATGATAATATAGTACCAAAAATTATTATTTATAGGATTTCTTGCTATAAGAAATGTGTAGTTTCTTGACTGATTGGCGACCCTTGACTATTTAACTGGATATTTCTCATGATCCAACAAATGAAATATAGAGGGGAGTGACAAAATATATTTGTCGTACTTTATTCCAAATATCCTATGGGCTTGTCAAATGTTATCATTGTTTATTATACTGTACACAATTTTAAAAAATGTGTCCCCTCAAATAAAAATAATTTTTGAATCGACCTTTTGCGTTGAAAAACGTGGTAGTATAAACATTTTGTATTTTTTTTTTCACAGAATTTCTAAAGTTATTGGTGTACAGAAAATATTCCTTATGCTATTTCTTCTAATGAGCGAAAATCGAAAACTAAGCATAAGGGGAAAAATTGTGTGTACCAGTGTTATTCGAGAAGTTATAACACTCTGGTTTGCACGACATAATATGTGAGCAAATGACAAACAAAATATTACTGTTCACAAAAAAAAAAAAGAGTCAAGATGTGAGGACAGCATTTATTATCCTCATATCCCAACACAAAGAGCTGTAAAATATTGGTAGATAATATAATACATGGCGGCTTATATAACACATGAGGTAACTGCCTTCTCTCTTGTATTAGGTCACAATCCTTGCTCAATGTGGCACCCTTCATTCTCAATCACCGCCTTCAGACGATAAATGACAGAATGGACAGCATTAAATAACATATCTGTTGAAATTGATAAAACGTGCCATCTGATAGAAGCCTTCAACATGGCCAATGTGGTAGGCCAGCATCGATAGACACACGATTTAATGTACCCCCATAGACAAAAATCTCAAGGCGTCAAGTCTGGTGATCTTGGAGGCCACTGGTATATAAAGTGGCCACTTATCACATGATTTTCACCGAACGTATCCTTCAGCAATTGTTTGGCACCTCGGGAGATATGAGGAGGTCCTCCATCTTTCATGAATGTTATTTCGCTTAGTGCTTTTGCCCTGCAATATGGGAATACCCTTTTCTCTCAAAAGTTGAACATAACTTTCACCAGTAACAAAACGGTTTTAAAATTTCTTCCATTGATTTTAAAGAAAAATGGCCCAATAATAAAAGAAGTGAACCCACACAAAACTGTAACTCTAGGTTGGTAAAGTGGCATTTCTGTAAAAATCCTAGGGTTTTCTTTTGCCCAAATGCGGCTGTTTTGAATGTTAAATTCTCCGTTTAGAGAAAAGTGAGCTTCATCTGTCCACAGAACATTCGACAGCCAGTTTTCATCAATATCAATTTTCCGGAAACCCCATGCAGCGAATTCTTGACGCATCTCAAAATCGCCAAATTTCAGCTCGTGAAATCTTTGAATTTTGTATGGGTACACACAATAGAGACATTAAGTGAAGCGTCTTCGAATATCACAATCATACTCGGCGAATTTAACGCCAAAAGTTCAATTTGGGAATCACCTGTCCAGGATAACAAAAGTCAGCAGGTTGAGGACATGCTAACCGACCTCGACCTTACACCGTTAAATAACGGAGAGAACACCTACCTATCTAAGTCCACAGGCACAGAATCCGCAATAGACATCACAGCGATAAATTACAACATCGCACCCACAACACAATGGAAAATCCTGAGAGGTGCAATCAGTGACCACAGACCAATTTTAACAACCCTAAACTTCAAAATTGAGAATGTCCATTAGAATAAAAGAACATGGAACTTAGGAAAGCCGACTTGAAAAAAATTCACAGAAAAGCTTGAAGAACTGTGCAACGAAAAATTGAATTACAGAACGCTTGACAAAAACTTGGAAAAATTCTCTTCGAACATTTCAAAAGCTGCAAAAGCATCGATACCTAGAGGTAGACATAAAGACCTGTGGATAACTAACTGGAAGGACCACAACATCGAGGCAATGATTTCAGAGAGAGAGAGACAATATCAATGAACTTCTTTAAAAAATAAAACAGAAGAAAACAGAAAGGAACTCATTGAAATTAGTCACAAAATAGAACAAGAAATTTGGATATGCAAACAAGAAAAATGGCAGAATTCTGCGAAAAAAATGGATCCAACAAAGGACAGCCAACACTGGAATATGATTAGAGTGTTAGAGAACAAACAAAACCAACCACCAATCCTCCAATACTCTAACCGATATGAATAGAACAGCGAGAACGAGAACAAACAGATGGCTGACATAATTGCTGAATATCTTTCAAGCACTTCCATACTCAACTATACGAATGAAGACAGGACTCTAAAAATAATATAAACCAGTTAGTTAAACAAGCAAGAAACTTCCATCAACAAGATATTTCTCGAGAGACTTCACACTGAATGAGCTAAACTTATCAATAAAAAAATCCAAGAGGTTACCAAGAGATAATCTAATCTTTGGTCAAATTATTAAACACTTTGAAGACAAAGCTAATAATCAACTCCTACGAATACTGAACATTTCATGGCAAACTGGTAAACTACCAAGAATTGGAAGATATCAATTATAGTGCCAATACTGAAGCCAAACAAAGATGCCAAGGAATACAAGAACTATCGGTCAATTGCTCTCACCAGCATACTTTGTAAAATACCAGAACGAATTATCCACTCTAGGCTCATAGTCTGGCTCACTAACAATTAAAAAAATAAACCTCTACCAAACTGCCTATAGATCCCAGCACTGTACGACTGATCAACTGTTCTACTTCTGTCAATCAATAATAGATTCTTTCCAGGAAAACCGCAAAGAACACCACGGCTATATTCCTTGATATGACCTCAGCTTTTGATCGAATGTGGAGGGAGAAATTACGTGAAAAGCTACACAACATCGGAGTAAGAGGAAAAACCTTATCTGGATTGCAGACCTCTTAAGGGGAAGAAGGTTAAAGGTTCGGGTTAATGGAGAATTTTCCAAGGAAGGAAGAACATGGGCTGGTGTAACTCAGGGATCTGTGCTCAGTCCTCTACTTTATCTGCTATATATTAACGATATTCATCCTTACCTCACTGAAGACACAAGGTTGCCTGTTATGCAGATGATATAGTCATATGGCACACAAGTAGCAGTATAGAAAAATCGTAAAAAATACTGAACACATCAATGAGAGGACTGGAGAAGTGGGCAATGGAACTCCAAATGACCATAAACCCAATAAAACCAAACCTATGCGTCTTCTCCACTCACAGGGAAAAAGGCATAAATATAACCACAAAATAAGCATAAACAAACAAATAATTGATAAAATTAGAAATCCATAATAACTAGGTGTGATACTGGAGTCCTGGATCTTTCAAGTTGGTCTCGAGGACCACGCCATCACCATCTCCTAAGCGGCGAAGTACGCGATATACGTATTCATCGTAGATCGCAAAATGCGTGGTGTCGCTGGAGACCCACTGGCGATTCTCCACCAAATTCTGCAGCGCTGGCAGAGGCGCCATATTCATTGTACATAGTGTATATAATGCATATTATATTTTTTAATAGTGCAGACTGTGCATGTATCGACAAGATGTCAACAAAATTATTTTAATTATTATTGATGAGGAATTGGAATTTTCAGAACACATAATTAGCACCTCAAATAGAGCTATCAGAAAACTAAACATTCTGAGAAGGCTATGTGGAACAAATTGGGGAGCAAAACCCAGAATTCTCGGAACAAGATATACCACCTTAATAAGGCCGATAATGGAATATGCAACACCGGTCTGGGCTCCCTCAAGCTCATCACTAAAAGTAAGACTAGACAGCGTTCAAGCAAAAGCGGCCAAAATAAACACTGGTGCTGTTTCATCCACCAACAATGAGAAAATTCAGAGAGAATGTGGTCTAGACCTACTCGCTCGAAAGCAGAAGACAAAATAAAAACAACTTGGATCGGCACTTCGGAAACGAGGAACCAGAGGACGAGATCTCTCTGACCACTTGTGGTTTGGTAGATCCGCCCTTTTCTGAGGATGTGGAGAAACTGACGGCTTTCAAGTTCTAGAAAGGAAATCTCCTGGTCCCGAAGGGATCGATAACACGGTCGTGAAAGCCCTGGTAAGGATGCACCCATCGCTTCTTTCCAGGTTATTCAATAGTGCCTGGACACTGGTACATTTCCTGAGGCATGGAAGGTTGCCCGAGTAGTGCTTCTCGAAAAGTCTGGTAGAAAGGGTAATTCTCCTAATGATCATCGTCCGCTTTCTTTACTAGTGTGTCTAGGTATGGTCCTGGATAGCCTACTAGCTCAGCGACCGAAGCATTGGTTAGAGAGTAATGAGCTCCTTTCCTCTTTCTAACATGGTTTTAGGGAAGGGAAGTCCAAAACCACAGCTCTGAACGAGGTGTTAGAGGGGGTTGAGATGGGCTTAAATAAGGGTGCTTGGGTTCTTTTCGTGGCCCTGGACATTGATGGCGCGTTCAACTCTATGAGCTGGAACAAGCGGATGAGAAATTTGATGGACAATGGGTTGTCCTGATAATTTGTGCAGCTTGGTTCGTGACTTCCTGAGGGATAGACGGATTAGCCTCAGTTTTGGTGGGCGGAAGTTGGAAAGAAACTGTGCTAGGGGTTGCCCCCCAGGGCTTTTGCTGCGGACCTATTCTGTGGAATATCCTGGTAAACACCGTTTTCAGGAAGATCTCCCTGAGGGAGCCAGGCTGGTTCTCTATGCTGACGACCAGTTCCTCATCATTGAGGCTGCTTCGAGAGCCAAGGCTGAGAAGTGTGTTGGAGCTTCTCTCCAAATTCTCTCGATCTGGGCCCATGACTCTGGCCTTAAGTTCAATGTCTCCAAAACTAAAGCCCTCAGCTTTAAGACTAGGGACATAAGAACTAAAAGGAAAGGGATCAAATGGGAACACAAGCCGGCTATCCGGATGGAAGGACGGAGGGGAGCGTTGGTCAATAGATTGACCATTCTGGGGGTGGTCATTGGTGACAAGATGGGTTGGCAATACCAGGCGGAGAAGATGGTGGCGAGAGGCAGGGAGGCGTTGTGCAGGGCCTGTCCTGGTTGGCTCTCAACAGGAGGGGGGGGAGAAGGAGGATACTATTTTTAGGAACCTCTGCCTCTCCTGTGTCGAGCCAATCTTGCTATAGGCTTCCGGGGCTTGGTGGCGCCGAAACAGGGATCAGAAGGTGGCAACAACTCTAGAGAGAGTGCAGAGGACAGCGGCACTAAGAATCACAGGGGGATATCGCACTACCAGCAGTGAGGCCTTATTGGTCCTCGCTGGGCTTATTCCCCTGGGATTGGAAACTAGAGGAGGAGACCATCAGACAGAAGATCTGGGGAGAACAGGGAAGATGCCCTGGGACTTGAAGCGGGGGCCCTGGAATCGAAGAGGGCTCCAAGGAAGGCCTCCGCAGTGGTTGCCAAAGTGGAATTGGAGTCATGGAGGGCCGACAGGGATTGGCACAGAGGTTTTCACTGATTGTAGTAAGTCTGGAACCAATACTGGAGCTGGGGTAGTGATATTCACTAATGGAGAGCTTATCTTCCAAGAAAGTTTAACACTCAGAGTGGACGAATTGGTCTTTTCAGCCGAGCTGGTTGCGATCAGGGTAGCCCTCAGAGTGTGTGCCGAGAAGAACTTCAGCCCGGACCGCCTCTATTCAGATTGTATGTCGGCCCTCGTCGCCATCAATCTGGAGAAAGGGCAACTCGCGCATCAAATAATCCAGGAGCTGGAGATGATGACACGGGCCCTGGAGCTCCCTTGGTTTAGGAGACACAGCCTCATCGAAGGTAATGAGTTCGCAGACAGGATCGCTAAGGCAGGATGCTTTAGAGGTAGATCACTGAGGACCCCAGTGACCAAGAAAGAAGTTTATAGGAGGATCAGGGGCACGTCCAGGACTTATGGTTGGACAGATGGAGGAACAGTGTGAAGGGGAGAGAGGTATTCAATGGGGTAACAACACCCAAGTACCTCTGTAAGGTAATGTCCCACAAACTCATTAGGGTAGTTCGGGACATGGGCTCTTTCCCCAAGTCTCCACAGATTTAAAATTAAGAGAAACCCTGATTGCGTCTATGGAGAAAGGGATGTGAATGCACGCCACTACGTCTTGGATTGTCCAAGGGTAGTGGGTGTGCAGGAAGAGATAAGGAGGGCGAGGGGGCGCGATCGAGAGTAAGCTGCTGAGAAATCACAGCAAGCTTCTTGAGAAAGCCACGACGTGGCAGCTGAGCTTTTCCTCAGCTGTGAGTGAACAAAGTCGACCGGGGGGCTGCCACCCCGCGGTCCCTGCTGGACACAGTAGATAGTTTCCTATTTTACTATGATTAAAGGCCACCGGTATAGAAATCCTTCCAGACACGTTGTCTGGGAGTGGTGTTTCCAGGTATAATGTCCAAGCACTAGCTTGGATACCGTTACTTGGCTTATGAGTTGAACAGAATAGCAGCGAAGGGCATGCTTCGCATGCCGGCTTGGTGGACCTAAAGGTCTGGGTGGCCATCTGCTTCTAGGGTATACCAACTGTGCTTAGGTGGGATCCTCCAGTTCTTGTTTATTTTGCCTACTGTTTCAATGTCTTTAAAAGTAAGTTCATTTTTCTGTAGCAAGGGTTCTTTTGTGCCTTTTTTCGCTAGCGCATCAGCAGCTTCATTGCCTCAATGCTAACTATGTAAGGGTATCCATTGAAGGTGAATTTTTGAGGTATTGAGAGTTTTTGGAGATAACCAATTATGTCCTGCTTACTTTGTCTCTAAGATCCCCTGTGTGACTCAAGTGTTGTATGGCACTTCTACTATCAGTAAGAATCCATATATCGTGATGTTTAATGTTTCTGATGGATTTTAAGACTTCATAGATGGCTATAAGTTTCTGATCTGAAGACTGAGCAAAATTCTGGGTTTATTCTGTTTATTTTCTCAAAGCCATTTGTGGTTTTAATGAGAGAGCCACTGCCAGTGTGTCCCAACCTGTCTCTGCTACCATCGGTATAGATAGTTATTGCATTTTTTAGGAATTTTATTAATTATTTCTAATGATAATTGTTTTAAGTATTCTGGATTTTGGTATTGTCTGTGTTGGTGGGTTCATTTAAAGTGGCATTAAAAATAACATTTTGTTAGTGGTTCGCATGGAGATATTTTTCAGCTAAATAATATTTTCCCACTTTATATTTTAAAAATCCCTTTCTTTTGGCCAGGTGGAGAGGGCCTTCTTTTTTGTGTCTTATATTGGGTTCCCAATTAAGTATGTAATTGAAAGTTCTGTGTTTCTTTTCATAACTCTTGATTTTGTTTATATATTTCGGCAGATTGTAGCTCATTCTATCCTTCAAGGGCATAATGTCTGCCTCGTAAGGTACAATATTATTAGGGCAGGTTTTTCGAAGACCTGCAATAATTCTAGCTGCATTTAGTTGTATCCTTTCCAGTGTTTTTAGATTTGTTTCAGATGCTGTACCATAGATTTGATATCCATATTCCTAGATAGGTCTCATTAGAGATGTGTAAGGTAATTTTAGTGTTGTTGCTTCAGCTCCACACTCTTCCTGAAATATATTTCAAGATTTTTAGTCGGTCTCTTCCTTTTCTAACAACTCCTAAAATATGCTTACTGGAGTTAATTTCTGGATCCAGGGTGTAGCGAGATATTTAGGATGTTTATTATATTGCAATTGTTGTTCTTTCAGAAAAATATTTGGTCTTATTTTGTATAGTTTCTTATCGGTAGTAAAAAGACAGGTTTCAGATTTTTGGGGGTTAAATTCTAATTATGTTTATTAGCAAATTTTTCTAGGTAGAGAGAAGAGTCTTGTTCAAATTTCTTTCAGCTTTTTTCCAGTTAGTGTTGCTGCTCCATAGATAATGTCATAAGCAAAAAGTCCAATATTGGTTTTATGTGAAAATTTTTCTTCTATGCCTGCAATAAATAGGGTGAAGAGAGTTGGATAGGATTGATCCTTGTGGTAATCCTTGGTACAATTTGAAGGTTTTAGATAGAGTGCCATTATATTTGACCCCTGATTTATATATTTTTAAGGGAATCATTTATCCAAGTGATAGCTTTTCCATCAATTTTGAAATCTTTGTATAATTTTGTAATTAACTTGTTTTTCCATACCTTATCAAAAGCTTTGTGTAAGGTCTAAAAAGCAGCTATGGTGTGGTTAGTTGTGTTTTTTGTTTTGTGCATCTTTTACCTTTTGTGTGAAAAATAAGAGTTGGTCTATTTTCCCATGTCCTTTCCTAAATCCATATTGTTCTTCTGGTGAGAGATTTCTTGTGTCGGGGTGGTAGGTGAGTCGTCTAAGTATAATTTTTTCCAATAATTTGAAGCAAATACTTGTGAGGGAGATAGGTCGGTTGTGTTTTGGGTCATCAGCAGATTTGTCAAGTTTTTTTTTGGGAATTATTGTTGCATTTTTACAGTCTTGAGGCAATTTTTCAGTTTTCCAGGAGTCATTGAAATATTAAGAAGTCTTTCTTTGCCATTTTTGCCCAAGTTTGATATCATTCGGCTATGGATTCCATCTAGCCCAGGAGTCTTGTTTAGGTCAGTGTTTTCTAATGCATAAGTTAGCTCTTTCATATTGATTTTTTTTCATGGAAAATATTATGAGTGCTGGTGACATTTTTACAGTCATGAATAATCTTTCGGTCCTTTTTTCAACCTTGATATTACTACTTATTTGATATGAATTACCTAAAAGATTGGCAGCAATTTTGTCATTAGTTGCTGGTGTAACTATCTGTATTCTTAATCATATTTGTGTTTTCAGTTTGTGGCTGGACTCTGTCAATTTGTTTTGCCAAATTCCAAAGTTTTGTATTTGGGTTTCTTGGGTTCAGGTTTTCACAAGTTTGTTTCCATTTTTCCCTTTTTGACATTTACGTATAATATTTTTATTTTTGCAATCACAATGTTCAGTTCAGTTCTACAATTTGTTTGGTTTTGGGTGCACTTTTTTGTAGTTCATTTCTTTTAGTTATAAGTGTTTGAACATTTTTTGCCTGGTGTGTATAATTTGGAATCCATTTCTTAATATTACCTCTTGGTATTGAAACTTTGGCTGCTTTAATAATGGTGTTTTCGAAAGATATCATTATAGCATTTTTGAAGTTCCAGAATTTTTCTTAATTGAGCTAATTTTGGTCTTGGTGCTAATTTCTATCAAATTAGCAATGATCACTTCCAAAAAATTTTAATATTTGCTATTTGCGTTTGTGGAAAATGTCAGGATAGTAAAAACTTATAGCAAGGGCTTGTGCAGTATTATAGCTTGTAGGAATGATGGGTAGGATTCCCATCATTTAAGCACATGAAGGCATTGTCCGTCAAATATGTTTGATAGTATTTTGCCTCTTGGGTTTGGCGTAGAACATCCCCATAGTTGATGTTTGGCATTAAGGTCACCTACAATAATAGTGTTGTCTGTAAGAAATTGAGCATTGTTCCATCGTCAATAAATGTATTGTTTGGAGGGCGATACATATTGTATATGTTGATGGCTTTGTTTTGATTGAGGTAGACTTTGATACCTTGGGCTTCAAAGTCTAATGTGTTTGTAATATTAACGGCTATGTCCTCATAATACAAATTCTTGATTAAAAATGCTAGGCCACGCCCATTAACAGCATATACAGATGGATCTTCAGACCTTACCCTGAGTAATGGAGGGGCCGGAATTAACATAATACTGCAAGATGGAACAAACATCAAAATCAAAGAAGGAGCAGGACAGATTTCGTCAAACTTGTGAACTGACAGCTATCTGAAAAGCTATTGATTTATGCCTTAACCAACCATCCTTGCATCAAGCAGAAGGAAATTTAATATACAGCGACTCCATATCCGCTCTAGAAGCAATTCAGAAGGGCAATACTAGAATCACACAGAAAAATACACTCGTTACTTACCCAACAGGAATCATTGGAGAATAATTGCATTTCTACAATGGATTCCTGCCCGTGTTGAGATCGGGGTAATGAAATGGCATTTGAATTGGCAAAGGAAGTCAGAAAGCTGAGCCAAAATAAAGAACAGATGTCAGTATTTGACGCTGATGCTTTGGCAAAATACAAGATAATTAAACAAAAAATAAGAAAAGAGCAAATATGTGAAATAGATTCTGAGAGAAAACTGACAAAAACTATAACAAGACTTAGAACAAAACACTTTAAAGGAACGAAAATACATCCAGATGGCACAAGAACCTATAGAACATGCAACAACTGTCCTTGTGTGGAGCTAACACCTACCCACATATTCTCATGCCCGCAGCCTTGCAGAAAATTGACATAGACCCAGAGCAGCAGCTTTACACACCCAAGATAGTGGACATTGCTGCTGCTGCTGTGATAGAAATGCGTGGAGACATCTGAGGCTATTTATTGGACACGACAACAACAACAACAACGGCATTCCAGAGTAAAATAAATTATCAGCGATAGATACATATTTTTCAAATTAAAATAAACATAATCGATACTGAGTGAGAGTTGAATTAAAAATATTAGAAATTTATTATATTCGGAAACAAACCGTATCTAAAATATCAATTTTCTTTTTGCTACATGTTTTAATTTGCATTTACCTATTTTACATATCTCTGATGTGTATTTGAAAATCGTTAACCAATTCTTCATACTTTTGGCGAAGTGGTGTTTTATTAATTTGTTATTTAATATTATTAGGGTTCTTTCTGGTTTTCAAAAAGGAAAAATACAGGTCGATCAGTCATATTTTTAAATTTATCAAACAATTTGACCGCTGAATCTCTGATTCTGGTAGAGCGCCATCTGGCGAATAAAATTGTAACTAAAATCAATTTCGAATTTTTCATTATTTGCCATAAAAAAATCCCATTGCATCCTGAACACAATGGTGTTTACCGCATTGCTCTAGCGCAAATATTCGCGGAGTTATTAATTTTTAAATAGTGCGGGACTTTTGGATCACCCTGTATATACCAAATTTTCGTTATTTTTTGCTTCGTGTGTCACCCTTATTTTCATTCTCCAAAAATCTGTAGTTATATTTATTTTCAATTTTACAAATTCGTAGAATTTTTGCTTTCAAATTTCTCCAATTTATTCATCATATCACCCCCCCCCCCCCCCCCCCCCCCCCAAATTGCTTTGTTTTCAAAACATGTGCATTTGAATTATTGAATTCTATTAATTTCTAATTATAGATATTTCGTGTTTCTAATTTAATTTTTATAATTACATTTATCATAATTGTTAGTATAATTTTATTTCATATGTTTTTTTTTATTAGTAAAAACTGCAAAAAGTCAATAAATATTTTAATATATCTGTTATATTTCAGTAATCGCGGATTCCAATAACATCACGCATATCCATATAGATAATACTCTAACAGAGTTTTCAGTTGTAACAATCTCCTCCAAAGATACTGAACTCTACATAGCTATCTATATACCAAAATTTTCTTTATTTTTCACTTCATTTATAGCGCAGTTATTTTGTAATATCCAAATATCAGTAGTTATATTTATTATTTAATTTATTCAAATTTCCAATCGTAGAATTTTTACCTTCAAATTTTACCCTATTTATTTATTATCACCTCGGTTTTTTTTTTTTTACAAGAAAAAAAGCTGCCAAATGTAAAGTAATATTTTACTTTATCGACCACGTATCAGTAATTTGATTCCAAAATCATTAATATCGATCTATATACTCGAATTTATTTATTTTTCTCTAAATATTAGTTGCTATATTTATTTTCAATTTATTCTCAATTCTTTTTTTTTTTTTCACAAAAATCGTAGATTTTTTGCTTCAAATTTCAGTTTATATATTTATCATCACCAAATTACCTTGTTTTAAAACAAGTACGTTTGTATTCTTGAATTTTATTGATTTCTAACGGTAGATATTTCCTGTTTCTAATTCAATTGTTGAATACTTTTTTGCTTATAATCAGAATTTCTTCTCTGTGGAAATTTTCCTTTGGGATTTTCTCTGGATACCCAGGATTTATTCGTGTTCATATCTGCTCGAATACTTTGCTCAGAAAGTATTTTCATTTAACGTTACTTGAAATGCTGCTTATAAGAAATCAGAATATTGTTGCCCCCAAGTTGCAGCTTTGCAGGGTCGTCGACCTTGGTTTCCTCCTTCTTGGTGTTATACATAGAGCGGATTTCCATACTCAAAGAAAATAAAGAAAAGTAAATAAAAACAAATTGCCTTTTAAAGTTATTGTGTTTATTTATTCGTTGTCTTCCTCGTAGGTCGTGATCCGCAGTCTTGGTCTAGATTCTCTCTCGCTCCAATAACCAATCAAGATATATGTACAATAAAATATTATAAAAGGAATGAAACTATAAAAAGGAATGATGATAATCTAAATGTAGGGCGCATTAAAATTGATGCAGAAATAACTTATTGCAATTGTTAAGCCACTATCTATACTCTTAATGTTTCTTCACAGTCTCTTTGGGTAAACCCAGGGCATTGACCGGGTCACTCGGCTAGTATTTATATCTCTATTGTTTATCTTTATTTATCAAGATAAATACAGTAGAACCTCCATGAGAGGACACTCACGTTAGAGGACACCTCTCTATAAAGGATAGTTTTCATTTGCAAAATTACCATTTTTACTCTATAGAAACTCTCCGGTAAGAGGACATCTCTCTCTAAAGGACACTTTGGCTCTGCAATTAGGTGTTGTACTTTACAAGGAGGCTCTACTATATTTCAAATAAAAATAATATTTTTTCTATATTCATCAATATTAATTAGATAATAAAAGGCATATATTGGATTTAATAAAATATTTATTTTGCCAATATTTCGGCTGGCTGAACGCCAACCTTTATCGAGGCATTACATTTTTGTATTATTAATACAAAAATGTATTAATACAAAAATGTAATGCCTCGATAAAGGTTGGCGTTCAGCCAGCCGAAATATTGGCAAAATAAATATTTTATTAAATCCAATATATGCCTTTTATTATCTAATGAATTAAGTATGGATTGCTCTATTTTCAAAATCAATATTAATATTTCATTTCTGTATATAGTTTTATAATTAATTTAAAATATTAGCACGAATTTTTTCTATAATCTTATTGTATATAGCAAAAATAAAATATTCTATTATATATATTTTTATAATATATTCCGCCACAAAAATAAGATTTCCAATTTCAATTCCGCAAACTACTCAGTGATAGAAAAACATTCAAATTCCTCTCAAGTCCCATCATAATCCGCCATCTTGGAAATGGACGTACCTTCTCGTCTGATTTATGGCGCCATCATCAATCTTGGACTACCAGTCGTCTGCCCATTAATGGCCTGCCATTTTCCCGCCGCTTCCATTTTTAATATTTCCTTATTTATTAAATGCGTCAATATGTTATATATCGTAGACACTCTGATAATATTTTAATATAAAAGAAATTATAGGTGTTTTTTGTGTAGAGAGAATAAATATCTTGTGTTACTTATTCTTAATATATTCTGTGAGTGTGTTTTGAATATTTTTAAAATATTGCTTTTTTCTTTGAAGAATAAATATTTAAGCTTGAAAAATGTTTTTTTTAATCCATTTTTTTCTGTTGATTTTAATAAAAATAATTATAATTTATTCGTATATCGAACTTTTTCTAAGATTTTTAGTGAGTGTTGTGTGTGTGTATAAAATATAGAAGTTAAAAAATTCAATGAGATTCTTCTTCTTCTTTTTTATCTTCACACTGGGTGAAGTAGAATGCGTCTGCCTTTGTCATTAAGACTGAGAGCACTACTCAGTGGCAGGCCGACTTAGCTCCAAAAGAAATGGCCATCTCTGACATGAGGAACAGATACCATGTACACAGCCGCTCCTAACATGGATTACAAACACTGCTCATCCTGTATCCCTGGATTAGGAGCCCTTACAGGGTACTATCAATCGGGCCAGCTGGCCCCAGGTTTTTTAGTGAGCTTGTTACTGCTCCCCCTCCTCCTTTTTCATCCAGGCTTGAGACCGGCAAAGGCTGAGTTAGAGATTAATGAAGATAATCGCATAGTTTCGACTGAAATATCATCTTGTGGTTGAAATATAAAGTTTTAAAATTACAAATATTTTCTCACAATGAGTTATCTTTTTATAATTTGTAATTTTAAAACTTTTTTCACAATTTTATCATGAATAGAAATATAAAGTGTTTATATTACTTTTTTTTTTTTTGTTTTGTTTTGACAAAAATAAAATAAATAGAATATTGTAATTGTGTATATGTATAAATGTAATTAGCTAATTCTGTACGCTATAAACCTAGGTTAACCAAAAATAAATAATTATTATTAAGTTTGAAATCATTTTCTATTTTTGATATGGCTTGATTTAGTATATTTGAATCTTAATATATGGCTAGAATATCATCCACATATATTCCCAGAATTATCTTAGAATTATTCTTCTCATATATAAATACACATTTATCTGAGGTTATATTTTTAAAACCTTCATCTAAAAGATAACTTTTGAGGGTGTCAAACCTTAATTTTTTTCATTTATTACAACATTTTGTATTTTAGAAACTAAGGTAATATATTTCATGATGCTCGTAATATAAGTCCTAATCTAAAATAACCTCTTAGCCTTTTATATAATCTTTTATATTTAAACTTTTGTGGTGTGTCGATTTATTAGTCCAGAGATGGCTCAGAAAGTATTTCAAAGTTAGTGTTTTATTGGAATTACTTATTAGCTACATTTTTAGAGGAAGACAAGAAGAAAAACACCCTAGAATGTCTATTGGGTTCTTATTGACTCTAGACCATCGCTGGACTAATAAATCGACACACCACATTGGTAAGCCGGACGTGATTGATAATAAAAATCATACTGTGGAATAATGGAGATCCAATTCGGGACGTCGGCCAGACGACGGCTCGGATGACATCAAACAAACAATCCCCAGCCGCCAACAAAGAAACAGAGCACGGCCTGGTCTGCTACTGACCAGTTGGGTGTTTTCCTTTGTCCTCTTAACATGTTTTAAATAAAGTTAGTTTGAAGGAGACTTTTACCCTCTCCTTGCTGCTATTTAGTGATCTGATTTAAATCCTTGAAACAGCCAACAAAGAATCATCACTGCGAATTCTTCTACCGAATTTCGCATCAGTGTTTTGTGAAACGATTACCAGACAATTTTCTTCACACATACGAAGATTTCAAGAGATAAAGAAATTCAAAATTTGATTCAAGCTTGAAAAGAAATATCATCCAAGATATCGGGATATCATCTCAAGACTAAGATAAGTTTACACTTTTAATCATCGACATATTATTTTTTTAAATGTATTTTTATTTATTTATTCATAACGACAGTCCCCACCAACATGGGCTATCTAGTGATCTTTGTATTGGGCTTTGGTGTAAGGTTCTCTATATGAACTGAGGTTTGATGGTTTGTATCCAACTGGTTCTTCCTGATTTCCTAAATATTGTCCATTCTTTTAGGCAAATCTTTGTATGGAAGACTTTCGGGGTATATTCTGGCTATATGACCAAATATTTTTTTCCAAATGGTATTTGTTATTGGGTCTGTAAATTGTGATTTCTACTTTTATTTTATCTCGAAATTCGTATCAAACTGCTAACAAAGAAATAGAAGTAACGCCATTGCACAGGACATTCTGCACAATGCAAACAGTAAATTCAGCTTTTGAACATCGCGATCACAGGCGAAACGTTCGTGGATTTAAGAGTTCGACACAGAAAGTAAGATGCAGTCGTTACAGAGTAAATATCTGATATTGCCGAGGTAAAAAAAGATCACGGCAATTCCGTACAATGTCATGATCATGTTGTCTGTTTTCTTCGACTCCTGTAGGATTGAATTATTGTGTGTTATGAGTATGCGTCACAGCATCATAATGGAATGTTACCAAGTGGTCCTTGCAACGCGGCGCAAACGGCCGGATTTGTGGGCAGCAAAATCTTGGCAACTCCATTATGATAACCCACCTGCACATTCTGTGATCTGAATCGAACCTTTTTTGGTCAAATACGCCATTCTTGTAATTCGCCAGACTTCCTACTCCTCTTATCCCCTCCTAACATGACTATCCGACTGATCACCGATTCAAAAGACATGTTCCATGAATAAAACGCAGGCCCATCTTTTGATTGGTAGCTTAATAAAAATAAAAAGTAGGTGGACGAGTGGGTAACACCCTCGATTCCCGACAGTCATGAACCGGGATTGAATCCCACGTTAACATTTTGTTTAATATGTGAATAACCTTCACATATAATTCACTGTTTCAATTATCATAAACTAGGTTGCTCTTTTTGAGCGGTACCTAATAAAGTGATTTTGAACCGGCTAGCTTGATAAAGACTGACGAACGCCTGGTTTAAATATTGAAGCCAATTAAAACTCTGTAAAAAAAAATAAGTAAAAAAGTGAAATTGTACTGGGATCAGGTGGATAAATTACAGGAAAAAGGAATCTCCTGATTGTGTAACTAAATATTTTAGTTGCACGATCAGGAGATTTTCTTAATAAAAACTCGTTTTAGGTTCACGCTCACACAAAAACATTTATTACGACCTACAAGTACATAGTTTTATACATGGGAGGATTCACAAAATATAATTTAAAATGTAAAAGCTTTTTACATTTATTGGTAATAAAAATTTATATATTAAAAACGAACATTTGTAATAGATATTGTCAAGTAGTTCTACAACTCCGGTCACAAGAGGCCCCATGGGACACCTGTCAATCATCACTGGACTCCTGGGGGACAACCACAGATGTGGGGGGTTCTCGGAATCGGCAAATAAGGAAAACGGGACGGTGGCTGACGACACTCATTATTATTATCTTTACCTTGGAATTAGTTGTGATATTATCTGACTCCCTATAAATACCTCTTTTATATAATTTTATTGGAGAACTAAAAGGTAAATACCCTTTATAATAAATAAATAATTCCCAAATTTGCCCTTGCTTTATTTATTTCCGCGACAATATTGTTACATTGAAAATAGAATGAGGGTAGCGAGTGTTTATAATCTATATTAATAAAATGGAAATTTCATAAGTGTTGTTCACTAAAAACTTTCGTTACAATGCATCAATTTCGACCAAATTTTCAAAATTTATGTAAAACGAGATGGAGCAGGTTTTGCTTAACATCAAAATATTTTTCCTAACTTTAACATACATAACTTTGCTGTTATCGATAAAATACAAAAAAATTCAACAGAGTTAAAGTGTTTACACTTTTTCGCTTCTTGGAAAATTAGTTTTAATCTTTTTTATATATATTTTAATAACTTTTATGCATGGTAAGATACTTTTATTTTATAGTTTTCATATTTTATACCAAAAAAAGTTGAAGCCTTACTTGATGAGATCAATTTTATTTTTTAGATAAATTTTTAGGCTTTTCGAAAGTGTTTACACTTTTGAACTTCTTGGAAAATTAGTTTTAATCTTTTTTATATATATTTTAATAAATTTTATCCATGGTAAGATACTTCATTTTATAGTTTTCATATTTTATACCAAAAAAAGTTGAAGCCTTACTTGATGAGATCAATTTTATATTTTAGATAAATTTTTAGGCTAATTTTAATTTATTTCTTTTTTATTTTATATACAGATTATATATGCTATTTCTAACTGGTTAGTATTTTTATAAGACTAAGGTTATTTATATTATTTTTTACAAAAAAAGATTGAAATTTCATTAATGTGCTCAATTTTATGTCTTTTTTGAGGACCTTAACAAAATTTTTAATTAATTGTTTAGATATTTTAATAACAGATTATTTATGGTGTTTTCCACTTATATGGGTTGTTTTGTAAAAAAATTTGGCTTATTTCTATTTTTTTTCACTAAAAAGCTTGATTTCATTAATGTGCTCAATTTTATGTCTTTTTTGAGGACCTTAACAAAATTTTAATTAATTGCTTAGATATTTTGAAAGTAGATTATTCATAGTTTTTTTTAACATATAGGGGTTGTATTTTGTATTTTAGAAAATTATTTCTATTTTTTAGCTCAAAAAAGCATGCTTTTTCATTGCCGTATCCAGCGGTTGGTCTATTTTTGAAGCTTTTTAATAATAACTGGTTTTGTACATTAATTTTTTGGTAATAATATTATGATTTTAGTTTTTTAAAATCTTTTTAACATATCTGAAGGTTATTTTGAATAAAAAATTTAAAAATTTTGATTTTTACCTCAAAAAGACAGGAAATTTTTATGCTTTGATTAGAAATTGCTGGTTTTGAAGCTTTTGTTATTAATCTCATTCTAATTTTTTTTTTAGAATATGCCATACAGTTTATTTATTATATTTTCTACATATATGGGTTGTATCTAAAAAATAGGTTATTTATATTTTTAAATAAACAAGGGATTTCTTTTACGGATTCATTTATTTGTCTTTTTGAAGTCCTTTTTCAAATTTTTTTTAATGATATTTTAATTTATTTGATTAAATATTTTATATTTAGATTATTTATAGTTTTTTTAACATATAGGGGTTGTATTTTGTATTTTAGAAAATTATTTCTATTTTTTAGCTCAAAAAAGCATGCTTTTTCATTGCCGTATCCAGCGGTTGGTCTATTTTTGAAGCTTTTTAATGATAACTGGTTTTGTACATTAATTTTTTGGTAATATAATATTATGATTTTAGTTTTTTAATCAAAGATTAAATTGAATTAGGCTGATTCAAACAAATAGATAATGCTAATAACAAACAATTATAAAAAAAATCTTATCTTAATTCTTCAAAAAATTTGAAGTTTTTTATAAACAAATCTGCTATGAACATATAGGAATAGAAAAAATCATAATGACAAATCTCATAATAACAGAGAAATTGATTTGATGTGAAATACAAATTTATAATTTATAAAATACCAGAGAGGTTAAAAAGAGGGAAGTTCAAAGAAATTAGCAAAATATAATGAATGAATCTGTTCGTAAAATTTATACTCATAGACAAAACATAGGAAGTTGTGCCTTTTATCACGTATATCGGAATTGAGACATTAACTCTGAAATACACTGCGTGACATTGAAAATGGAACACCAAGAAATAGTGGCCAGAAAGTGATGAAACTCGGCAGACAGAGAGAGACAGGGACGAACAATAAGTGATCTTTATTTCAAAATGATAGTCATAATACAGAGCGAGAACGGCGTCGGCTTAGTAGCAAGTAGGACCACCGCGGACGGCGATGCACGCAGCAACACGTCTAGGTAGAGAGTCAATCAGAGTACGGATGGCGTCCTGAGGGATGGCTCTCCATTCCCTCTCAACCATTTGCCACAGTTCGTCTTCTGAACGCGGCTGTGGCAAGGCATGCAAACGGCGTCCAATGATGTCCCAGACGTGCTCGATTGGTGAGAGATCAGGAGAGTACGGTGGCCAGGGAAGCATCTGTACATCTTGCAGAGCTTGTTGGCTAATGCGAGCAGTGTGCGGTCGGGCGTTATCCTGCTGATAAAGGGCATTGGGTACCCCCTGAAGGTAGGGGAGTGTCACCGGTCGCAGCACATCATCAACGTATCGTTGGGCCGTCATAGTGCCCTGAATACGAAGTAAAGGTGACCTGGAATCATACGCGATTGCGCCCCAAACCATGATTCCACGTTGTCGCACGGTGGGGCGTTCCACAATTGCTGCCGGATTGGACCTTTCTCCACGTCGACGCCACACGCGTACACGGCGACTATCACTGGACAAGCAGAAACGCGACTCATCTGAGAACACGACCCTGTGCCATTCCGTCATCCACGTCGATCTAGCCCGGCACCATTCCAAACGTTGGCGCCTATTCGGTGGGGTCAATGGCAGTCTTCTTAGCGGACGGCATGAGTGCAAGCCATTAGCAACCAATCGACGGGAAATGGTTCTGATCGAGATGGAATGATCTAGGGTGTCTTGCACATGTTGCAGGATGGCGGTACAAGTGGCTTGTGGGGCCGCCACTGCTTGTCGAAGGATACGCCGATCCACACGTGCTGACGTCACTCTGGTTGCACCGGCATTCATATAAATTGCCACATTTCCTTGTTCCAACCATCTTCTCCACAGTCGGTGCACCAAGGTGTGTATCAGCTGCGATTTGACGTATGGACCAACCTGCCCTTTTCAGTCCGATCACCATGCCCCTCGTAAAAGCGTCTGTCTGCTTGAACTGCCTCCGTTTACGATGACCTGGCATTCTCTGTTATTACACGTGTCTTTTGACACAAGAACAAAATTTCTACAATGATTTTCCTTGAAGAAATAACGACACGAATACTGTCCTTTCTGCAAGTTCCTTCCCTTATATCTTACTCCATGTGCGCACGAGAGCTACGCATTTTACATCATTTGCATAACTCGGTTAGGCGCGTCTACCCTGAAATTTGCATAATTTTTTGGCCACTATTTCTTGGTGTTCCATTTTCAATGTCACGCAGTGTATATAATCAATATTGTAGCGTAGAAATCAAGTATGTGTATATCTTAAGATGTAAGCGTATTTATTGATGACGTCAGTACGACTAGTTGACAATTATCTACAACTCAACAACACTATCTACAGCTAGAGAATATCGAGCAAGCAAGCTAGGCAACTAAATAATGATTTAGAAAATGTGAAAGTTTAAATCTGTTCAAAATATTTTCATTATATAATTAAATTAAATAATAAATTATTTCTTCGCCACAATATTTAATTCTACAGCCCTTATCCTGCAATGAATAAAAATTGAAAGAGAGGATATGTGTCTCATCAATGGTGAACCCTCTCAAAATGATGAAACCGCTTAGAGGGTTCACCACTGATGATCCGTACCCTTCCTTTCTTCTAATTTTCATCCATTTCAAGAAAAGTGCTGTATAGAAATAAATTTCATTTATATACAGTAGAACCCCCATGAGAGGACACTCGCGTTAGAGGACACCTCTCTACAAAAGACCGTTTTGATTTGCAAAATTACCACTTTTACTATTTACTAACTCTCCGATAAGAGGACACCTCTTCCTAAAGGTCACTTTGTCTCTGAAATTAGGTGTCCTTTGCAGGGAGGTTCTACTGCATCTATATTGAATATTATGATGCATCAGCGCGCCATCTGTTATGAATATTCTAAACTATTATAGACGCGTATGATTCTTTCGAACATTAAACAATTTCTACTGTCCTTACTGCAATGGAAAAATTAAAGGGAGGGCCTACGAGAATCATACGCGTCTATAATAGTTTTGAATATTCATATATTGTATAGACCACACCGTGAACCACCTTCTCTTCACCTGCCCAACCTTCCAAAACCCAAGATTCCTGACGGCCATCCTCCTAGGGATCACCAACCTAAGTACAGCCTCCCTAGAAAATCTCCCAAGAAATAAATCTGCCTGGCGTCACCTCAGTAATTGGACTTCCACTAGTGTATTGTAAATAAAACCAAGAAGACTTAAGTGTCAGAAGGAAAGCCCGGGTAGTTGGTGACTTCTGTACGTGGCTCCAGGAACCTGAGTTAACTAAATAAATAATAATATTGTCAAGTAGAAAAGTAAGGAAGACAAACTTCAGGATGACATGGCAATTTATTGCAAATGAAAACTGTCCTTTATAGAGAGGTGTCCTCTTACCGGAGAGTGTCAAAATAGTAAAAATAGTAATTTGGCAAATGAAAACTTTCCTTTGAAGAGAGGTGTCTTCTTACCGGAGAGTGTCAAAATAGTAAAAAATGGTAAAATTTTGCAAATGAAAACTGTTCTTTGTAGAGAGGTGTCCTCTTACTGGAGAGTTATTTATCACCCAGGTTCTTGGAGCTATTGCAAATACAAATTAAAATAGATAAAATACAAGAGAAGCAATGAGAGGAAAGTTTACGCAGAATAATAAAATATATAAGCATTAATATTAATAATCTGTACATAAAATATAATAAATACTTTGTTAGAATATATTGAAGAAAGGTAGAGTTTAAAATATATTAATCAGTTTCAATTGAAAACTTCATCAGTCAGGGTATTCTATATACAGTTACGAGTGTCATGCGTTCTTCATCTCTTAATCAGTTTTCATCTCTGTCACCGTTTGCTTTTTTTTTTTTTTTTTGGAATGGCGCCCTCCTTTTGGTTGGCTACGATCACGCCACCTTTGCCCCCCCCCCCCCCCCCCCCCCCACTCGCTTTTTCGTTTTTGTAACTATTGTGTTGGAGCGGGTCGCTCCTTAAATAAATGCATATATTAGTTAATAACTAAATGGAATCCTCTCTTTCTTTTTCCCATTAAGAGACGCCTACGGAAGCCAACAGTACATAGACAGATAAAGCACATAGGCTATAGTTATTAACTAATATATGCATTTATTTAAGGCGCCAATTTATAATTGTAACAAATAGTATTTGAATAAAAACATTCAATCGGGTAAAACACGGGCGTTGCCCGGGTCATTCGGCTAGTTCTATATAGAGATGATAAGGAAAAGATGGAATTACCCACTTCTAATAAACACGAGGGTTTCCTGCCAACGTCCCTCTTGGGAATGGTGATGCATCAGCTTCCAGGACGATCTTTCGGCTCCATCAGGCTTGTCTCTCTCTCTCGACCCTAGTGGATTAACTTATATAATTGGAATCTCTTGGAACTCTTCTGGATAATTTATACTCCCGGGGTCGGAACTACAGTAGAACCTCCATGAGAGGACACTCCTTCTAGAGGATATCTCTCTACAAAGAACAGTTTTCATCCTCAAAATCACCATTTTTTACTATTTTGACACTCTCCGGTAAGAAGACACCTCCCTATAAAGAAGAGTTTTCATTTGCAAAATTACCATTTTTACTATTTTGACACTCTCCTGTAAGAGGACATCTCTCTACAAAGGACAGTTTTCATTTGCAAAATTGCCATTTTTTACTATTTTGACATTCTCCGGTAAGAGGACACCTCTCTACAAAGTACAGTTTTTATTTGTAAAATTACCATTTTTACTTTTTTGATGCTCTCCTGTAAGAGGACACCTCTCTACAAAGGACAGTTTACATTTGCAAAATTACCATTTTTACTATTTTGACACTCTCCGGTAAGAAGACACTTCTCTACAAAGGACAGTTTTCTTTTTGGAAAAATTACTATTTTTACTATTTTGACACTCTCCGGTTGGAAGACACTTCTCTACAAAGGACATTTTTCATTTGCAAAATTACCATTTTTACTATTTTGCAACTCTCCGGTAAGATGACATATCTCCCTAAAGGACACTTTGGCTCTGTAATTAGATGTCCTTTACAGAGAGATAGTTCTACTGTACTCGCAAACTGAGAAATTTTGAAATTCAATTATATATATATGACCATTTTGAAAAATTGTTTTAATATTGCGTTTCATATATACAACAGAAAAAAACATTCAAATAATAGCTAGAAGTTATTTATGAAACATATATGATTTTTAAAGCTATCACAGCATATATAATTAGATTTATATAAGCTCATGATAGTTATTGATTGAATAGGTTTTAAAAATTGTGTGAAATATTAAAAAATGCTAAGCAGTTACTTCAAAAATATATATTATAGAGTTTTTTTACCCGAGAGGATTTTTCTCTGAGTGCGTATGTATTTTAAATAAAACATTACTAATAAGGAAATAAGACAGTGAATGCACAAGCTCCCACACAAGTACTGGGACGTCTCACTACCTTCGTGGTATTTCTGAAGAACAGCAACTTGGATCGAATTGAAAGCATCATGTGAGTAGTTTATAGAATTTTATAAAATTTATTCATTTTGTCTTTATGTGGGTGGTACAGCCAAATGGTAAACATACAATAAGACCAAGTTCCTATATAAAACTCTTGTAATCCTACTTATTTATTTGATAATCATTTAATATCCCTAAATACACTGGAGAATAGTGTTCTACATTCCCTTGGTATTTCTGAAGAACAACACATTGGATTTAAATCCAATTCTACTGTCCTAAAAGCTTATGTCCATAGTTTTCTTAAATACTATTTCTGATATTCCATCCTTCATTACAGCATATATAAGCAGAATGATCCAATACAGTATTAGAGCTCTAAGAAGAAGTCTGGTAGATTAAATTGGTGAAGTCGCTGAGAGTGTTTACCACGGATGAGCCAAACCCTCCCAATATTTTAAATCGCAGTAAAGACAATAGAAATTTGATATATTTGTAAAAGAAACATTCGTGTCTTAAAGTTGTCATTTGTTATATATAGATGGCGCGTTATTGCTTTGTATGCGTTGGATAAAATTGAGAGCATCACATGAGTATTTTATAGAATTTTATAAAATATCTAATTTATATAATTTTGTCTTTTTCGGTGGGTGGTGTAGCTTAAAGGTAAACATTTTATAGAAAAAAAAAAGCTTCAAAGTTCCTATAAAACTCTTGAATTTCTACTTAGTCGTTTGATAATCATTGAATATTCCTAAATACAATATATTGGAGAATAATTTTACAATGGTAATATGCCCTGCTCCATTCTGAATAAGGAAGTCCAGATTGAATAACCGAGCAAGAGTTTGTCGTCGTCTTGGTGACGGGTCCAATCCGACTGTATCTTTGGAATGTTGCACCTCACGACAACGCGGCATTATGGTTTGGGGAACCATCGCCAATAATAGTAGGTCATTTCTGATTCGTATTGAGAACATTATGACGACCCAACGATATGTGGACGACGTGCTGCGACCGGGAACGTTGCCCTTTCTTCAGAGGGTACCAAATGACATTTTTCATCAGAATAACGCCTGACCTCACACAGCACCCATCAGCCAACATGCCCTGGATGAAACCTCGATGCTTCCATGGCCACTAATCTCTCCAGATCTCTCACCTATAGAACACGTCTGGGATCTAATTGGACGTCGTTTGCGTGCGCTGCCACAGCCGCGTTCAGAAGATACACTTTGGCTGATGGTTCACAAGGAATGTCCAGCCATCATTCAAGACACCATCCTCATTGAGTCAGTACCAAGACATGTTGACATAACCGCCCGCGGTGGTCCCACAACATATAAAGTGGACGGCGATGTCTCAGCGTATAGATATATTCTGTTTTAATAAATATCATTTTTTGTTCATTACTGGTACTCTCTTTGTGCATATTTTCACAACTTTTTCCACTAATTATTGGTGTTAAAAGGTTAGTGTTTATTATTGTTTTAATGATCGTTTTAAAGAGTTTAATTTCTACAATCTTAGTGTTAAGTAGTATAAATTTATTATACATAGTCCTGGATGGCTTGAAAACAGTTTCAAAAACAAATAGAGGTAAATATTGTTCCAAATTCACTGCATGGATGACTTCATCAATTTTTACAATGGTGATGACTAATTCGCATGAGAAAATTAAAATTTAGAAAATCAATACAGGAGGTGCTTAGCTGGTAAAGTAGTTAGGCCAGATCTTCAGTAAAAGTATGAATGGAAATATTACCGGAAAAATAAGGACATTTAAAAATATTTTTTGTGGTGCCTCTCTTTATTTAAACAGAAAGTCAAGGGGAAGGCAATCATTATTTTTATTAAATATTTATTCAATTAACATATTACTAATTCTGATATATATAGATTGAGATCATTTCATACCTGACTTTGTTAAATCAAATGCTGAAAGTAACAAATGATGACCCCACCTGTTCACATTGCCACCAGGAAAACCAAACTGTTGACCACCTTCTCTTCAGGTGCACTGTATACCACCATATGTGTGTATCAAAATGATGTTTTTTCAGAAATAATTTTATATTCATGAAATGTTATAATTTCATTTTTGCAATATTTCGGTCTTTTTTGTTCTTTTTGGACATCTTCACTGAGTTGCTCCAATTTTTGAGTTTACCTGCGTGCTACTTGAAACATGTGATTCACTAAAACAGTTCCTCACTTTTGCAAAAATAGACCAAAAACTAAATAGTACCATAACTCATTTAACACAGCTATGTCTTTCTATGAGTATATTCACGTTTAATTCCCAGTATTATAAACAGATAAGAGGTACCCCAATGGGAAGCTCTTTGTCTTCCATTGTTTCAGAGTTGGTAATGATAACTTTAGATAAATACATTAATAATAGTTTTTCCTCCGATATTTATTATCGATCGATTCTTGCAGGGCGGTCTACTCTGTCACCTGTGGGGATTGTTCAGCCACTTATGTGGGAGAGACGGGTAGGTCCGCCTCCGTGAGAATGACGGAACATAACAGAAATATCACCAACAACGACCGTAGATATCTAATTTTTCAACATGTAACTCAAACAGGCCATAGTTTTAATTTAAATTCCCCAACAATACATTACCACCACATTAATAATAAACAACAGAGCCTATTTCTAGAATCATTCCTATCCATAAAATATTAACAGTATAAACCGGAAAATAGATATCCCCGAAATATATCATTCCTTTTGTAAATAGTCATACACAGTCCATTTCTCTTTCTAGCAATTTTTATTTTTATTTATAGGTTCATCTCATTGTTTATTTGCCATTATCTTTATCGTATTGAAGTCATAATAGTAAAAAAGTTTTAATATCATAAATTTAACGCCTTTAGCACAAATTTTACATATCAATTCTGTACATACGAAATTTACGTTTTCACTTTTCTCTTTCTTTATTTTTATAAATACTATATTTTTTCTCTCGTATGCAAAAATATTTTATCTTATTAATATTCATCTCTTTCTTTTTCTGTTTAGTCATTGTAAAGCCTGTAGAAGGACGCATGCGTCTGAAAGCTTGCTAATAAAGTTCGCACAAGATACTCCTCTTCAATCTTCGTTTTATTTTGCTAATTTATATCAATGTTAAGTAAAATTATTTCTTTATACATATATCATTATTATTTCATTAAATTTTAAAATTTAAGTACAAAAATGCCCATTTTTTAAATTTTATACAACCTTGATTTACATGGACATAACATTATTAAATATGTTATAAGGCTGGTTTATTCTCTTGAAACGGCTCTAACGATTTAAACCAAATTTTCTATAAAGGGTTTTTTATGATAAATTAATTTAGATAAATATTTTTACTGAAAAATAGATTTAACTGGTCAATTGATTTTCATTAAAGATGTAAAATGAGGGGAGGAGAAAATATGTGCATGTGAAGCTATTGAAAGCGAGGAGTGTTGCTGCAGGATATCCTTTTGAGCACAATCTTATTGATGAATTCTTCAGATACTGTTTTTCTAATGACTACTAGAATAAAGTTCAGGTCAATATTCGCACCCCTTAATAAAGATGTCGATAAAATCAGAATTAAAATTGTATCTCAATTTCCCAGAAATTGAGATATTTATCATATCCAAAACTTCATAAATGATAAACATAAAGAAGCCCTTGATATCCAAAAGAATTCAATAACTCAGTCAATATTTCAGTCCCCCCTTTACAATGAAATAAAATTAAAATAATTCATTAATTATATTATTACAAAATATCCGCATATCAGGGTTATGTAATTAAATGATATTAAGTGTGACAAACATTTGCAATAACATAATAAAGGTGAAAATAATTACTGGTGACCAATCAGCAATAAAGGCTATATTTCTAGAATCACTCTTAAATATACCAAGTTAAATGTGCCTTGCAGTGATATCAGTTTTCAGAAAGTCTTGCTTTCTCTAATATTAAAGAAAAGGCTGGGGGGGGGGGTAAAATTTGAATTTGCTGGTGCATATCTAGTCGTCAGTTTGCATGTATGGTGAATTCTGTATTTGTTGGGTCAGATTTTCCACCAGACAAGACCCAACAAAGATGTAAACATTTACAACATATAAATATATGTGACAATATCGTTGCGGAATTTCTTGTTATTCGATTTGAATGGTGAGGATTGGTTGAAACGCAGTCGTTTGAGTGGAAGTTGAAGCATACAGTTAGGAATAATCAGGACACGTGATGGGGTTTGAAAATAAAAGGCAACTGGGTTGGAGGAAAGAAAGCTTGAGAAGAGCGGAGCGGGTTTTGATTGTTAATTATCTGATCACATGGCGGTGATTGACTTAGCTATGGGATGAGCGGGGAGGTCTCGAGAGCAGATGTTACCTTGTTGGGAGCGAAGGAGCCACTGTAGGTGTTGTTCCTCTGGGAGCGAAGGCACAACTAACAATTCTTGCTTCTCGATTTAACACCAAGACTTAGTTTCTTTCCTATTGGTCGAGAGATGTCACATGACCTTTTTCTATTGGTTGACCTATTTAGGCGATACTTTCTAATTGGTCCTTACTGAGGTCTTTGTCGGAAGACACGCCCGATCTTGTCAGGAAGTATTGGGTGTTAGTTCGACTCTTATAACTTCCGCGGTTATCAGATACGTCCGGTCCTGCTCCGGAAATATTGGGCGTCTCTCACTTTTATAACTTCTGCGGTCACCAGATACGTCCGGCCTCGGTCAGGAAGTATTGACTGTACAAGTTATTTATAATTGTGCCCGCTTTAAGCCTACTTCCTATGTCTTGTTGCTACTTTCTGTCCTCCAGTTACCTTATTCTTTATTAAATCTTTGAAAATCATACATTGTACATGTATAGTGGGTCGGGGGTGCATACAATTATATACAAATTATGACAGATGCGCCCCCTACATGTGAAGAATTCAAGAAGGGGTTAGCCTGAGAGAATTCTGTAAAGGGAAAAATAATTTTGTGGGAAAATTAGTTGTGGGTATTGAGAGGCTATATACAAGCATTGGTGGTGATATAAGAGATAAAATAGAATGGTGTTGATGATATAGGTTGAGTATAATTAATAGAAATCAAAAAATTTTTTAATTGTAAGAAATCAAAATGAATGCTATGGTACATAGTGAATTAAAAAGAAAAGAAAATGCGCCTAACTAATTTCTACTCGAAATTGGAAATAAAAACGAGGGAGTTCTATTAGGGCTTTTGAGAAATCAAAAAATAAAAATAAAAAGTTGGAAGAAATCAAAGTAAATGCTTGGTTGCATGGTGAGAAAAAAAATGCTTTGTTGCATGGTGAAAAAAAAAGAAAAGTGCTTGTTGCATGGTAAAAAGAAATGCCTAATTATATTTTACTCGAAATTGGGAATGGAAATCGAGGGATTTTTATTAGGTCTTTGGAGAAATAAAAAAATAAAAATAAAAATAAAAAGTTGGAAGAAATCAAAGTGAATGCTTGATGTATGGTGAAAAAAAAAGGAAAATTGCCTAACCATATTCTACTCGAAATTTGGAATGGAGATCGAGGGATTTTTATTAGGGCTTTTGAGAAATCAAAAAATAAAATAAAAAGTTGGAAGAAATCAAAGTAAATGCTTGGTTGCATGGTGAGAAAAAAAAGAAAAGTGCTTGTTGCATAGTAAAAAGAAATGCCTAACTATATTTTACTCGAAATTGGGAATGGAAATCGAGGGATTTTTATTAGGGCTTTTGAGAAATCAAAAATAATATAAAAGTTGGAAGAAATCAAAGTGAATGCTTGATGCATGGTGGAAAAAAAAAGGAAAAATGTTTTTGTAAATCGAAATAAAATATAATATCTAATTTTAAAAGAAAACCAGTGAGTTTTCGTTGATTTGAAGCTATGATAACATAAACTATGTGGTAAATATTGTGGCGAAGAAATATTTTATTATTTAATTTAATATTATTCAATGAAAATATATTCAACAGATTATAAAAATATATATTAATCTGTTTTTGTGAAATCATCTTAAAATATTTCTTTGCTTACTTGCTTAAGATTCTCTAGCTGTATATAGTTGGGCTGACTTGTTAATAATTGTCGACTCGTCGCTGTGACGTCATCAATAAATACTTTTACATCTTAGGATATTTCAAGACTTGAATTCTACGCTACAACTGGTGAAGAAGCTGGATCGATACCCATTCAGAAAAAAACGGAAAATTGACTCGGTTGAGCAAGAAGAAAAAAACATGAACATCAAGAAAGAAGCAACTACTCAGGTGGTTTCATTTTTTGTCCAACATCTACCTAGAAACCCCTCAATGTTCTCTGGTGAGGGTGTTGAAGATCCCCGTAGCTGGTTAAAAGGGTATGAACGTGTGGCGAAGCACAACCAATGGGATGAAACCTTTTGTCTCGCTAACGTTTATTTCTATCTTACTGGCACTGCTCTCAAATGGTATGAAAACAACGAGGAAAGCATCCAGACATGGACGGAGTTCATGTCACAATTAGAAAATGTATTTGGAAAAAATGAAAGCTCAAGACTGCGAGCTGAGAAAATACTCAAAACTCGCGCACAATTAAAAGGAGAAAGCACCGAATATTACATCCAAGACGTCCTGCGCCTTTGCAAAGAGGTAGATCCACAAATGAATGAGGAAGATAAAATATCCCATCTGATGAAAGGGATAGCTGAGGAGCTCTACCAGGCACTTATCCCAAGGGATGTGCATAACACTGAGCAATTCGTCACCGAATGTCGCCGCATCGAAAGCATACACTGTAAGCGAGTGACCCCTACCAAATACGAGCGACTACCAAATGTGGCATCTCTCAGTGATCATGATGACAGGGCAGATCTGTCATCTATGATCAGGCAAATTGTTCGTGAGGAGGTACAGCGGGCATTAGGCTCTACTCGAGAGGAACCAAAAATTTCTACCATCGAAGATATGGTAAAGGAGGAGATTGGAAGAACCCTGGCGCCAATCTCAAAGCCTAGGAGAAGTTCCCCACAGAAGGAAAGACCCAGAGAGTTTTATAATAATAGATATGTGGCCCAAACGATAAGACCGCAGCAGCCAAAACAAGTAAACGGAAGACGCGATACCAACGAATGGCGAACCACGGAAGGTAAGCCAATCTGTTTCCACTGCGGACGCCCTGGCCACGTCGTGCGCTACTGCCGTGACAAGAGGAGAGAATATGAAGGAGAACAAACTTGGAATTACAAGCAGAGAGATAGGCTAGAGCCTAGAACATTCTATAATTCTCGAAGCAGCCAAGAGCCCAACGACGACCTGCCAAGAGAAAATAGACGCCGCTACCGAAGCCCCTCTCCTTACACTGGCCGAAAAGGACAATATTCGTCTCCTGATAGAAGACCCAGCCAGTCGCCTCGCCGTCCCCGTCAGGAAAACTAGAAGATGCGTCCTATTTTGGAGGTAAGGCCGCAAAATTTATAAATCCTCCCTTGTCGACCACATTAGAATTAAAAGAAAATTACATAGACATTAAAATAGAAGGAAAAATGACGCGTGCCCTCGTCGACTCAGGAGCCTCATATTCTGTCATTTCTGAGAGGTTCAGACTCAAACTAAGAAAAATAATGTTTGCCGAAACTGACGTCACATTACGAGTAGCCAACGGTAAAATGGTAAGACCAAAAGGACGCTGCACACTGAAACTGGACTTGAATGGACTACAGGAAAGCTTTGAATTTGTCGTTATGGAAGACTGTAGTCACGAAGTTATTCTTGGTTGGAACTTTTTGAAGTTATCTAGGGCGATAATTGATTCAGCTGACGACACACTCTTCTTAGAAAAATGTCTTTTTGAGGATACCCCTAAGAACAGCTCACCTCTCTACTCGGAATTGGAATATAGAATCGAACCCGCCTCTATTCAGTTAATAGAAGTAGCAAGTCGTGACATTCCTAATGACGCAATTGTGGTGGCAGAATGTCGAAAAGAGCTATTGCTGGAAAGAGAACTAACGGCTCCCTCCTCTGTCATTTCACTTACCAATAACCGAGGTAAACTTTGGGTGGTGAATTGGAGTCCATATCCGAAACTAATCCCACAAGGGATGCATGTAGCCGATAGTGCTGTCATTGAAGATAGTCAATTATGTACTCTAGCTGATTGTAACCAAGTTGAAACAGAGGCGGAACATTCTGAAGACCCAAAAATCTCGGAATTTTTTATAGATGATTCACTTGATGAATCTCAAAAAGAAAAATTAAGAAATTTGTTAAAAAACTATACGGATATTTTCGAATTTAGTAAAAGAAAACAATTCAAGGACGTCAATGTTAAACACCGAATTAACACTGGGGACCACCTACCGACCAAACAAAGACCTTACCGAGTTGCACCAAGAGAACGCCAAATTATTCAGGATGAGGTAAACAAGATGGAAAAACTTGACATCATTCAGCCCTCTGAAAGTCCGTGGGCCTCGCCTGTAGTATTGATAAGAAAAAAGGATGGAAGCTGGAGATTCTGCGTCGATTACCGCCGCCTTAACAAAATAACAAAAAAGGATGTCTACCCTCTCCCAAGGATCGACGACACTTTAGACTGCTTACGGGGAGCTAGATTTTATTCCTCCATGGACCTCCAATCAGGGTACTGGCAAATCGACGTAGAAGAATCGGACCGTGAGAAGACAGCATTCATAACTCCAGATGGACTGTACGAGTTCAAAGTAATGCCATTTGGGTTATGTAATGCTCCAGCTACCTTCGAACGAATGATAGATAATCTTCTGAAGGGTCTTAAGTGGACCATTTGCTTGTGTTACCTCGATGACATCATCGTTTTTTCAGATGGCTTTGAAGAACACCTAAGACGCCTTCAACTTGTATTAAATTGCCTTAAGAAAGCCGGATTATGTCTCAATTCCAAGAAATGCAAGTTTGGTGCAAAAACTATCACGGTTCTTGGACATGAGGTGAGTGAAAATGGAATTCGTCCCGACCAAGAAAAGATTCGAGCAGTCCGCGACTTCGCTACGCCAAGGTCATTGAAGGAAGTTAGAAGTTTTTTTGGCCTTTCATCCTACTACCGCCGCTTCATACCCAATTATGCTCACGTAGCCCAACCCTTGAATGACCTTTTGAAGAAAGACTCAGCATTTAATTGGAACCAGGAAGAGCAAAATGCATTTGAAGCTCTCAAGTCAGCGTTAATTTCCGAACCCGCTCTTGGACATTTTGATTACTCATCCCCAACCGAAATACACACTGACGCAAGCAACTACGGAATAGGAGCAGTATTAGTGCAGATACAAAAGGGAAAGGAAAGAGCCATTGCTTATGCATCCAGAACCTTAAATAAGGCAGAAAAAAATTATTCAACCACAGAAAGGGAATGCCTTGCCATCATTTGGGCTATCAATAAATTCCGACCATATGTCTTTGGACAGCCGTTCACTATTGTTTACAGACCACCACTCTTTGTGCTGGCTGACCAACCTCAAAGACCCATGTGGGAGGTTAGCAAGATGGGCACTTCGGCTGCAAGAGTTTGACGTCACTGTCGTGTATAAGAGCGGAAGGAAACATCAGGACGCAGACTGCTTATCAAGAAGTCCATTAGAATACAGTGAAGATATGGAGGAAGATATTCCAAGCATAGTGACTTTGCAGAACTTTAGCGAAGAGCAGATGAATGATCAAGCTATTAGAAAAATCGCTGACAAATTACAAAGTTCTCCTAATAATTCCTTTGTAAAAATCGATAACACGCTCTACAGAAAAAATTATGATCCAATGGGGAAACCATGGCTTTTGGTGGTTCCACGCCATTTAAGGCAGGAATTACTGAAAAATTTCCATGATTCACCCACGGCTGGTCACCTCGGATTTACTAAAACCTATGACCGAATAAGAAAAAAGTATTACTGGCCCGGAATGTATAGAACAGTTAGAAGGTATGTGGCACACTGTTCAGATTGTCAGAGGCGTAAACATCAGCCCCAACTCCCCTCAGGGCACTTACAGCCAATACCTGTTCCTGAAGTTGCCTTTGAAAAGGTAGGAATGGATCTCCTGGGGAGATTTCCAACATCAGAAGGTGGCAACCGTTGGATTATTGTATGTACGGACTACCTAACAAAATATGCGATAACTAAAGCTCTACCCACAAGTGAATCCATGGAAGTCGCCAAATTCTTCATTGAAGATGTCATCTTAAAGCACGGCGCGCCGAGGGAATTAATCACGGATAGAGGAAGGAACTTCACATCTTCAATGATAAGTGATCTGAACAACCAGTGCAGAATAACCCATCGGAAGACGACCGCCTATCACCCTCAGACAAACGGACTCACGGAGAGGTTGAATAAGACCATAGCAGACATGCTGTCCATGTATGTAGATGTCAACCATAAAGATTGGGACAGGATTCTTCCATTCGTTACATTTGCATACAACACAGCAAAACAAGAGTCTACTGGGTTCACCCCATTTTTCCTTGTACACGGGCGTGAAGCCGAGACTCCACTTGACGTGTTATTCCCCAAGTTATTGCCAGAAGACGACGATTTCATCCAAACTCTAGGGGCAAGAGCCGAAGAAGCACGAAAACTGGCACGTATCCACTCCATGAGATCTCAAGGTAGCAATAAACATCGCTATGACGCCCATCACAGAAATATAATTTATCAGCCTGGAGATCTTGTATGGATCTTTATTCCTGTGCGTAAAGTGGGATATTCGGAAAAACTAATGAGACGTTACTTCGGCCCATACAAAGTAACCCGAAAAATATCTGATGTGACCTATGAAGTTGAAACATTCGGAAACCAGCAAGGTCGTCGTAAAACAAAAGATTTAGTTCACATTGGTAGGATGAAACCTTATTTAAACCCAGAGGACCAGGAGGACCAGCTAGAAGAGGACCCAGAAGATGACTCGACAAACTTCCAGGAAGAAGACATCCCCACTGAACGAACACAACAACCACAGACCCGCGAAGAGATCTCAGGCCCTATCACCCGTTCTCGAGCCTTGAGACTGAGGATGTAAGTCTCCTTCTGAGCATCGGGTCGATGCTCTTTATAGGAGGAGGCTATGTGGCGAAGAAATATTTTATTATTTAATTTAATATTATTCAATGAAAATATATTCAACAGATTATAAAAATATATATTAATCTGTTTTTGTGAAATCATCTTAAAATATTTCTTTGCTTACTTGCTTAAGATTCTCTAGCTGTATATAGTTGGGCTGACTTGTTAATAATTGTCGACTCGTCGCTGTGACGTCATCAATAAATACTTTTACATCTTAGGATATTTCAAGACTTGAATTCTACGCTACAATATAATGATAATTAATGATTAAAAGTGATAATAAGTTGAATAAATTGCTAAATTGATTAAATATTTAAATTTTAATTGAGAGAAAATAATGAAAATGATTAATATGAACAATAAGGTGTATTGGTTTGAACCCGTTATATTTACATGCCCTGATCTAAATGTTTTAATTGCTCAATTATGCCCTATAAATTTTTTGTCTCATCTGCAGCGACACTTAGGTGAAAACGTGATTCTAGCCCTCAAGTGCGCGTTTATGCTATGTGTACAGGAGACATGGAAATCTATATAACCTTTATGTATAATTTTTTGTCTTTGTGTGTGTTGTGAAAAATGTTAGAAGTCTGTAAAGTAATTATGATTAATTATAATAGGAATATGAACTCATTTAAATGTGTGTGACGTCTTGTGCGTGCGGAATTGTATGGAAAAAAATCGATACGCAGGTTCGAATTGGAATCTAAAATCGGTGGCATGAAGAAGTGGGATGATATGGAGAAATTCGAGGCAGGGGAAGAGCGGTGTCCTATTTTTATGTGTTGGCCGGAAATTAGGGGTGGTAATTGGATCTGGACTGGGGCGTGCCGAGGAAGTACGCTCCCTTTTTTGTATTTGCTGTCTTACTCGAATTTTATGACCTCGCGGGACTACGTCCTTGTCGCGGCGTCTCAAAATTCTCACTTCCTTCCGCTTATTTATTTTGGGGTGCGGCTCGGATCTTGTTTTTGGAGTGTGACTTCTCCGACATTGGTTGGTCATCCTTCAGTTACTTCTATCTCTTTGGAGTTTATTTAGATTTTCTGCAAAAATGGTTCCTAAAATTATGAGAAGTTTTATAAATGCTTGTCCACAATGAAAAACTGCTTGTCCACAATGAAAAACTGCTTGTCCAAAATTAAAAACTGCCTCTTGTAGCTCGAAAATTTTATGAGGGGGCATGGTATAGATAAACAAATAACTAAAAAATAAAAGTGGGATATTTTTGTATGGTAGAACTAACAAACAAAGGATGAAAATCAGATGAAAGATAGGGTATTGCCCCATGTTCTTCCATATTATTGTAAATGGGGACTCTGAAATATTTGTTCGAACCTTATTCATTGTTGGTCGTTTAATTTCGCACTGTTTGATATCTTTGGGGAGTGGTGTGATATGATTGAAATGGTTGTCAGGTTTGCAGTTTTTAACATCGGGGAAGAGTGCTGCAAATCGCCTTGTTGCAAAAATGGCAGGGTCTAAATGCCTGAAAGGCTCGCTGCTGGTGGGTTTGAGCCTTAATGACTCTGCTGGGAATAATTCGGGTGTTAAATGTTTGAAAGGGAACGTGTAATTGGCGTTGTGCTTTATATGACATATTCTAACGGTGGGCGGTGATATGTAACGGACTGTTTCTGTATACAGTTTAAGCTTGTTGACGTGAATCGTGTCAGTGTCTCTTTGAAGTGGTTGATTTGGTCGATCTATACGGACCACATTTGGTGAAATAATCTCTAATATTGTGTGAGGTCCTGTGAAATATGGCGCAAGTTTCCCTGTATTTGGGTGGTGATATAATTTTACTAACACTAGATCACCTACTTCGAAATGTGGTTGTTTGTGTCGTTGATCATAAATGTTTTTGTCTTGTAAGTGCTTGTTTTGTGTGCGTGTGTGTGCAATTTTTCTAGCTTTGTCGGTATCTGGGTAAGGTGTGCTGTGGTTAGAGAGTTCGGGGGGTAGGATACCAAACATTAAGTAGATGGGTGGAAAACCTGTGGTAGGGTGTGGGGTTTTGTTATATATAATTGTAACTCTTTTGACCAACTTGGTCCATGCGATCTTAGGATTTTCTAGATGCAATAGCCTAAGTTTTCCCGTGAGGGTGGCGTTCAGGCGTTCACATAGACCGTTGGCCTGTGGATTGTTGCTGGTTGTGAGTAACGGGTGAATATTTCTATTAAGTAGGAAACTACGAAATTTTGGCGAAGTGAAAGCAGGGGCTCTATCCGTAAGAAGGCGTTTTGGAGAGCCATCCTGTAATACTCGCTTAAGTACCTGTTGGTAGGTGATGATGCTGGTGGATTTAGATGGAAAAGTCCACGCGTAGCGTGAAAAATGATCGACTACCACGTGGAGGTATATTTTGGTGTTGCCATATTTGGCAAATCCTGCTATGGTGTCAAGGGATAATAGGTCAAAGGGTTCTTTGGCTTCCGGAGGTTGACTTAATTCCCCGTAAGTGGGTCCCAATGGCCGTTTGTTAACTGGCAGGTGGGGCAGGTCTTAACCTTTTGTTTAATATCTTTTGACATACCTTGCCAGTAATATTGTGTGGAGATGATTCGTGACATTTGTGAAATACCGGGGTGATTGTATTGTGTTTGTACTGTTTGTAAGAGTTGTTGTATGAGTGGTTTTGGAATTATAATCTTGGTTACACCTTTTCGGGAAACTGTATGTAATCCATTATGATCAATGGTCAAACTAGACTCTTTCGATGGAGGAGGTTGGTGTGTCTTGATAAGGGTGGTGTCCAAGAATCCACAAAACGGGTTACGGGATAAGAGATCTGCTTCATATTGTAGTTTTCCCTTTATGTAGCGGACCTCATATTCGTAACTCGATAGTCGTAAACTCCATCGAAACAGTCTGCCGGACGGGTTTTTGATGGTTTTCAACCACTGTAATGCGTGATGGTCAGAAAATATAGTGAATTTTCTGCCCATAAGGTAGATGCGAAACTTCTCCACACTCTCAACGATTGCTAAGCACTCAAGTTCAGAGATGGAGTAGTTTTTCTCGTGTGGGCGCAATGTTCGGCTGAAATATTGAACTGGATATACGTTCCCGTCAGGGTGAACTTGTTTGAGAATGCCTGCTATACCGAGGGTGGATGCATCGCAATACACTTGGCATGGCAGACCTTCTTTGTAAAGGTGTAAAATGGGGTGTTGTGTGAGGTTTCCTTTCAGGTCAATGAACGCCTCTTGACAAACTTCATTCCAGTTCCACACGACATCCTTTTTGAGGAGGTTATTGAGTGGTGCTCGCAAGCGAGCGTATTCCGGAATGAATTTGTTATAGACGTTTACAGCGCCTAAAAAGGATTGTAGTGTTTTTCGGTTGTGTGGTTGTTTGATGGCGTGGATAATGTCGGTGTTACGTGTGAGTGGTGTAATTGTACCAGCTGTAATGGTGTAACCTAGAAAATCTATGGATTGCTTAAAAAATTCGCATTTCACGAAGTTAAGTTGTAGTTTCTCCGCTTCGCAAAAGGTGAAAAATTGTCGCAGGTGGTTTTGATGCTCCTCCAATGTGTTGGAGTAAATGATGAAATCATCAAAGTAATGTGCCACACAGTCAAGTCCGTGTCTCTGTAGAACCTGACTTATGGCTCGTTCGTAAATCTGAGGGCTAGTTTTTAATCCGAAAGGTAGTCGAGTGGGTTGGTATAACCCTTCGAGGGTGGCAAATGCTAACAGTGGTCGAGAATCGGGGTGTATTGGGACTTGCCAATACGCGGAGGATATGTCTGCCGTGGAGAAATATTTGGCCTGTGCGAGGCGGTCTAGGATATCCTCGATTCTCGGGAGGGGATGGACGTCAGAGCTGATTAGCTCGTTCACCTTCCTGTAGTCGATACAAAACCGTTTGGTCTTGTCGCGCTTAGTGACGAGGGTGACAGGGCTCGAGAAAGGTGAAAAAGATTGCTCTATGATGCCGTTCTCCAGCATTTGTTGGATTTGATGACGGATTTCTTGTTGGTCACATATCGGAACACGATATGGACGTATGGTAATTATTTTATCGGAATTCGTGGGTATTTTTACTGGTGGAATCCGTAAGCATGGTACGTTGAATTTGTTCTGTGTGAAAATGTGAGTGTATCTCTGTAGAAGTGTTGTGAACTGCGGTGTATAGTGAGTGTTAGATGTTGTGTTGTAGTATGCATGTGGCAAAGGGTTTTGTTGTGTATTAGTGTGAGTGTCGATTTCGTTGTGTGGGTTGGTCATGTGGTAGTTGTGCGACGGTGTGTGATCACTTATGTGCTTGGTATGCGAGTTGTCCCGCTGTGTGGGTGCGTTTTGGGCATGTTTACAAGTTGAAGTCGTTGTGACTTGGTTATTTGAGGGCATGTAAAAAGGGCAATTGGCCTTAGTGAAAAAAGGGCATGTAGGTAAGGGGGTGTTTTTCAATGAATGCACGCAATGGTTGTCATAGGCGGAAGATTTGGCTGTATGGTGAGATCTTTGTGACATCGCCTGACACTGCCAGTACGTGCATACATTGGGTACATTGTTAAAATGGTAGGATGGGGTAGACAATGGGGCGCCCAGCTGGAATATAGTGCATTTATTAAAATCTATGGTTAATCTGAATTTATGGAGGCTATTGATACTAAGAATTCCAAATGGTAACGGGGCATTCACTACATGGAAATTCTCTCTTCGGGATATTTGTCCTATTGTCAGTGGGATAGACAGTTTACCCATGGTTTTTGCAAAACCGTTTAGGGTTTGGAGATTCAGTGAATGTCCCTCAAGGGTTAAATTAGGCAGATGGGTTTTTAACATATGATAAAGATTATATGGCACTATATTCAGGCTGGCGCCTGTATCAATTAAAAAGGGGCATGGTATATTAGGGGCTAGAAAAAGTTTGATAGTCAGTTGGTTTAGGGATCCTACCTCAGTCTCGAAAAGTCTGCTCGGCTGGAGTGTCTCTGGCTTGGCTTGGTTGTTGTGGAATCGGGACTGGTGATTTTGGGACCGTTTGCACTGTCCGAACTTTTTCGTGGGTCGCCGGGACTGGTCGATGTCGGCATTCGCTGTGCCAGTGTCTCGCGCCGCAGAACTTGCAGTTGGACGGCGGAAGAGGTGCATTCCATGCACCTGGGCGTCGAGGTGGGTTGTGGTACGGACCTGACATTGTGGGTGGTTGATCCTCACGAGGTCGCGTTGTCGATACACTGGGCCCGTGGATCCGCTGTACCAGTCGGAACCACTCTCCTAGGTTCTCGGGAGGCACTACGCGGACTAGGCGCTGGTCGTTGAATGGCAGTCCTTCTGTCAGCGTCTCGAGGATCACCTCCTGCGGAAGTCCTAGTTGCAATCCCATGGCGGTTTTCTCCCGGTAGTAGGTCTCTAAGTTGGTTTGCCCAGTGAGCTTCATGGCGAAATATTTCGCAAAGGACGCTTCGCTTGATTCAGGATAGAGATCTAGGAGGGTTTGCCTCACCTGGAAATAGCTCTGGTCGGCCATCCGAAGTTTCCTGAAGAGCTCCAGGGGTTGTCGCACCAGGTAGTTTGGCAGGCGGAGTAATTTTTCTTGTTCTCCCATGGATGCGTCTTCCATTTTTCGGTCGAACGCCTGGAAAAACTGTATCGCGCTGTATGTGCCATCGAAAGGCGGGATTGTCGCCTCAACTCCGTCAGAAATCTTTACTCGGGTCAGGAGCGCCGACAGCTGGGTGACGGCGTCCGCTAGGGGCGCAGTTGTCTCTCGGCCGGTCTCTCTTACTTCTTTCCCTTCTTCCGTTGTTTCCGTCGGGCCGTCCGACTTTACGCCTATGGGGTCCTGATTAAGCTCCATAATATCTTCATCCTGTCGACTTATCCGTTCTGTGACAATATCGTTGCGGAATTTCTTGTTATTCGATTTGAATGGTGAGGATTGGTTGAAACGCAGTCGTTTGAGTGGAAGTTGAAGCATACAGTTAGGAATAATCAGGACACGTGATGGGGTTTGAAAATAAAAGGCAACTGGGTTGGAGGAAAGAAAGATTGAGAAGAGCGGAGCGGGTTTTGATTGTTAATTATCTGATCACATGGCGGTAATTGACTTAGCTATGGGATGAGCGGGGAGGTCTCGAGAGCAGATGTTACCTTGTTGGGAGCGAAGGAGCCACTGTAGGTGTTGTTCCTCTGGGAGCGAAGGCACAACTAACAATTCTTGCTTCTCGATTTAACACCAAGACTTAGTTTCTTTCCTATTGGTCGAGAGATGTCACATGACCTTTTTCTATTGGTTGACCTATTTAGGCGATACTTTCTAATTGGTCCTTACTGAGGTCTTTGTCGGAAGACACGCCCGATCTTGTCAGGAAGTATTGGGTGTTAGTTCGACTCTTATAACTTCCGCGGTTATCAGATACGTCCGGTCCTGCTCCGGAAATATTGGGCGTCTCTCACTTTTATAACTTCTGCGGTCACCAGATACGTCTGGCCTCGGTCAGGAAGTATTGACTGTACAAGTTATTTATAATTGTGCCCGCTTTAAGCCTACTTCCTATGTCTTGTTGCTACTTTCTGTCCTCCAGTTACCTTATTCTTTATTAAATCTTTGAAAATCATACATTGTACATGTATAGTGGGTCAGGGGTGCATACAATTATATACAAATTATGACATATATACGCAGTGTCTCGCCGAAGTGTTTGTTGCCTAGGTGGAGAACTCCCAACGATGGCCGACGATGCTCTAAAGACCCAAAGCCCGCTGCGGGAGGGCCGAGACGAAGGATGTACAAAGAGCACATGTACAAATAAAAACTAGACACTTGAGGACACCAGACTTCCATGCCGAAAGCTGATGCCTGGTGGGGAGGAAGACACGGGTGACATCCAGAGACATCCGTGCTGGGAGCTGCTGTACCATATGTACATATATCCCCCTCATTTTAGTTAGAGGTGACCAAAGGAAAACAATTTGTCATATAAACATTAAATCAATAACCTTTTTTTTTTTAATACTCGGGATATATATATTATTTAATTTACTAAAGGAATTAATTTTTTTTTTTCAATATACATTTTTTTTTCGCGCGGCAACACGGTAAATTGGAGGCGTGGTCATGATCACGTGCGTGCTTGCTTTCGACGAATGAAAATGCCAGCCAATAGAAACTTTGGCGTGAGGAGCGAATGAAAATGAAGAGAGGCAAGGATAAAAGGAGGTTTTCTTGGCTAAATCGGGGAGACACACAGAGTCGCTCAGTGACAGGAGAGATTCCGCCAGTCGGGCCTGAGACGTAGAGGAGACCAGACCTTGCCGCCGCTTTCGAGAGAAGGTAAGCCCCTCGCCATTATGGTTTAGCCCCCCTTTATTTTCCGAACAGAAGCTAATCTATTTAGATTCTGAATGGGCCCTAAAGGGCTTCAAGTGACTTAAAAGAATTGTTAGGGTTCGTATATTTTGTCCCGCTAGAATAGATGGAGATCTAGGTTCTCCCCTTTATAAAGACGAATTTGTAACCTTATGTCACCTCTACCTAAATCATTATGTAAATAGCATGTCTCGCCAGTATGAAATGTCCCCAAAATTTTGCCTAATCCGAATAAATATCTAGTACACAACTTATATGGAGAGTTTTGTTTCCCCTCATACATTTTTTTTTATTCTTTTGTTTTATGGTACTACCCCCCCCCCCCCCCCCCCCCACATCTTATTATAACAAATTGTACTGTAATATAGAGCTTCCGGCTCTAATGGAATAGAGTTGTGTATCGTACCGTATTGTGATACTTTAACACAGGAACAGCGGTAAATACGATTCTACCCGCTTTGAGGGTATCTCTTTGTCAGGTTTCAGTAACATGTATTTTTATATGTGGAATTTACCCTTCTTTCACTGTTTAAAATGAAATATTGTATGGTTCTTACCTATTTGGAGGGAATACTACTAATGAAATTAAGCCTTCCAATAAATTGCTGACCACATGTACTGTCGAAAGTGCCTGTCATGTCCTCAGTGATTAAATAGGCCAGTTCTCCTGCCTGTGTTTCAGTGTGTTTTTCCATCATACTTACTATATATTATTCGTTGATTTAATCTTAGTAAAGACCCATTTTGCCTTATCACTCATTGGTTTTTGATCCCCTCATGATGTTATTGAAACCCTTTTTGTTTTAAAAATATTACAAATGTCATTGTCAATAGTATAAGTCTATAGTCTTGCTTGTTTTATAGCTTATTTTGTTAGATTTTGGTATAATCTTTACAAGTAGGGTCCCTTCCATATATGCCCAGATAGTAATCTAATTGAATGTCTTTTGTTGGATCTTTGTTATAAAATCGGGATTAAAAGGATACCTGCATGTTTAATCAGATTTTTCTACCAATAAAATCTGAACCTGGTACTCCATGATATCTAATTTGAAATATTGATTTCAACTTATTATACTCCAATAGAAATGTTAATTTGGTTTTATATTCAGGTTTATAGCTTCTAATAATAACATGTTCATCTTTATCTGAGATCCCCTAAAGTCGTTGGATGATCTCAGGGAACGTGACACAAAAATGGGCGTGTCACGGACCCGAGTCCGCTGGTCTGTAAAGGCGGCCAATAGATGGCGATCAATTCCAGCGTCTGTTTTGATGGCAGAGCCGACCATTATTTCATAGATCATTTTAATTTAGTGTAGGAACGGGAATAATTCAATATTTCCCTCCTTTCTTCCTAAGTACACGTGAGCCCTAATTTAATGGGGAATGTCTCTACACATCTGTCCTAAACTTCCCACACTATATCCTTTGTGTATGAATCTATTTACAATTGATCTGTAGAAATTATAGAGATCTATTGCTATAATTTTCCTCTATGAAATAGTTCCCAGCGCCTTCAGTGGGTTGCTAAATCGCCAGAAGGTGTCTTTTATAGGTTGTACAATTTAATAATGATTCCATGGGTTGTCTGATGATGAGGGAAAATAGTAAGGAATAAGTCGTACCAGATTTCGCGAATAAAGTCGAGGGAGGACTTTACCCCAAAAGTCTCATAAAGGGATAGCTGAGCCCTCCTTGGGGGGCCCGCCATTATCTCTTTCGTGGAAGAAGAAGGGGGGGATGGACGTTGGAACTCCACATTCCATAGACCTTGTTAAGTCCGCGCGACACCCGACGCTCTATACATTCCAGGAAGGGATCCATCAACGGTCCTCCCCCGATCTGTGCCCCCTTTGGGGGGTCCCTCTCACGCCTGGTATGGAAGCAAGTTTTCACTTAGAGTTGCGCAGTCCTCAAATCCTTTCTGTACCCTATATATTATCAGATATTCTACCTTCTCAAGTATAACCTTAGCTGTTTAAGTCCTATATTTGTCTATTTCTATGTCACACTTGTATATCTTAATAAGGAAATTTTACTAAGTCACATCTTACATGCTCTGTTCCCATTGGTCTAAAATCGGGAACGCGACATATTTAGCCTTTTATAAGCTAAAAAGACTAATACTTTACAATTTCTCATACTAAAAGTGAAAATCCATCCACATTCTTAGTTTAGTATGAAAAGAGATCTTAGGCTAAACACAGTAAAATATAATTCACAATTTTTATTTTTATTTAAAAAATATTTTAAAAGAAATCTTTGTTAAGAAATTAGTAGCACAATCAGGAAATGCCTTTTTCTTAATTTATCCACCTGATCCACAAGTACAATTTCACATTTGTACTAATTTTTCACAAAATATTTATGTTCTTTAAATAACTCAGAGCTACTGTTCAAATGAATAGTTTTCCATTTGTTTATGTGAAACTGTGTAACATTAAAGTTTTTTTATATTGCATTTCAAATTTCATGTTTTAGTATTTCCGTTCATCAACCCATTTGTGGTATTGATTTGTGTTATCTTGTTAGTTAGCGATATTGTTGGGTCACATTTCACCAAACAGACCCAACAAAGATGTAAACATTCCTTTACATCCTATGTACATACACGCAGTGTCTCGCCGAAAGTGTTTGGTGTACAGATGGATGTCCCACGGCAATGGCCGACGGTGGTTCAAAGACCAAGCCGGGGGGGGAGACGCAGCCCTGGACGTGAATACTAAGATATATCAAGGGAGGCACAGCCCTGGACACGATTCCAATATCTACTGGAGGAGGATGATATCGGTCCCTGATTAAGTAGTCAGAAGCCCGACGAAAACAGAAGCAGGAGTCCAACCACAACATAAGCAGAAAGCTGACGGACAGTGGAGAAGCCACCTCAACAAGAAGAAACGGACATCCAGCATGCGACTTTGTAAAACCTCCTTTTTAATTCTTGTATATATATATGACCTGTGACATGACATTTTGATAGATGGGGACCATTTATTAATATTCTTGGGATTTCTTAAAGAAGAAATTAGCATATAGGTCTCTCAGAGGGGTAGCATCCTAGATTGGATTTTAATTCCATTGATTAATTTAAATTTATCTCTCAATAAGACAGATAAATTCCGAATTTGGGTTAATATTCAGTTTAAATTGGTCTTTCATAAGCCGTGTAAGAATATTTCTAATTCATAATTTCCTTAAAAATAAAAATTTAATAAAATAATATTTTATCTCAATAAGACAGATAAATTCTGAATTTTGGTTAATATTTATGTTAAATTGATCTTTCATGAGCTGAGTTAGAATATTTCTAATTCATAATATTTTCTAATAAAATATTATTTTTTTTATCCCTTAAATTTTAACTATAATAATATTATTTTTCTATTTTAATATTTCGAGAATTTAGTATATTCAAGATTTATTATTCTGTGGGAGTTTGGGATTGAGGGCGCTGAAAAAAAAGGGATAGGGGGGCGAGAATTTTTGGGGGGCTGGACCAAGGACCAGTCAGTTTAGACGCGGCTTTCGAGAGGGGCAGACGGAAATTTCCCACCGGGCGAGAAGTAGGTAGCCGAGGTGTTTAGGTAAGTTTCACTCTAAATTTTTTTATCGTAAAGACATATATATATACGTGACGAAGTCATGGTAGGTAGAAAGGATTTTTTTTCTTTTGATAAAGACGTCTTGCCATTTATAGCGAGTTCATAGTGAGAGAGGGACTTATTCATGTATTAATAGACAGATTATTTCGCCCAAGCAAGATCGCCTTGAATGAGGTGTTATAGATTCACATTTTACCTAACTATGTCATGTCATAGTAAATACAATGTGTTTTACATTTTTATTTTTTTAAAATCCCTTATTTGTCGAATAAAAGTTGATGTGGTAAATTATAATGTGTACTAATGTCTATATAAAACTACAGATCACACATGAACCTTGGTGCGTATGTTATAGATATTGAGTGTAGTATAAGAGGTTCATTGCCTTATCATAAACGGTGAATATGTATACACCTGAATTTCTTTATATGCTAAAGGAGATCAAGATATAAATGTTTTTATAATCGATGCTCAATCACAAGACAAATGTTAATCCGAGTGTATACAATATTTACCGTGTATGATGTAATGTAAGAGCGTATCTTACGTCCCAAAAATTTCATCTTGGAACAAACTACATATGTTGATTATTTATATGGGCTCCAGTGTTCGTCGTACAATATCGAGTGTATATCTGAGTGTAAATTTGGTTATTGTACATGTTGATGAAGTATTTGGCGAGTGTTACATTTGTATGTCTAAGTCAAAGGATGGAATTTAGTCATCTAGATGTAGGAGGTCCTGGCTTTAGGACACAACAATTAGCGCCACTTAACGTGGGGCCGAAGTCTTCCGAAAATCCAAATTTAATAAAATTTAAATTTGCAAGAAGTAGGCCTGCGAATTCCCTGAGATTAAGAAATTAGGTATCATTGCATATTTTAATTATAAAAAAAAATTTTACTCAAGTTTAAAATATGAAAATGCACGCCATATTATCGAAATACGTTAGGCTTAAATAGAAACCCACGAGCTTTTTATTTCTCAGTTCCACTCGATAAAATAAGTGACCGTTATTTTTTTATTGGTTTTTGATAAAAGCTTTATTTTTTTTTAAATACGTTACTCATGCCGCCCTTTTTTTTTTTTCAATTTTATTAATTTTCACTGGATAATTGTTAGTATATAAAAGAAATACGTTAGGCTTAAATAGAAACCCACGAGCTTTTTATTTCTCAGTTCCACTCGATAAAAGAAGTGACCGTTATTTTTTATTGGTTTTTGAAAAAAAGCTTTATATTTTTTAATACGTTACTCATGCCGTCTTTTTACAATTTTATGAATTTTCACTGGATAACTGTTAGCAATTTCTGCTTATCATTGGTTTTGATAAAAGCTTTATTTTTTTTAATACGCTATTCATGCCGCCTTTTGTCAATTTTATGAATTTTCGATGGATAACTGTTAGCAATTTTCTGCTTATCATTGGTTCTTGATAAAAGCATTTTTTTTTTTTAAATACGTTATTCATGCCGCCTTTTTGTCAATTTTATGAATTTTCGATGGATAACTGTTAGCAATTTTCTGCTTATCATTGGTTCTTGATAAAAGCACTATTTTTTTAAAATACGTTATTCATGCCGCCTTTTGTCAATTTTATGAATTTTCGCTGGATAACTGTTAGCAATTTTTTTTCGCTTATCATTGGTTTTTGATAAGAGCTTTATTTAAAAAAAAAATACGTTACTCATGCCGCCCTTTTTACAATTTTATTAATTTTCACTGGATAATTGTTAGTATATAAAAGAAATACGTTAGGCTTAAATAGAAACCCACGAGTTTTTATTTCTCAGTTCCACTCGATAAAAGAAGTGACCGTTATTTTTTTATTGGTTTTAAAAAAAAGCTTTATATATTTTTTTAATACGTTACTCATGCCGTCTTTTTACAATTTTATGAATTTTCACTGGATAACTGTTAGCAATTTCTGCTTATCATTGGTTTTGATAAAAGCTTTATTTTTTTTAATACGCTATTCATGCCGCCTTTTGTCAATTTTATGAATTTTCGATGGATAACTGTTAGCAATTTTCTGCTTATCATTGGTTCTTGATAAAAGCATTTTTTTTTTTAAATACGTTATTCATGCCGCCTTTTGTCAATTTTATGAATTTTCGCTGGATAACTGTTAGCAATTTTTTTTCGCTTATCATTGGTTTTTGATAAGAGCTTTATTTTTTAAAAAAATACGTTACTCATGCCGCCCTTTTTACAATTTTATGAATTTTCACTGGATAACTGTTAGCAATTTCTGCTTATCATTGGTTTTGATAAAAGCTTTATTTTTTTTAATACGCTATTCATGCCGCCTTTTGTCAATTTTATAAATTTTCGATGGATAACTGTTAGCAATTTTCTGCTTATCATTGGTTCTTGATAAAAGCATTATTTTTTTTTAAATACGTTATTCATGCCGCCTTTTGTCAATTTTATGAATTTTCGCTGGATAACTGTTAGCAATTTTTTTTCGCTTATCATTGGTTTTTGATAAGAGCTTTATTTTTAAAAAAAAATACGTTACTCATGCCGCCCTTTTTACAATTTTATTAATTTTCACTGGATAATTGTTAGTATATAAAGGAAATACGTTAGGCTTAAATAGAAACCCACGAGCTTTTATTTCTCAGTTCCACTCGATAAAAGAAGTGACCGTTATTTTTTATTGGTTTTAAAAAAAAGCTTTATATTTTTTTAATACGTTACTCATGCCGTCTTTTTACAATTTTATGAATTTTCACTGGATAACTGTTAGCAATTTCTGCTTATCATTGGTTTTGATAAAAGCTTTATTTTTTTTAATACGCTATTCATGCCGCCTTTTGTCAATTTTATGAATTTTCGATGGATAACTGTTAGCAATTTTCTGCTTATCATTGGTTCTTGATAAAAGCATTTTTTTTTTTTTAAATACGTTATTCATGCCGCCTTTTTGTCAATTTTATGAATTTTCGATGGATAACTGTTAGCAATTTTCTGCTTATCATTGGTTCTTGATAAAAGCACTATTTTTTTAAAATACGTTATTCATGCCGCCTTTTGTCAATTTTATGAATTTTCGCTGGATAACTGTTAGCAATTTTTTTTCGCTTATCATTGGTTTTTGATAAGAGCTTTATTTTAAAAAAAAAATACGTTACTCATGCCGCCCTTTTTACAATTTTATTAATTTTCACTGGATAATTGTTAGTATATAAAGGAAATACGTTAGGCTTAAATAGAAACCCACGAGCTTTTATTTCTCAGTTCCACTCGATAAAAGAAGTGACCGTTATTTTTTATTGGTTTTAAAAAAAAGCCTTATATTTTTTTAATACGTTACTCATGCCGTCTTTTTACAATTTTATGAATTTTCACTGGATAACTGTTAGCAATTTCTGCTTATCATTGGTTTTGATAAAAGCTTTATTTTTTTTAATACGCTATTCATGCCGCCTTTTGTCAATTTTATGAATTTTCGATGGATAACTGTTAGCAATTTTCTGCTTATCATTGGTTCTTGATAAAAGCATTATTTTTTTTTAAATACGTTATTCATGCCGCCTTTTTGTCAATTTTATGAATTTTCGATGGATAACTGTTAGCAATTTTCTGCTTATCATTGGTTCTTGATAAAAGCACTATTTTTTTTAAAATACGTTATTCATGCCGCCTTTTGTCAATTTTATGAATTTTCGCTGGATAACTGTTAGCAACATTTTTCGCTTATCATTGGTTTTTGATAAGAGCTTTATTTAAAAAAAAAAAATACGTTACTCATGCCGCCCTTTTTACAATTTTATTAATTTTCACTGGATAATTGTTAGTATATAAAAGAAATACGTTAGGCTTAAATAGAAACCCACGAGCCTCTTATTTCTCAGTTTCACAATTGTTCTAACCTTTCAATTTCAAATCTGCAGAAGCGTCTTATGTTAAAGTGTACCATTTTTTTTCTTTCTTTAAGTTTCGAATATTGGCGAAATGGTTCCTTCCTTTGTATAGATAATGAAATTTAGGGACGCTAACTTAAGCCTAGAAATATTGTTTTCTCAGAAACCTGAGAATTTCACACGAGCCCCAAATTTAGAATCTCAAGGGGTGTCTTTTGATTGACAAGTGGGAGTAGCGTCCACATCTGGAGAGAGGGGGGATGATTGACGTGAAAAACAACAGATGTGCATGCAAGATGTTTTCGAGGGGGGAAGGACATGTGGAAAAAACACATGTACAGACTTTAGCTGGAAAGTGAGAAAACAATGAGAGGACATTCCGCTGCTAGCTCTCGACTTGAAAGGTTGGTCTTACTGTCTTAAATATTCTATCTTCCTTTGTTCTTCACCATTACCTTCTTTACTATAGGATAAATGAAGCTTATTTTCCTTTCTACAGTTTAATAGTATATAATTTTATTTAATCTAATAATATTTTAATTATTTCCGTCCCACAGAAGTTCCAATCAATAAGGCTAAAGATATTTTGAATTTTATTAGAACACCCGCCTAGCTATTCTTTAATTTTGTAATATTTAATGTTATCTAGATAATAGTTCAAGGCATTTATTTTTTTTATGCATCGACATACGATTTATTAATTTCAAAAAAAATTTTTTTTTGTATTTTCTATATTTAAGGCTTCATGCCTGAAATCTTCCATCTCCGTTAGTTTCTCATCGATATTTCCTTTATTAGTAGGTCAATACGATTTATTTCAAGATTTAATAGATTTAATATTTAATTATTTCTTTTTGCAAATTGGTTCCACTTGATAAATCTGGAGATGTTTTGAACTTTGATATTGACATAGTACACCTAGTCTTCTCTTATCTTTCCAATGTTGAGCTTTATCAATGTAAACAAAAAGATTGAAGATCTTTGTTTTTCTTATCTAGTTTGAAGGAAAAACGTACTTTATCACGTGGTTGACCTCAAATAGGCTCGCAGTTAATCTTTTGATTTATTTTTTTAAGTTATTTCATACTGATTTTTTCCCTTTATTTCTATATATTTTAGATCTTTATTTATCCTAATAATTTCGCTTGTCATTTTTATTTTTTTTTGTCATCTTGCGATTTGCCGATTTCTTGCTAACCAAGACAATACTTACCTCGAAGTATTTTGCATTTTTTATATTTAGACATAAAGTTCGTTTTACTATATAATCTTATGTATTTAATTTTATCTATTCCCGGGTATTTGGCTTTGATTATTTAATTTTGTAATCCACTTATTTCATCTTATATCTTATAGGTGAGGCAGCAGTATTTATTGACATCGTTTATGTAATTATATCTTAGCAACTTTAGATGAATCTGTATTATGTATTTATTTTTTAATCTCCTTTCGCAATTGGACATGCACACTTATTGATATTTTTTTTTTTAAATCAGGCATTGAATAGATATAATGTATCCAGGGACAACCTCCATATTATATTTCAATCTCTTGGTTATGGGAAGGCAGAACGCCTTTATGGCTTTAGCAGTTTGATTTTACTAAATAACTAAATATTGTGTGTTTTATTCAACACTTCGTTTAAAGCATTCATTCCCTTGATTAAGGTACAGTGTCAGGCGCAGTATCTGATTTAATTTTTTTTGTCAACTTTATGTGAATATACGATTTTCCTTTAAAGTCTAACCCCGATATTGTAGACAAGCGTATAGCTTAGCTCGCTCCTTTAAATCGTTGAATTGTCAATTTATTCTCGATATGGTATAATTCACAATGTCTGCGTGACGACCGAATCACGGTGAAATTTCAAAATGGCGGTCGATGGGCGCGTGTATATTTACTCTATAGAGTGGTTGTATATACACATAGGTGCCTATGGATTTGTTTAATTTATTAAGATCTCCAGTCATATTACTGTATTTAAGGATTCACGCTTGAGATGTTCCATCCCCCTTAATTCTTCACCATTATTTCTTTATAGGTTCAACATGACTTATAATTTGTAAACCAAGGCTTAACGATTTATTTCAAGTAATTTATCCAACACAAATTTTTCCACTCGATAGATATGGAGGCACATTTTTTTTTTGTTGATTTTGCCAGATTGTGCCGTTTATCCTCTCTTATCTATATGGTATTTAACGTTTCAATATAATGATCTGGAGCATTTATCCTCTTATCTAATGCATATAGTTCATGGACTTAATTAATTTATAAACGTTTTCAATCATTGTTTTTCTGTATTGTCTGGTGATCTCATCCTAAAGGTTTAATAGCATACTAGTATTTCATTCTTTTATTCGATATTATTATTGCTTATCTTAATTTTTATGTCCATATATGAACAGAATGTCCAGGTCAAAGTGTTCGCTTCGAATATCGATCGTAAACAAATTTAAACATACCTTCCCGAAATTCTCTTCCTTAGCCTTTATTTTGTGTAATGATCAATTCTTCTTTTTGGTAACAACCGTTATAGATCCCTGGAAACGCATACTAAATAATAATACAGTATTTTGATTATTTTGTTAACCTTATATGAATATGCATTTTCGTTTAAAACTTAACCCCGATACCTTAGGAAGGCGTTTAGATTTGCTTGCTTCATTGAAACGTTGAATAGGATCATAATTTTAGATATGGCATAATTTACTACAGATGATTACATGTCAAAATACAATCACAGCGAAATTTCAAAATGGCGGCTAAAAAGGCACGTCGGGCAACCGATTCTTTTCATGATGCCTCCAACTGCATATGATCTTAAATATCCTGTGTATACGGGTATGAGGTCACCTTGAAATGCAATAAACGTGCAAAATTTTTAACCTAAGAAAGATTTCATGAAACCTTCCCGTCTGGAACATTTCCCCTTGGTCAAGGACAGATAAAACATTTCAATGAGTATTAAGTTACCGTAAATATTTGCCAGCAGAAGGCAAGATGAGATTACACGAAAGTAGGATCAGTAAGTGTTTAGCTCCTGTTTTTGTTAGTAATTCTGGACCTTTATAAGGCAATGTAAGGTGGACATCAAGATATATTCTGATAGACGGGTGTGTGCCTCTGTCAAGGGAAGCAGTTATTCCGTGTAATGGGGATTACAATAATCATCAAATATTAACAAATCATCTTTGGTAGGTATGGACAACCAAATGGTGCCAAATTCTTTAGTGAACTTATATTTTATCACTTAGTTGTTTCGTATCCAATCTTATGATGATCTTATCGTGTGGTGATCCATGTACAGAATTTAATAGGAAGTTTTTTTTTTGGAAGTAATGAAATTCGCTGTTTCTTTCCCTAACCCAGCCAAAGGACGAAATCGTTTCATTACATCTTGCATCCTTGGAAGCTAATAACATTATTTCAGAACTAAATGCAATATGCAGACCTGGCAACCTATCAAATGTATAGTTTCGAATAACTTTAGATGAACAATAATAGTGAGCCTTGCACCTCGTGTATGTTTACACTTGACTGGTTTTGATAAGCCCTTCTAGAGACCCTTATCTATTTCACCAACTCCAGATTGTTTGGACAGCAGAGGTCTATAACAAAGGAGGATCTTATAACAGGAGAACAGACCTAAGATTCGTTTCGACATCGGCTTTCATAGTTTATGGAATGTGGTATTAGGCAGTGGTAACCAGTAGCAAGGATTACATTTCTGAGAGATCGGGAATAGGCATAGAAGATTAAGAAGGATATCTTGCGTGGTATGAACAATGGACACCGGAGCATGCGATGTTGTATGTAGAACCTCTATATTATATAATAGGACTATGTTGCTCACGAAGATGGACGTGAGTGAAGAATAATATAAAACATTATATCCCAATGGACGCTACAGAGCGTATAAGCCACTTGACATGAATCTGCTGAAGGAAGGGTCACTGTGGTACTATGTAAAGAAATCATCGGAAATAAATGCATCATTTATAAAATATAGAGATTTACTCTATATACATCCATCTGCAGGCGATGCACCTGGCTTTCGCTCAGACCTCACAAAACCAACTAAAAGACATACCAAATAAAGTACGCAAGGTATAGTAGCGCCAACCCGAATCTGATCAGATGTGTCTAAAGCTAGGTTTCTACTCCACCATACCACTGAAATCACTGCGGCAGCCATGTCTTAGCGAGGCAAGATGTTTGATACGATCACAAGTATGCATGCTAAATATCCAGCACTGTACCCTGACGAAATTCCGATAGGAAGGTGCGCTAAATCAAACCAGGTCAGGATAAATTACACGATGTAATGAAAGGTGTAAGAGGGATAAGCCAACAATCGACAACAAATTTTTTTTAGCCAACAAGCAGCGAACAGGAGTTCGGGCTGGAATGGGGGAAGGAACAATAAGAAGGGGAGCTGTATAAGAAACAGTCATTCATAGAATTCACCTGTGACACCATAAAAAATTTAAGATCTTATATTGAAGTTTTCAGGGCTACTCATGTCAATGCATATTACAGATGTAGACAATCAGAAATATTTAATGTTAACAATTAGGTGTAGCCCACTTTAACAGAGTTGTAGGGCAACTGACTTTGTACATGCATATATCCCCAATTCCCTTGACAAGGCTACCCTTTCTATTTAGCTGAAACAAACTGCTTATCTAACTTTATTACGTTTTAACTGGCTCGAAGTATAGTGGTTTTCCTTTGTCATTAGCAAGGTAAATACCTAATCCAGTGTGCATAAAGGATTAAAAAAAAAATGATAGACTATAGGAATACTATTACACTAGAAATAATTAATAGTTTATCCTGATACACAGTAAAGGAAGTGAGAACAACATCTCTACCAGAAGGCCACCATGGCTAGTTAGTTTCAATATACCCAGAAAGAGCTTATCTCCTCGAAGGGGAGATTAAAAGGGAGGAAACGGGTTCTTTGGAATTTTCCTCGAAATTCTGCGATGGCTCCCGCCCTGAAGAATGTCAGACGATAGTATAGAGCTGACCAGGGGGAGAGAGAATTGGAGGAAATTTCCTGCTTGTAAACACGAGGGTAGGTCGCCAGCCCTGATAAGGATTGGCAGGGGAGGAACAGATTCCCAGAAGGGACTCCCGAGATATCAAGATAGGCTAGAGCAATAGAACGGGATCCAGTTCCCGATGACGGGTTTCGAGGAAACACCAGAGGGATGAAAAGACAGTGGAATGTGTTAAAACAATGGAAGAGGGATGCGGAAAATGATAAAAGGGCGATGAAATATGATGAAAAGACAGTGGAATGTGTTAAAACAATGGAAGAGGGATGCGGAAAATGATAAAAGGGCGATGAAATATGATGAAAGGACAGTGGAATGTGTTTAAAACAATGAAAGAGGTGTTGAAAGTGATAAAAAGAGTGAGAAAGCGTTGAATGTTGATGAGAAAGAGATAGAAAGATGCAGAAAGATGTTGAAGGAGAAAGAAAAAAAAAATTGGATAAAGAGTTTTGTAAACAGTAGATAAAGGTTGGTAGAAGAAAGTACACTTAATGTGTAAAGCGTAGCTGTCGGCCGCAATATCGCCTCGATAGAAATATTTCTTTTAAAATAATACATATATGCACTGGGGGTTTGTGTAAGCTGATTTACATAAGTTTCAGCGACTGTATACACTAATTTATATACATGGGTCTTTATTAATTATAATATTGGGTTATATATTAAATAACAAATATGTATTCTCATTTTTAGAAGCAATTTTGCTGCAATCTTGGTTTTAATGTTGGTATATGATATTTAAGAGTTACTCAGTTTTTTTTTTTTAAACAACGATTTTGTCTTAATGTTATGGTGAACTTTGAAGAGCTTGCAGTTTTCTTTTTATTTTAAACTATAACGTGTGTTCTAAACTTCCAGTTTTTTTTTCCTACTTTATTTTTGTTAACAATTTTGTCTTAGTGTCATGGTGAACTTTAAACAGTTTGCAGTTTTTTTTTTAACGTGTGTTCTAGTGTTAAGTGTTGAAAGGAGCTTTAACACCATGTTTCAGTGCTTGTGTGTTATTTGTCGCAACATTGCCTTTGTGCAGCATATCGTCTCACAACCTTGCTATAGTGTTTGTTGCCATTTTTAAAGATTTTCATAATTTGTTTTAATGTTAGTGTGTCGTTTAGAGAAAATTGCCATAACCTCATCCTTATATAGTACACCGTTTTTACTCCGTTTTATTTAATGAGCTATATGAGAGATTTTAGATGTAAAATAAGAGTTACTATTTACATGAGCCAAATCGACCCAGCAGTTAGAACAAGAGGGGGGGAATCAGATGTTTCCTCCTTTCACGTGACGCCACTGTTTACCCCCGACCGGTCGTGCCAGATAAGAGGGAATACCAGGAAACTCTGTCCTACTGACATCGCTCCCTCAACACGAGAAATGGCATTCCCGCTGCTTACTAGTCGGTCACAAGACCTTAGGCAGTCTGTCCTTGTACTTCGGGGTTGTGATAGGGCTCCATGCTCGCTGCAAGAACGACATCTTGGGTTTTCGTGTTCTCCTAGTGTAGAATTGGCTCAGCCTCACTTTAGTATAGTATATGATTAAGAATTGTCTCACAACCTTGTTTTTAATATGACACACCGTTGAAGAGCTTGTACAACCTGTCAGGATACGATGTAGGAAAATGTTAGTTTCTTTTATTGTTATGTTACAATCTTATCCAACAGTAGAATCAGAGGGACCACAAGAGACGACAATCTTGAGAAACCTGCTAGAGATAGTTAATGGAGTCATTGGTGGCAATGCTGGCGGCGCTGAAGTACGCCGTTCGACCAGGGTCAAGAAACCCACCGAGTGCAGATCGTGTTCTGGTTGCCAATGATTTTACCTATAGAATGTGTACTAGAGCTAGTTGAATTTTGATCATAGTAAAATGTGTTAGAATGTGAGTTAAAGGCCCTAGATTGTGGTCTTAAAGAAATTTCAGTTTTTTTTTATTGAAGGCTCTGAACAGTGGTTCAACTTTAAAAATAATTAGGGGGCTTAGACGCACTAGAAAATTGCTGTGCTTGTAACATATTCGCTACGGGTTGATTCGGAATATGCGCTGGGTTAAAACTAGACACCCTATAACTCCATAGGTCCAAAATACAGCCCAAAGAGAATTTCTAATGAGAGTGTGTAAGGCAATTACAGTCTAAGAATTGATATGATAGAGCAACAAGTAACCTCTGTTGTTAAACTCCAGAACGAGCTGGGTACCAAAAGCCCTATAAGTCCAAAGAAAGAGTTTAACTGAATAGCGGAGAAAGAAGCGTTAGCAAAAACACTTGTAGACCTATCATATATTGGCAATGAGGTAAATACTTGAAGTTCAGTTCGCTCCATTTAAGTGATAGTTTGGAGATTCATTTGTTTAGACACCAAGTGTCAAGATAAGAAGATTTTCAAGTTGTGAGACACACAGTTAAAGTGTTAGGTTAGATTTCAGCATTTGATTGTTAACAATCAATTTTGTAAATTTGTTAAATATAAATAATGTTTATCCACGTATAGATAACTTTTGTGTAGAGTTTGTATGAGGTATTAGTTTAAATTAATAGGGCTTTAGTCTCCACTTTGTTTTAATTAGAAACCTTTATTTGATTTCACATTAGTCCTGGAATTTAGAAATTGTTAGGGTTTATTTGATAGAGATTATTGAGTGTTTTGGCGTTTATGGCAGTTTTTGACTTTAGTTTATGTGCAAGATGCGAATGAAATGTATGAATGGGAAATCTTAGTGAATGTGTCAAGGTTAAAAAACTATTATATTGTGAGCCCAAAATACACTAGAATAGGGTTAAGGACTTTGATAGGATCGATTTTTTTTTTATTTCGAATTTGCTAGGACCGAGAAGCCTCAAACAGGACAACTACAACTCTATTGTTAGGAAAATATTCGCTCCACTTTGTTAGGTCTCCTTTTTTAGAGGAGTGTAAATATTGATTTCTTTTATGAGAGTAATCAGTTACTCTATTTCATTATATCAACTTGAATTCTAAGAATCGTAGGCAATGACCATGTCTCGATTCTCAGACTAGGGATTTGTGGAAGGTCACGGTCAGGCCAAAAGCCTGCAAGTCTCCTCCTCATTAGAGGGAACGGAGAGGTATCAGGTGAACTTTGTGCTAGGTGGGGGGGATTCAGTTGCCGACGTCGCAGACTAAGTGTAAAGCGACGAAAACCTCGGGTAACCGATCTGACATCGTAATTTACGACGCTTTGAGCGTGACTGAGATGAGGGTGATACAGTCGGGAGGTTGGAAAGGATCGGCACGTTGGGAGCTCTTTTATATATTGCGCAGCCTGTAACAAATTCCCCGATGGACGAGCTTAGAAAACATGCGCTGGGTAGAGAAATCGAATTCCCTGTAACTCCTTGTCTATAAGTAAAAGCCTAAAGGGGTTTTCTAATGAGGGTTAACAATTGAGCATGTAACAAACAAGTTATGATTAGACGAGGCGATTCCGTCTACAGATTTTAGGTACCAGTTAGCAAAGTGACAGATGGACTGTCCGGATTCTTTGCGTTTTATATCACCCCAGGCTAGCAAGAGTTATTCACTTAATTAAAGACTATTAGTCTACCATACGTTTAGTTAGAACGAATTTAAGTATAAACATCAATTAGTATATAGAATTTTTTTTAGAGTAATTCATTATAAGATAGGTTAAATTTTAAATTAATAGGACACAAAATGAACTTTTGAAACAGATTGCCAGAACATGCTAATAAAGCGGTCCAGATTTGAAGAGGAATTATTAATTTTTTTTTTGGGAAGATCGAATATAAAATATTTTTCGTTTTGAGACGGTAAAATGACCTAGAGCAATGGGTTATTTTGTTTTACAAGATTTGTTTTTCCAGAGAGGTACTAAGAACTCAGGTGGGAGGACATATATCACAAGATATGAGTTAGACCTAGTTTCTATCCATCATAATTATTTCAGAATTAGTTTAAGTATTTTTTTTATTAAAGGGATTTTTTTTTTGGTCAAAGTTTATGAGTACACATTCTATGGATAAGCTAAACAATGTATAGTAGGGGGAAACTACATGTTAAATTAAAGGACAAAGGTGGGAGAGATTTCAACCACAGGTAATGTAATTTGGAAGTAATCTGGTTGTGAGAGGCTTCCTTTTGTATTAAGAGAGGCAGGGAACACGCCAGACAAACACTCCCAGTGACAAGTTAGTAAGGACAAGTTTTATTTTTGTTAGATATTACACGAGTTTTGAGATACTAGTGAGATAACCTGGACCCCTCAGTGCATATCTATTCGTTTTATTATTTTTATATATCACATATCATATATTTTGTTCTCATTATTATATCCATGTATATTCGTATATGTAGAAGCGCGATTCATATCATAGATATGTGTGACATTTTGGTAGCAGCGTTGTTACCATCTTCGGACAAATGTACCGAATAAAGATTTTAATCACAATTTATATATTCATTTGTATTCATTATATATATATATATCAAACCATTTTTTTTACTTATAGTAAATACCCATTTTAATATTTCTTATTTTATCTAACATCGCGTATATCCATATTGTTCCAATATTTTTTTTGCATGCATCGTATTCGTGCAGCTCTAATATGTATATTTTTTCGTTTCTGTTTTACACTATTATTTTAATGTCATCGATAGGAGTTGCAACTTTAGCTTTTTTTTTTTACTATCATTGTCATTTTGAACATGTATAGCCATTCCTTCGCTGCCATATGTATCGTATAGAACTAATAAAGTTTTTTTTTTTTAGATATGTTTTAGGAATTGGGTATGTCTACCATACAAACACAATTCCTTGGCGCCCATAATTACTATGTTAACCTGAATGGCATAAGAATCTATTTTGCACAGAACCTGTGTATAGACCACCCCTTCTCCACCCACTGGGACTGCGGTCGGGGATGTGTGGACTCGACTCACATCTGGGTCAAGACTCCCTGGAATACAGACAGAAAAGGGATGGGCTCAGTATATTGCCCATAGAATGGTAGGGTAGAACTTCCTTCTGTAATCACGATGAATTAACCTGCCCCAGGTTCCATGGCCCGTCTGTTCCCCCTTTGCCGGAGTGACAGTGATTGCATAGTGGTATCGTAAAAGAATGCATTTCTCCCAATTTCATATTTTCTCATGGAATATTTGATCAGATATGAATTGAAATAAACTCATTCTTTCACTCTGGCAGGGGAGGAATTGTTGGGTCACATTTCACCAAACAGACCCAACAAAGATGTAAACATTCCTTTACATCCTATGTACATACACGCAGTGTCTCGCCGAAAGTGTTTGGTGTACAGATGGATGTCCCACGGCAATGGCCGACGGTGGTTCAAAGACCAAGCCGGGGGGGGGGGGAGACGCAGCCCTGGACGTGAATACTAAGATATATCAAGGGAGGCACAGCCCTGGACACGATTCCAATATCTACTGGAGGAGGATGATATCGGTCCCTGATTAAGTAGTCAGAAGCCCGACGAAAACAGAAGCAGGAGTCCAACCACAACATAAGCAGAAAGCTGACGGACAGTGGAGAAGCCACCTCAACAAGAAGAAACGGACATCCAGCATGCGACTTTGTAAAACCTCCTTTTTAATTCTTGTATATATATATGACCTGTGACATGACATTTTGATAGATGGGGACCATTTATTAATATTCTTGGGATTTCTTAAAGAAGAAATTAGCATATAGGTCTCTCAGAGGGGTAGCATCCTAGATTGGATTTTAATTCCATTGATTAATTTAAATTTATCTCTCAATAAGACAGATAAATTCCGAATTTGGGTTAATATTCAGTTTAAATTGGTCTTTCATAAGCCGTGTAAGAATATTTCTAATTCATAATTTCCTTAAAAATAAAAATTTAATAAAATAATATTTTATCTCAATAAGACAGATAAATTCTGAATTTTGGTTAATATTTATGTTAAATTGATCTTTCATGAGCTGAGTTAGAATATTTCTAATTCATAATATTTTCTAATAAAATATTATTTTTTTTATCCCTTAAATTTTAACTATAATAATATTATTTTTCTATTTTAATATTTCGAGAATTTAGTATATTCAAGATTTATTATTCTGTGGGAGTTTGGGATTGAGGGCGCTGAAAAAAAGGGATAGGGGGGCGAGAATTTTTGGGGGGCTGGACCAAGGACCAGTCAGTTTAGACGCGGCTTTCGAGAGGGGCAGACGGAAATTTCCCACCGGGCGAGAAGTAGGTAGCCGAGGTGTTTAGGTAAGTTTCACTCTAAATTTTTTTATCGTAAAGACATATATATATACGTGACGAAGTCATGGTAGGTAGAAAGGATTTTTTTTCTTTTGATAAAGACGTCTTGCCATTTATAGCGAGTTCATAGTGAGAGAGGGACTTATTCATGTATTAATAGACAGATTATTTCGCCCAAGCAAGATCGCCTTGAATGAGGTGTTATAGATTGACATTTTACCTAACTATGTCATGTCATAGTAAATACAATGTGTTTTACATTTTTATTTTTTTAAAATCCCTTATTTGTCGAATAAAAGTTGATGTGGTAAATTATAATGTGTACTAATGTCTATATAAAACTACAGATCACACATGAACCTTGGTGCGTATGTTATAGATATTGAGTGTAGTATAAGAGGTTCATTGCCTTATCATAAACGGTGAATATGTATACACCTGAATTTCTTTATATGCTAAAGGAGATCAAGATATAAATGTTTTTATAATCGATGCTCAATCACAAGACAAATGTTAATCCGAGTGTATACAATATTTACCGTGTATGATGTAATGTAAGAGCGTATCTTACGTCCCAAAAATTTCATCTTGGAACAAACTACATATGTTGATTATTTATATGGGCTCCAGTGTTCGTCGTACAATATCGAGTGTATATCTGAGTGTAAATTTGGTTATTGTACATGTTGATGAAGTATTTGGCGAGTGTTACATTTGTATGTCTAAGTCAAAGGATGGAATTTAGTCATCTAGATGTAGGAGGTCCTGGCTTTAGGACACAACAATATGAAGATGTGGTGTATAGAAAATTATAGTAGTGGAGTGATGCAGTACACACAATAAAGCTGGTTTTCAGTGTGAGAACCTCGAAATCTGGGTAGAGAGAGGGACAGGGGTGTACCACAGCGTAGGCGTACCTTCTATTAAAGATCGCGAGTGTTTGAAGGTTGGTCTCGTCAAACTAGACCGAAGGATTCAATTTGATAAGCCAACGATGATCTGTGGAGCAGAAGGTGATTGGCGTCAAACAATTGGACTGGTGAGCATCAAATAAATTAGTTTTTAAACTTAGCGCTATCTCTGTTACAACAATCAAGACCGAGATTTGACGTTCTGCGATCCAGGGAAACCTGGGTTATAAATATCTCTCTAAAACAATCAAGAGAGAGAGAGAGAGAAATCATATTTTTTATACAATTAAAAAAAAAAGAATATATAAGTTATAATTAAAAATAAAAATGCCATATCCTGACCAGGAGTACAAGTGCTTTACAGAAGGCAGAGCGTCATCTGATGGAAAAGAAATCAGATAAACGTTGATTTAGCCTGTTCCCTGATATTTTGCCAACCCAATTATTATTTATTACTAGCGGATGTACCCGGCTTCGCCAGGGTTTTACCCGAGTAAAGGTTTGTCTAACGAATCTCTCGATAAAGTGAACATTTTTTCTCGTCCCTTGAAAAATACTCGATAAGTTGAATAAAATCAATATTAATTGGTTCCCTCGGTAATTGGAAGTTAAAGGAATAGTATCTTGCTTTGGAATTGTATCATTATTCTTGTCTCAAATAAATTGCCGTGTCATCCCGAATTTTGTCTTTCCTAATTTTCTATATTACAAAATCATCGTATCATCATGATAATATTTAGAGCAGATTGTTGAATTATAACAGATAAATTAGAATATTTATCTTGATTATTTTTAGGCGAAAAATTATTTCAAAAATTTTATTTGCTATAAAACTTCCCAGTACTATACTAAATAACTTCCCAAAGTTTCATGGCGTTCCAACGAGTGGTTTGGTCAGGCATAAAGGACAGACACACATACATTCATTTATATATATATAGATTTTTTAAAATCATTTTTTCATAAGTTAAAATATAAAGTATAACTTGTAACATAAATATCCATTTCTTGTGTGTGTGTGTGAATAACTAAAATTCAAATATATTTCTTTTTTATTTTTCACTGTGTTTACAAACATCTATATTTTGATAAGTGATAATTTTTCTTTGAAAATATTCAAAAAGAATAATTTTCTGTAACTTTGCAAAAACAATTACAGATTTTTGAAACATTTAACACAGATTTTTAATTATATTATAATAAACAAATATTTTGTTTATTCATTGATTTCAAGCGGGTGTCGAGAAGAGAGAGTGTTTCTGCTCAATAAATTTCAAATCAATCTCAAAATAACTTCCTTTCGCAAACATGTCTGCTTTCAAGGGCACTTTTAATTGTTTAAAGGCTTGCCTTAAAAATCGAGCTTTTCATATAATTCAAAGAAATAGCCATGTAGTATCACCTAGTGTATGTATATTATAATTATTACAAATATATAATTGGTATTTTATTTTATATTTGTACTCGATATACTCATCGTAGAGTGTGCACATTATAAAACTATATTAAAAATACACTTATTTTAAGAAATAATAATCGATAAATATGCTAAATAAATTGTGCACATGCCTTTGAAGCTGGCATGCGTGTGTTTACAATAAATCATTGTCAACTTTGATAATAATTATTTGTTCAAGGAGATTTGGCAATGAAAAATGATGTATGCTGCAAAATTGAAACCACATTTTAAACTTTTTAAAACTGGAGAAAATTTTTTGAATCTTTTTTATTCAGACTTACTATTTGTTAAATTGGTTCAATTATGTTAACATACATATTTTCCATTTTTCACATTGAGTTACAGAATAAATGGTGTTTTCTGATAAAATGCCAAATTAAAAAAAAAAAAGATGAATTTAATTTTCTCATTTTTGCGCGCTGTCTTTAATTAGTATCATTTTGGCACTATGACTACCAGCTTTGTATTTTAAATTTGGGCAAGATACTAATTTCTATGAACCATTGGTGGCAAGGTGCTGCTGAGTATATCAAAATGCTAGTTTAGGTCAGATTAAGTTAGATTCAGATATGTTAGCTTGATTAATAAATGGAACTATTTTTGCGGGGGTGTCGGTGGAAGACTCTTATAAACCGTTGGTTTTTGACTGCTACGACCCGGGTTCAATTCCCGCATTGGGTACTTTTTTATGTTAAAAAAAAAAAAATGCTTGAGTGTCCCCCTATTCTTGCAAAAGTCCAACCCCACCAGCGAATGCAAGTAACCAAACGGGGCTCTGGTATATTTATTTGTAAGTTCAAAGTTGAACTGCTTTTCACGTCTGTAGACATATGGTGTACTTACAGTAAAAGCAGTCGTCTTCTACCCACCATGATTATCATGGCCTGTACCACGTGTACTAGGGATAAGCAAAAAAAAAAAAAATTTTTGCTTACCATGAATAGGTTAAGCACAAGATAATACAATAGCTGATTGTGCACTGATTTAAGGTTCGTGCCCACTCAGGGACTTTTTTTTTTTTGTTCAATGCCACAGTGATAGTTCTGCTTGGTACAGCCTGTGGTAGGACTAGAAGACCATTCTATAATGGACAATTAGTCGAGTAAAAGAGTGATTGTGCATTGAAATGAGTATCTCGCCCTAAAATTGAATAGAAATTGATTTTTTTAAGAAAAAGGGAAACAATATCTTTAATATATAAAAATGAATGTTTGTATGTTTGTCTGTTGGTCTGTTTGTTTGTATGTCTGGTATACAAATTCGCAGTAGTTCACTAATTCAAACCAAAATTTCCATACATAGGTAAAAAAATACGGGGAAGACGATAGGCTATTTTAAAAAATATATAAATCAATTATTAAAACTATATATTTTTAGTCAGAAAATGATGATGACGATATTGCTGTATCATGTTTGATTATCAGATACAAAATTATATCGGGAAAAATTCTAAAAAGCAGAGACCACGGGAGAAACCAGTTCATTATTTTGTACGCAGGAACAAAATTCTAACAGAAAAACATTCATTCGAGCAGAAAACAAAAGCCAGATCATCTTTCTATAAAAATATCGCTTCTCAGACACAAAGTTTGGAGCGGGACGTTTCACAAGAGTGACATCCACGGCGCCAATTTATAATTGTAACGAATAGTATTTGAATAAAAACATTTAATCGGGTAAAACCCGGGCGTTGCCCGGGTCATTCGTCTTTAATACATTAGAACCTCTCTGTAAAGGATATCTAATTGCAGATCTAAAGTGTCCTTTAGGGAGATGTGTCCTCTTACCGGAGAGTTACTAATAGTAAAAATGATAATTTTACAAATGAAAACTGTCCTTTGTAGAGAGATGTCCTCTTGCACAAGTGTCTTCTCATAAAGGTTCCACCATATTATATAATACTAGCGGATGTGCCCAGCTTCGCCCGGGTTTTACCCGAGTGAATGTTTGTCTAACGAACATTTGTTAAAACAATTTTCTACAAACTTATAAAAAAAAAAGATATATTTTGATATTTTGAAACTCGTAAATTTGAATCTCTCGATAAAGTGAACATTTTTTCCCGGTCCCTGTGTGTCGTGTCATCCTGAATTTTGTCTTCCATAATTTTCTACATTACAAAATCGTCGTTTTATCTAGTGAACATTTTTTCCCGGTCCCTTGAAAGATATTCGATAAGTTGAATAAATTCATGGTCGTGAATCTCTCGATGAAGTGATTATTTTTTCCCGGTCCCTGTGTGCCGTGTCATCCTGAATTTTGTCTTTCCTAATTTTCTACATTACAAAATCATCGTTTTATCTACATATTTTCCCGGTCCCTTGAAAATTACTCGATAAGTTGAATAGAATCATGGTCGTTTATGGAAGATGGACGTAGTTCCCGGAGGTTACCCGCCCCCCCCAGCGCCAGGACCTCTTGATCCCTCTGATTGGCCGGCGGCCGGACGGGGGTGGGGGGGGAGGGGGGAGGGGGGGGAGGGGGGGGGGATCTTGATCCCTCTGATTGGTCGGTGGGAACTTGGACTGTCCAATGGCCGGCGGCCGGACGGGGGGGCAGACCTAAGCCTAAGGTGGAGTTGCTTACGAGTTAAAGCTACAAATCTGCAAATAACTCTAAGGATATTAAAGATATTCAAGAAATTATTTTTCGTAAACCTTTCCGGGGAAACACCTAATAATATCCCAAAATTTCACGGCGATTGGATGTATGGTTTTTGAATCCATAGAGGACACACACACACACAGACACACACACAGACACACAGACATTCAATTTTATATATATAGACTATAAAATAAAAGTACATTTCCATAGGCTAAACTTATTAAGAGAAAAAATAACTTTACATATCTACAATTTCTTGGCCTACTTTGTGAACCTTTTTTACTCGAGCCAAAATTTTGGGTTAAAAAAAAATTGGAAAATGATAAATCATTACCCATAAAATTTGTTTTTAAAATGTCATCTCTGGGTATACTTTTTTGTTAATTTTATTCTACATAGTAAAAACAAAAAAAAAAAAAGTTTCAATGATAAAGCACAATTTGGATTATAGATTAAAACTACAAGGTAATAAGACCAAATTCAAATGGTGTGTGATGTTTCGGTAACAGCATTGTTATCAAAACATAACACACTATTTTGGTTTTGGTCTTATTAACCATGTAAAAAGCTTTCAAAAATAGTCATTTATAATACAAGAAAATAAGACCTAATCCAAATAATTTATTAGTGTGTGACATTTCGGCAACAGCATTGTCACCATCATCAGACAAAAGAATAAATGAGAAAAAATATCACAGCAAGTTCTTAAATAGTCTTATTCTTCTTCTTTCTTATCGCCACTCAATCATATTAAGGTATCAAGCTTGTAAAGCGGGATTAGATCCCGGGTTGTAGTGGTGGAAAACCAACAATTTAGACCATCCTTCCACCGACCCCCAGCATCCAACCTCTTTAAATTCAATGCCACAAAGATAGATGACTTCCTCATTGAAGTAGTTAATGAATATCATAGCCTTTTTTTTTTTAAATTACTATGGTGACCTAAACATGGCAGTAATACACAAAGAGGTATTCCCAGGTATTTATTTTTCTTTGTATGGATTTCCACAGCTCATGTTTGTTCTATATAAGCAAGTCATAGCTTAGTATTTCATATTCTTTTTTAGCCATTGATTTAGTCTTTTGGTTTTTTCCCAATAGGACCAAAGAAATTGGACCTGAAGATCAAAAATAACACTTCGATACTTTTCATGCAAAGAAATGCTTAACTATATATATATTAAAATGGAATGTTTGCATGTTTGTTTGTATGTCCGGTATACAAATTCGCAATAGTTCACTAATTCAAACCAAAATTTCCATACATAGGTAAAAAAATACGGGGAAGACGATAGGCTATTTTAAAAAATATATAAATCAATTATTAAAACTATATATTTTTAGTCAGAAAATGATGATGACGATATTGCTATATCATGTTTGATTATCAGATAAAAAATTATATCGGGAAAAATTCCAAAAAGCAGAGACCACGGGTGAAACCAGTTCATTATTTTGTACGCAGGAACAAAATTCTAACAGAAAAACATTCATTCGAGCAGAAAACAAAAGCCAGATCATCTTTCTATAAAAATATCGCTTCTTAGACACAAAGTTTGGAGCGGGACGTTTCACAAGAGTGACATCCACAGCGCCAATATATAATTGTAATGAATAGTATTTGAATAAAAACATTTAATCGGGTAAAACCCGGGCATTGCCCGGGTCATTCGGCTAGCATTAAAAATAAAGAAGGCATATCCTGACCAGAAGCACATGTGAAAAAATAATACTAAAAAATAAAAAAGGTCAGGTGTTGATATTAAAAACAAATTAGGCATTTCCTGACCACTAACATGAGCATTTTATAAATGGCAGAGCGCCATCTAGTGGAACAGAAATCAACTAAATGTTGATTTAACTTGTTTCTTGATATTTGGCCAACCTATTTTCTTGATAAATCAAGAAAAGCTAATCAAGAAAATGGGTTGGCCAAATATCAAGGAACAAGTTAAATCAACGTTTAGTTTATTTCTGTTCCACTAGATGGCGCCCTGCCATCATAAAAACACTCATGTTAGTGGTCAGGAAATGCCTACTTTGTTTTTGATATTTATATGCGTGTGTAAAATTTCCATCTATCTATATGTATGTTATGAAAGGTTTTAACAGTCATTACATTAACTAGAGATGGCAGGTTGTGTCCCATTCAGATTTATTTGGTTTCACTTAAATAACATCTGCTCGGTGGAGGAGTGGTATAAACTGACGGTTTTCTACAGCCATGACCCGGGATCGAATCCCACATTGGTCTCTCTTTTTTTTTTTTTAAGACGTCAGTGTCTCTTTCACAAATAAATCAAACTTCTACTGTCCTTGCCGCGATGAAAAAATATTGGGAGGGCTTGGTTCATCAGTGGTGAACCTTCCCAGCGGTTTTGCCAATTTAATCTACCACACCGCTTCTTTAGAGCTCTAATACTGTATTGAATCATTTTGCTTATATATGCTACAGAAATGGTATTTAAGCAAACTCTGGACATAAGCTTTTAGGACAGTAGAATTACATTTAAATGTTTGCATCGAGCAATGCTCTTCCGCAAACATATATTTTTTCATCGCAGTAAGGACAGTAGATGTTTGATTTATTTGTGAAAGAGACACTCGCGTCTTAATGTTTTCATTTGTTATATATAGATGGCGTGTTATTGCTTTGTATTAAGTTTTTTTTTTCTAATAAGAAAAACTGCTCCAATGAGACCCTTGGTTCTTGTAAAAGTCCAACCTCATCAGTGAGAATGCAAGTAATCAAAGGAGGTTCTGGCACACTTGTAAGTGCAAAAATCAAACTGTGTCATCCACATATGTACACATGTGGTGCACTTACAGTAAAATCAGTTGCCAACTACTCACCATGATTATCATGGCCTTGTACATGTATTAGGGGGTAATAATAATAAAAAGTATCTGCTTAAAGGGAAAGCCAAAATCTGGGGAGTGGAGGGTATTAAAATGATGGTTTCAACTTCAGGAAGAGTAGAATCCAATCTTTGTGTGTGTGCAGAGATATTTATTTTAAAGTATAGTTAGATAATAAAAAGGCCTATATATATGTGAAGAAAAGAAGAAAAATGTTAAGTGTTGATATTAAAAATAAAAAAGGGCATATCTCAGCGCTTACATTAGCATTTTTAGATGGCAGAGCACCATCTAGTGGAGCAAAAATTGTAATCATTGAAATACAGTTGATGAGTGCTATCAACCCGAAAAACATTTATGGACGGCTTTTTTTGATTTATTAAGATAAAATGGGTTGGCAAAATATTATAAAATAAGCCTAAATCAATGTTCACCAGATGGCATTTTGCCATCGCTCATGTGAGCAGTCAGAGGATATGTCTTTTTCATTTCTAATATATAAAATATATATACAGTTAAACCTGTCTATAGCGCCTCCTCTTGGGACTCACCAAAATAGGGTGCTATAGAGAGGGTGTGCTATAGACAGGTCACTTATAATGTAAATCACATCGTACTACGTATTTAAAATTGAGCGCTATAGAGAGGAAGGTGCTATTAAGAGGGGGCGCTATAGACAGGTTTAACTGTATCACCTTTTTTTTAAATCCAATATTTGCCTTTTTATGATCTAAAGTCATGGAAAGTTGTTTTACTTGAGGGTGATATCTCAATGATGGCCGACTTCCATGGAAATGGTTGCTATATATGTTGATGAATATCTTCTTTTTTTTTTCTGGGGAATTCTTCCAAATTGTATTCCTTATTTTTTATTAGGAGTTTATTGCACTTCACCATTCTTGTTATTGGAAGGTAGCAAGACTTCCAAATAAATAAACAGCATTGTTCTTCCTTTATCAAATCCTGGTGTACTGATGATGCTAGGGATTTGAGGTGGAGATTGTCTGTCTGGGTGACTTCAAGTAGTGAGGTTACATCTCTCAGCCAGAAGGAAATCTTTTTCATTGACATTTCAAGTGAATTTTCATCCATCTTCATCAAAATTTTTGCAAGTCAAGTGGGTTCACATTTGGTGGTAGATAAGGTAACATGAGATGCTAAAACACAATTTGGATTATAGATTATAGCTATAAGACCCAATCCAAATAAATAAATAGTGTGTGATGTTTCATTAACAGCGTTGTTACCATCATCAGACAAAATAATGCAAAGGATTCTTTTGTCTAATGATGGTAACAATGCTGTTACCGAAATATGTCGCACACTATTTATTGGGATTAGGTCTTGTAGGTAACATGAGATGTTGGAGGTTAGCTGTCTAATTAACATTCCCAGACCACATCAACAGTATGTGTGTTGACTCTTCAATAAAATTATCTTAAGTCTGGTCATCTACAGACAATCACCTTCCAGAATGGTTGCAAGGTTTTCCCACTATGTACTATGTGTAATTCTCAACCTGCAACCCCAAAAAACACATTATTGACTGTATTGACTCATTGATGAGCTCTACTCATCCCCGGCAGACACCATCAACAAGCTTTACAGGCTTGATGCCCTCTTCTTCTTTCTTATCTCCCCATAACAATCATATCAGGGTATTAAGCTTGTAGAGCTTAAGACTTTTGATGGTGTCTGCCGGGGAAGAGTAGAGTTCATCAATGGATGAGCCAATACAGTCCATGATATGGTTTGGAGTTGCAGATTGAGAATTATACTTAGTACATAGTGGGAAAACCTTGCAACCATCCGATATCCTAATATGATTTGAATGGAGATAAGAAAGAAGATCCTTTGTATCAATATTAAGATGAAAACTTCAGACTTCCAGGAATAATTTTGTTGTTGATGTTTTCACCTTAAGAATGTGTTGAGCTATATCTATGGTGAAGCTAGACCTATATAAGCCCACAAAACTCAATGATGATACTGGGTGAATGGTGGATATTATGGGCCACCATTAAAAATAAATGTTACCCCAACCAACAGCTTGTTTGAATCCATGTCAGGTTCAGCAGTGGAAAAGTTGTCTGTTCTACTCCCATGTTTGGAGGGACCTCATCTGAAACCAAACTGCCAGAATATGTGTTTCGGATACTTTTGAATCAACTGCACTCATCTTGGAATTGCCTAATTTTAAGACACTGAAATTAAAAAAAGGAGGAGGATTGAAAAATAATTTATAGAAAGTTATTTATATTTTTTCAGAAACATCTCTCAAATGAAAATATATTTTCTTCTGTGTGTGAAGTGGTTTCATTTTTCAGCGCAAACGCAGTTTCACTTTTTTTTCTGATTTACTTTTATCACCTTTTAGTTTTCATCTGGAATCCAAATTTATCAAATTTTGTACGGGAATCATTCTGCACCCTCCCCTACCCCCACCTTTTTTCCCCAGTTAACTTTTTTTTTATGACCATTTAAACCAGAGAGCCTAACCAGAAAAAACTCTCTCTTCACCAAGTTATCTCATGATGATTATTCAAAAATGCACTTTAATCTTGATAAAGCACTTTAATCATATTGCACTTCAATCTTATCAATTTGCTTTAAATTTTTTTTTTTTTTTATAATTGGGACTAAAAAATATATGCTGCTTTCCAATGATTCTAAATTGATCAGAAGTGGACTTTTATTATCAGATTTGAATGCATTTTTTAAACATATATATTTTGGTAATTGGAATTGACGGAACATCTGGTTTCTCTGATGAGCATGACATTGACCTCTACTGACCATTCAACCACCATCCTACTGTATGCACTACTATATCATTAAGAGGCAGGAAAAACCATCTTGCAATGAGTATCTTTTAACTTTAACAAAGGCTAGCTTTTTTTGAGCCAAGTTACTTCAACATGCCTATCTAATAAACCTTCCAACATGTAATCATCCATTGACTGCATTGGCTCATCTATCAATGGGCTCTACTCATCCCCAGCAGATGCCATCAAAAAGCTCAAGATCCACAGGACATCTTTATATACGATTGAGTGAAGATAAGCTAGAAGACTTGACACAAGGTAATAAAACCAAATCCAAATAAATAGTGTGTGACGTTTCGGTAACAACGCTGTTACCGAAATGTCACACACTATTTATTTATTTGGATTTGGTCTTATTACCTTGTGTTTATAATCTAGAAGACTTGAGTTATTGAATTCAATCTTTTGTGTATGCATGCTAAGCAAGTGTTAAGTACAATAGATGTGAATCTCCTGGATTAAATATAATACAACAGGTTTTTCTGAAGTTTCTTTTCATTTTTAATATTGCATTCTCAAGCTTTCGGCCATTTCCACCCTTCATTGATTCAATGAACACCGTTCATTATAGTTCATTTTGTACTCCGGTAGAAGGGTGGAGAAATGGCTGAAAACTTGAGAATGCAGTAATAATGAAAAGAAACTTCAGAAACCTGTTGCATTATTTAATCAAATGTTAAATACGTCAGTGCAGTGTGTGTGCATACATGAGAGGTTGGCTTAATATAGCACGATTCTGCTAGCTTATATGCAATTAGGTAATTAGTCCATTTAAAAAGCCTTGTATCAGCCTTTTAAAGTGCATAAAAGAAACTCACTGCAAGATAATTTCATTACCTCTTAATTGATTACTCCCCTTGTAACTCCCTCATGACTATCACACTATATTATAAACCCTACTTGCATGTATCCTACCCATAACTATCTATTAATAACCTAACCGGCCCTGTGGTAACAGCCTACTAATCTGATTTATTTTCTAGACCAATAATATCTTGTCACCAGGCCTTGTTGGCAAAGAGGCCCTGCTCCCCGTAAGTAATGTTAAATACAATATTAGCATGTAGCTTCAACTTTATGGTTTCATTCTTTTATACTTCTTCTTCTCCTTGCTTGATATCAGCATTTTTGAGGCTTCTTCTTCACATTTTTGAGGCCTCTCTACACATTTTTGAGGCTTCACATTCTCCTTGTCTTGCTTGATATCAGGATTTTTGAGGCTTCTTCTACACATTTTTGAGGCTTTGTATTATCCTTGTATTCCACTTTGATATAATGAAAGAGTTCTCCCATCAACCAATTTTTGCTTCTTTTTTTATTTTTTTTATTTAAAACTTCATTGTGGTTAGGGAAAAAAAATCTCCTGATTGTGCAACTGAAAGTTGCTGATGACTTTCACCGTCTGTTAGAATCAATATCGACTAACTGTTTTTTTCTTAAAATATTACAGAATATTGGCCAAATACACTTTCTTGATTAATCAAGAAAAGCCAACCACGTACGTGTTTAAGGCTGTTGACCCTTGTCAGCATGGTACAGGCTGTATCTCAAATGGCCAAAAAAAGCTGGTCCCTAGGTTTGTTGACTCATTGTCATTCTTTTTTTTAAGGGTTTGGCTGCTTCTCAAAACCAGACCCCTCATCCTATTTTATTCAAAGAATTAAAAAAATATATACATACATTAACACATATGGAAATATGATAATGTGGTTGGCTTGATTTATCAAGGAAATGGGTTTTCTCTTGAAAAAAAAGAAGAGAGAGAAGGTCTAAAATAATGTTTTAGCTGATATTTATACCTCTAGTTGGCACTTTGCCATCTAACAAATGGTCATTAAAGCAATCAGGATATGTCTGCTTAAGTCATTTTACTGTTTGACCTCCTTCTCCTCTAGTTTCTTACTTTTTATATTTGTTTTTCTTCGACCACACACACACAGTTGAACCTCACTAAAACAACATCACTTGAAACTGGGGGATTTGGTGATCATATAACCAGAGTCAAAGTATTTGAGACTCTACAATTATGATACTATAACTAGGTTGCTATTATAACAATCTCCGTTCTTCAACTGAGGAATTTTTACATAAGGTGAAAGATCTTAAGGCTTATGTATGTAACACATATGTAAATACCAGTGTTTTTGATTCTTTTATTTATTTTTCCTCCTTTACCTCAGATTTACAAAACTAAAATGTTTATAAGCTTAATTGACTTCAGTTTTCCTGTTTATAAATTTCATTATCATTATAAATGTGATTAGTTTTTTACTTTTAATTTTTTTTTTCCATTTGCAGACTCAGTGGTAAATCCATGTATAGTTGTTGGTAAGGAGATGTCTTTTTCTTAATCCTAAAAATTGTTGAATTAGAGAAGTTATATTGGACATTAAGTACATCTATTAAAATATGGAAAAGAAATATTTGTTGATATAGAACTCTTTCATTATACAAAGCTAACAAGCTTGATTTTCTCAAACATCCATTTTGATAAATGTTTTCTGCGGCTTTTTTTGATTTGTTTCTATATTTGCTTTAAGCTCTCTTTTTTTTGCTTCCTTCTTCAAATTTATTATTTGATTCTTTAATTAGTTTGCACATTGTAAGTTTGTTTTTCTTTGTTGATTTGTTTATACCTTTTCTATTCTTTTGCTTCTTTATATTCAGAAAAATCTTTCTTCCTTTAAAAAAAATGTTGCTTTCTCTTATTTTTTTTTTTCAGTTTGGAAGCATGGTAAAGGTACTTTCTCTTTTGTTTGCCTTGTGTTTGAGAGTGATGTTATGATGTTACCTATATGTAAATAAAGTGGATTATTTACACGTGTGTGCGGTGGGCTGACAGCCAATCAACTACAAGGCTATGTATGGAGGCCGCCATATGGTCTCCATGTTGCCTGGAGACGGCATTGGGCCGGAGATGATGGGCTACGTGAGGGAGATGTTCAGGTGAGTTCTCTCACTATTTGTGTCTACTCTTTCTCTAAATCAACTAATGTGAGTCTACAGGGTGGCTTATAAGTCCCAAACCCTTTTAATTTTTAATTTAAAAAAAAGTTTTTTGAGACTTATGGGCCACCCTGTACTCTTACTATAAATCAATAACTAATGTGCAAATATGTAAAACTTTGGGCAAGATCCTACATACACTTTTATTGGGCCAATCAGCTCCATACAGGGTTCTCCAAAGCAAGGAATCATAATGATAAAGCACAATTTGGATTAGAGCTCTGAACAACGCTGTTACTGAAATGCTACACACTATTAATTTATTTGGATTTGGTCTTATTTCCATATAGTTCTTGTCTACTTACTATATAAATCAATAACTAATGTGCAAATATGTAAAACTTTGGCAAAATTCCACATACTTTTATTGAGCAAATCAATCCCATACAGGGTTTTCCCAAACAAGGAATCATAATGATAAGGCACAATTTGGATTATGTTGTTGTTTCTTATCCCCTTGTGTAAAGATTACCCGAATTCTACATGAGTTCACGCTCCTCGAGCATTTGGATTATAGATTAGAACTACAAGGTAATAAGACCAAGTCCAAATAAATTAATAGTGTGTGACATTTCGGTAAAAGCATTGTTACTATCATTTTCTGACGATGGTAACAATGCTGTTACCGAAATGCCATACACTATTAATTTATTTGAATTTTATCTTATTTCCATATAGTTCTTGTCATTCACTCTATAAATCAATAACTAATGTGCAAATATGTAAAACTTCGGGCAAGATCCCACATACACTTTTATTGGGCCAATCAGCCCTATACAGGATTCTCCCAAACAAGGAACCATAATGATAAGGCACAATTTGGATTAGAGCTCTGAACAATGCTGTTGCCGAAACGTCACACATTATTTATTTATTTGGATCATAATACACTAGAACCTCCTTTTAGAGGACACAAAGGACAGTTTTTATTTGCAAAATTACCATTTTTACAATTTAGTAACTCTCCGGTAAGAGGACACCTCTCCCTAAAGAACAGTTTGGCTCTGTAATTAGGTGTTGTCCTTTACAGGGAGGTAGTTCTACTGTAAAATGATAGGGTAAATGATAAGGTAAATTTTGGATTATAGACTATATTAACATAGGGTGAAAAGACCAAATCTCCAATTTAATAAATGTGGGCTACGTTTCGGTAACAACTTTGTTATCATCATCCACTCAGTAATAGTTACCACAGTACCATTCAGTATTTTAGTCTGATGATGGTAACACTGCTGTTACTGAAACATCACACAATTTATTAATTTAGATTTAGTTTTGTTGTCCTGTGTTAATAAAATAGTTTTTTTTTTTTACACATCCCAAATACACGTGGTACAGGCCATGATAATCATGGTGGGTACTTAGTGACTGCTTTTACTGTAAGTACACCACATGTCTAGCTATGTGAAAAGCAATTTAACTTTTGCACTTACAAATATGCCAGAGCCCCATTTAGTTACTTGCACTCGCTGGTTGGGTTGAACTTTTGCAAGAATCGGAGGCCATTGGAGCCTTTTTTTTTATCAGAAAAAGTACCCAATGCGGGATTCGATCCCAGGTCATAGTAGTCGAAAACCAACGGTTTAGACTACCCTTCCACCGACCCCTTAGGAAATTAGTGAATAAAATGGAGAAATCTTTCACAGGATTCAAAATACAGGATACAAATATTTGTATTCGTATTACAGCCAGCCTGTTGAAGGTCGTTATTTTCCGAAATACCACCTAGCTTATATCTCTTTAGTAAAGAAACTTGTCGCCGTTAGCTTTTATATATCTTCTTAGAAATGATAACCGGTGATTCCTCCTATTGTTATATACATTTAAAGCAGTAAATTAGCAGTTTTAAACTCAATATCAAGGAATACAGCAAGAAATGTGGATGGCCAATCCTAGGATGTTCTCAATATGTCAAGGGCTAGGTATTGCAACATACAGTAGAGTCTCCTGAAGGTGTTTGAGCTGAAAGACATCCTCCTCATGACTCACCTCTTGAGGCAACAGTTCAATGGCAGAACACCTCCAGGACAGTTGTGTTACTGTAGGTGGCAAATAGGCAGTGTCTTGGTAATAAATATGTTGGGAGGCTTTCTATCCCTTGTCCATTTGACTTATCCCCATTGGTTCTGTCACTTTACCAGCTAAACCCTTTCTTTGGCCAATTAGAAAGATTCCACAACTCCCTGAGAACTACCTCTCTGTAAAGGACAACACCTAGTTGCAGAGCCAGTGTCCTTTAGGGAGAGGTGTCCTCTTACCAGAGAGTTGCTACAGTAGAACTACCTCCCTGTAAAAAACAACACCTAGTTGAAGAGCCAAAGTGTCCTTTAGGGAGAGGTGTCCTCATACTGAGAGATGCTACAGTAGAACCTCTCTGTAAAGGACAACACCTAGTTGAAGAGCCAAAGTGTCCTTTAGGGAGAGGTCTCCTCTTACCAGAGAGCGGCTACAGTAGAACCTTCCTGTAAAGGACACCTAATTGCAGAGCCAAAGTGTCCTTTAGGGAGAGGTCTCCTCTTACCAGAGAGCTGCTACAGTAGAACCTCCCTGTAAAGGACAACACCTAATTGCAGAGCCAAAGTGTCCTTTAGGGAGAGGTTTCCTCTTACAGGAGAGTTGCTAAATAGTAAAAATGGTAATTTTGCTGTTGAAAAACTCCTTTGTAGAGAGATGTTCTCTCTGGGATGTTCTACTGTATTGTATATATCTATCCCATTTACTGATATGTGACTCTAGTGAGGGTGTGCAGGGTGGGAGGGTTCCCAGTGGACTTTGAGCTGGTTCATGTCGACTCCATGTCTGACAACATCCACCATTTCAACAGTGTCATCACCTCCATCAAGAGGAACGGAGTGGCCATCAAAGGTGACAATTCTCTCTCTCTGCCCCTCAATGTCAATGTGACGACATTCTCCCATAATGTCTCCTCACTAGTTTAATCATTTGTTTATATTTTTGTGGATAGTTTGATAGGGAATTTAAACTAGTTTTGATGTGCAGGTTTCTTTTAAAAAATAATTTTCTTCTTCTTCTTTCTTATCTCCACTCAATCATATTAGGGTGTAAAGCTTGAGACTTTTGATGGTGTCTGCCGGGGATGAGTAGAACACATCAATGGATGAGTCAATACAGTCAATAATGTGTTTTGGGGTTGCAGGTTGAGAATTGCACTTAGTTCATGGTGGGGAAACCTTACAACCATTCTGGAAAGTCATTGTCCGTAGATAACCAGACTTAAGTCTGGAAATCAAAGACTGTTGTTCTCTTGGGAGGACAGAACCGGTGCTTGTCCCTCCTGCTCTGTACCAGTCATGTGCAGCATTAGATTAAATAATTTTAATTAAATAAATAATTTTCTACTACCCTTAATGCAATGATAAAGGTGATAAGACACAATTTGGATTATAGATTATAAACACAAGGTAATAAGACCAAATCCAAATAAATAAATAGTGTGACATTTAGGTAACAGCGTTGTTACCATCTTCAGACAAAAGTGCTGATTTGAAAATGGTAACAAAGCTGTTACCGAAACATCATACACTATTTATTTGGATTTGATCTTATTACCTTGGAGCAATGATAAAGGGAGAGGGGTCAGTAAAAAATTGGTATATTTTAAAAAGAATCATAGGCATCAGAAATAGTGTAAAATTCTTATAAGCTTTTAAAATGCTTATATTCTTGTGAGGATTGTAAAGCTTGAGACTTTTGATAGTGTTAGCCGGGGAAGAGTAGAGCTCATCAATGGATGAGTCAATACAGTCAATAATGTGTTTGTGAGGATGTAAGAGAAATAATCAAAGAACCCTAATCAGTCCATATTGTCTGATGCAACATTCTCCCCTCTTGCAGGAAGTCATTACCTTGGCCTCTCAAAATCCTCAGGGTTGATTGCTCAATCTTTCCAGGGAAAACACAACTATCCAAGTATTTTAAAATCACAATACAGTTAAACCTGTTTATAACGCCCCCTCTTGGGACTCACCAAAATAGGGTGCTATAGACAGGTCACTTTTAATGTAAATCACATCATACTACGTATTTAAAATCGGGCGCTATAGAGAGGGAAGCGCTATTTAGAGGGGGCGCTATAGACAGGTCACTTTTAATGTAAATCACATCATACTACGTATTTAAAATCGGGCGCTATAGAGAGGGAGGCGCTATTTAGAGGGGCGCTATAGACAGGTCACTTTTAATGTAAATCACATCATACTACGTATTTAAAATCGGGGCGCTATAGAGAGGGAGGCGCTATTTAGAGGGGGCGCTATAGACAGGTCACTTTTAATGTAAATCACATCATACTACGTATTTAAAATCGGGCGCTATAGAGAGGGAGGCGCTATTAGAGGGGGCGCTATAGACAGGTCACTTTTAATGTAAATCACATCATACTACATATTTAAAATCGGGCGCTATAGAGAGGGAGGCGCTATTTAGAGGGGCGCTATAGACAGGTCACTTTTAATGTAAATCACATCATACTACGTATTTAAAATCGGGCGCTATAGAGAGGGAGGCGCTATTTAGAGGGGGGCGCTATAGACAGGTCACTTTTAATGTAAATCACATCATACTACGTATTTAAAATCGGGTGCTATAGAGAGGGAGGCGCTATTTAGAGGGGGGCGCTATAGACAGGTCACTTTTAATGTAAATCACATCATACTACATATTTAAAATCGGGCGCTATAGAGAGGGAGGCGCTATTTAGAGGGGGCGCTATAGACAGGTCACTTTTAATGTAAATCACATCATACTACGTATTTAAAATCGGGGTGCTATAGAGAGGGAGGCGCTATTTAGAGGGGGCGCTATAGACAGTCACTTTTA
>CP092871.1:76237819-76259493 GCA_030710605.1 Cordylochernes scorpioides
ATTGGGTTGGCAAAATATCAGGGAACAGGCTAAATCAACGTTTATCTGATTTCTTTTCCATCAGATGACGCTCTGCCTTCTGTAAAGCACTTGTACTCCTGGTCAGGATATGGCATCTTTATTTTTAATTATAACTTATATATTCAATTTTTTTTTAATTGTAGAAAAAATATGATTTCTCTCTCTCTCTCTTGATTGTTTTAAAGAGATATTTATAACCCAGGTTTCCCTGGATCGCCGAACGTCAAATCTCGGTCTTGATTGTTGTAACAGAGAGAGCGCTAAGTTTAAAAACTAATTTATTTGATGCTCACCAGTCCAATTGTTTGACGCCAATCACCTTCTGCTCCACAGATCATCGTTGGCTTATCAAATTGAATCCTTCGGTCTAGTTTGACGAGACCAACCTTCAAACACTCGCGATCTTTAATAGAAGGTACGCCTAGGCTGTGATACACCCCTATCTCTCTCTCTACCCCGATTTCGAGGTTCTCACACTGAAAACCAGCTTTATTGTGTGTACTGCATCACTCCACTACTATAATTTTCTATACACCACATCTTCATATCGCTAACTAACAAGATTACACAATTCAATACCACAAATGGGTTGATGAACGGAAACACTAAAACATGAAATTTGAAATGCAATATAAAAAAACTGTTTAATGTTACACAGTTTCACATAGACAAATGGAAAACTATTCATTTGAATAGTAGCTCTGAGTTATTTAAAGAACATAAATATTTTGTGAAAAATTAGTACAAATGTGAAATTGTACTTGTGGATCAGGTGGATAAATTGAGAAAAAGGCATTTCCTGATTGTGCTACTAATTTCTTAACAAAGATTTCTTTTGAAATATTTTTTTTAATAAACAAAAAATTGTTAATTATATTTTACTGTGTTTAGCCTAAGATCTCTTTTCATACTAAACTAAGAATGTGGATGGATTTTCACTTTTAGTATGAGAAATTGTAATGTATTAGTCTTTTTAGCTTTTAAAAGGCTAAATACAGAATTCACCATACATGCAAACTGACGACTAGATATGCACCAGCAAATTCAAATTTTACCTTCCCCCCAGCCTTTACTTTAATATTAGAGAAATAAAGACTTTCTGGAAACTGATATCACTGCAAGGCACATTTAACTTGGTATATTTAAGAGTGATTCTAGAAATATAGCCTTTATTGCTGATTGGTCACCAGTAATTATTTTCACCTTTATTATGTTATTGCAAATGTTTGTCACACTTAATATCATTTAATTACATAACCCTGATATGCGGATATTTTGTAATAATATAATTTAATGAATTATTTTAATTTTATTTCATTGTAAAAAGGGGGGACTGAAATATTGACTGAGTTATTGAATTCTTTTGGAAATCAAGGGCTTCTTTATGTTTATCATTTATGAAGTTTTGGATATGATAAATATCTCAATTTCTGGGAAATTGAGATACAATTTTAATTCTGATTTTATCGACATCTTTATTAAGGGGTGCGAATATTGACCTGAACTTTATTCTAGTAGTCATTAGAAAAACAGTATCTGAAGAATTCATCAATAAGATTAGGCTCAAAAGGATATCCTGCAGCAACACTCCTCGCTTTCAATAGCTTCACATGCACATATTTTCTCCTCTCCTCATTTTACATCTTTAATGAAAATCAATTGACCAGTTAAATCTATTTTTTTCAGTAAAAATATTTATCTAAATTAATTTATCATAAAAAACCCTTTATAGAAAATTTGGTTTAAATCGTTAGAGCCGTTTCAAGAGAATAAACCAGCCTTATAACATATTTAATAATGTTATGTCCATGTAAATCAAGGTTGTATAAAATAAAAAAAATGGGCATTTTTGTACTTAAATTTTAAAATTCAATGAAATAATAATGATATTTGTATAAAGAAATAATTTTACTTAACATTGATATAAATTAACAAAATAAAACGAAGATTGAAGAGGAGTATCTTGTGCGAACTTTATTAGCAAGCTTTCAGACGCATGCGTCCTTCTACAGGCTTTACAATGACTAAACAGAAAAAGAAAGAGATGAGTATTAATAAGATAAAATATTTTTGCATACGAGAGAAAAAATATAGTATTTATAAAAATAAAGAAAGAGAAAAATGAAAACGTAAATTTTGTATGTACAGAATTGATATTTAAAATTTGTGCTAAAGACGTTAAATTTATGAAATTAAAACTTTTTTTACTATTATGACTTCAATACGATAAAGATAATGGCAAATAAACAATGAGGATGAACCTATAAATAAAAATAAAAATTGCTAGAAAGAGAAATGGACTGTGTATGACTATTTACAAAAGGAATGATATATTTCGGGGATATCTATTTTCCGGTTTATACTGTTAATATTTTATGGATAGGAATGATTCTAGAAATAGGCTCTGTTGTTTATTATTAATGTGGTGGTAATGTATTGTTGGGGAATTTAAATTAAAACTATGGCCTGTTTGAGTTACATGTTGAAAAATTAGAGATCTACGGTCCTTGTTGGTGATATTTCTGTTATGTTCCGTCATTCTCACGGAGGTGGACCTACCCGTCTCTCCCACATAAGTGGCTGAACAATCCCCACAGGTGACAGAGTAGACCGCCCTGCAAGAATCGATCGATAATAAATATCGGAGGAAAAACTATTATTAATGTATTTATCTAAAGTTATCATTACCAACTCTGAAACAATGGAAGACAAAGAGCTTCCCCCATTGGGGTACCTCTTATCTGTTTATAATACTGGGAATTAAGCGTGAATATACTCATAGAAAGACATAACTGTGTTAACTGAGTTATGGTACTATTTAGATTTTGGTCTATTTTTGCAAAAGTGAGGAACTGTTTTAGTGAATCACATGTTTCAAGTAGCACGCAGTTAAGCTCAAAAATTGGAGCAACTCAGTGAAGATGTCCAAAAAGAACAAAAGACCGAAATATTGCATAAATGAAATTAAAACATTTCATGGATACAAAATTATTTCTGAAAAACACATCATTTTGATACACACATGGTGGTATAGAGTGCACCTGAAGAGAAGGTGGTCAACAGTTTGGTTTTCCTGGTGGCAATGTGAACAAGTGGGGTCATCATTTGTTACTTTCAGCATTTGATTTAACAAAGTCAGGTATGAAATGATCTCAATCTATAAATATCAGAATTAGTAATATGTTAATTGAATAAATATATAATAAAAATAATGATTGCCTTCCCCTTGCCCGATCGGATGTTTTTTTCTGGGGACAATTGCCTCTCACTATAACATCTAAATACACGTATCTGGGTTACCAGCTGACAGCGTCAAACTCAACTCAACAGCGGCAAAGCATTTTAAAAACAAGGCGCTAAATGCTATTAATGCGGTCTGGGCAATATCGACTAAAACAAGAATCAATTCTATCAGATCCTCACTCAAGCTTCTAGACTCAATGGCTCTGTCAACCTTGATCTACGCAGCTCCAATTTGGGCAAACAACCAAAAAATCTTGGTTGACAGGGTACAAGACAATTTCTTATGGAGACTTCTAAATTTACCCAGATATACTCCTGGTTTTATTCTACGTATGGAGTGCGGAAGAACGTCACTGGGAGTTACGGTGCTGAAACTTACACTCAGGTTCTGGCTTAGAATTCTAAAAATGAACAGCAGCCGACTCCCCCATATATGCTTAGCTCAACTATATGAGATATCAAGAAATAGAAATATATATATTGGACTTGCGGAAAGTTTGGCCAACATACTCAACTCAACAGGATTTTCTTGGTTAATTAACTGCAACGATGCAAGGATTATCCGGCAAGAAATACCTTTAATAACTAAAATTGCAATAGAACAATCTATTCAAAGTGACCAGGCAAAAATAGAGAATTCTAAATTCTACCCTCACTATAAGTATTTACACAGTTGATTCCGAATTGAAAACTATTTACTTAGCAACTTTCCATTCCCAGTAAAACGCTATATCGCAAAACAGAGAATACTATATTCGTTTTTCAAGGAAAACCATACAAACATTTTCAAAGAGGGTGATAAGATTTGTGATCTCTGCAAAGAAAATATGGAAACTGAACTATCTCATTATATCTATGAATGCCAAGATATTAGTGAGGAGAGAAGGACATTCTTTTTAATGGTAGACACCAGCCAACTTAGGTCAATCCAAATGATGTTAACCAGTGCCCAAACAAGCAGACTAGTTGCTCAGGCCCTATATAATTTTTACAAGGCAGTAGGTGTAAAGAGGGAGAAAAGAGAACTTGGAAGCTATTGTTCTTACACCTCAGAATGATGACGAAACATCGAGGGGCCATCGTGTTGGTCGACGATGAGATTGCGGAGCTGGTAATATGGATGGCTGTGCTGGAGTAAACCTCCTTTTTTTGTGTCTGGATGCTATAATTATGGCGAACTAAATAACTTAGTCCCTATTTCTGCTCCGCGCTTATGGAATTGAAGACTTGGGGCGATGGCGTCGACCTTTCATATTAAATCTTACTTTTCCTTATTACTAATAATTGTATATAGTTGCGGAACTACTGGTTTCCTGTGCTGCTCTTTTCCTGATATTGCACATTGTACGGAGAATCTGTATAAGACTAATGTCTTAATAAAGGTTTGTGTGTGTGTGTGTGTGTGTGTGTGTGATTGCCTTCCCCTTGACTTTCCGTCTAAATAAAGAGAGGCACCACAAAAATTATTTTTAAAGATCCTTATTTCCAGGTAATATTTCCATTCATACTTTTACCGAAGATCTTACCTAACTACTTTACCAGCTAAGCACCTCTTGTATTGATTTTCTAAATTTTCATTTTCTCATGCGAATTAGTCATCATCATTATAAATATTGATGGAGTCATCCATACAGTGAATTTGGAACAATATTTACCTCCATGTTTTTGAAACTGTTTTCAAGCCATCCAGGACTATATATAATAAATTTATACTACTTAACACTAACTTTTTAACACCAATAATTTCGGGGAAAGTGAAAATATGCATAAAGAGAGTACCAGTATTGAAAAAATGATATTTATTAAAACAGAATACATCTATACGCTAAGACATCGCCGTCCACTCAATATGTTGTGGGACCACCGCGGTCAGCTATGTCAACATGTCTTGAAACTGACTCAATGAGGATGGTGTCCTGAGGGATGGCTGCCCATTCCCTGTCAACCATCAGCCATAGTGCATCTTCTGGACGCAGCTGTGGCAGCGCACGTAAACGACGTACAATTAGATCCCAGACGTGTTCTATAGATGAGAGATCAGGAGAGATTGGTGGCCATGGAAGCATCGAGGTTTCATCCAGGGTATGTTGGCTGATGGGTGCTGTGTGAGGTCAGGCGTTATCCTGCTGAAATGGCATTTGGTACTCCCTGAAGAAAGGGCAACGTTCCCGGTCGCAGCACGTCATCCACGTATCATTGGGCCATCATAATGTCCTCAATACGAATCAGAGATGATCTGCTATCATAGGCGATGGCTCCCCAAACCATAATGTCGCGATGTCGTGAGGTACGACGTTCCACAGATACAGTCGGATTAGACCTGTCACCAAGACGACGACAAACTCTTGCTCGGTTATTCCATCTAAACTTCCTTATTCAGAATGGAACAGGGCAGATGACCAATGTAAAAAATTCTCCAATATATTGTATTTAGGACTATTCAATGATTATCAAACGAATAAGTAGAAATTTAAGAGTTTTATAGGAACTTTGTAGATTTTTTTCTATGAAATATTCACCTCTCTTTAAGCTACACCACCCACCAAAAAAGACAAAATGGATAAATTCCAAATTTTATAAAATTCAATAAAATACTCAAGTGATGCTTTCAATTTGATCCAATGTATACAAAGAAATAACGCGCTATCTATATATAACAAATGAAAACTTTAAGAGGCGAATGTTTCTTTTCACAAATAAATCAAACTTCTACTCTCCTTACTGCGATGAAAAAATATTGGGAGAGCTTGGTTCATCCGTGGTAAACCCTCTCAGCGGTTTCGCAAATTTAATCCACCAGACCGCTTCTTTAGAGCTCTAATACTGTATTGGACGATTCTGTTTATATATGCTACACTGAAGTGTGGAATCTTAGAAATTGTATTTAAGAATACTATGGACATAAGATTTTAGGACAGTAGTATTACATTTAAATCCAATGTGTTGTTCTTCGTAAATACCAAGAAAATGTAAAAATATTCTCCTGTAGAAGGGCTTTCTTGCCCGAAAGCTAGAGATAAATAAAATATTTGTAAAAAATAAACTTTTCCCTGGAGGCTAAATGTTTGTATTTTAATCCCATTTTTATTTATTTCAAGGACTATTATAGGGAGGAATAACTCGGATTTCTGGAGCCAACTACTCGGGATGTCCAGTAGCCTAGTCTTCTTCTTCTTTCTTATCTCCACTCAATCACATTAAGGTATCAAGTTTGTAAAGCTTGAGACTTTTGATGGTGTTTGCCGGGGAAGAGTAGAGTTCATCAATGGATGAGTCAATAATATGTCTTGGGGTTGCAGGCTGAGAATTGCACTTAGTACATAGTGGGAAAACCCTGCAACCATTCTGGAAAGTCATTGTCCGTAGATGACCAGACTTAAGTCTGGAAATCAAAGACTGTTGTTATCTTGGGAGGACAGAACCGATGCTTGTCCCTCCTGTTCTGTACCAGTCATGTGCAGCATTAGATTTCCACAGTAGCCTAGTAGATAGTGGTAGTAATGGCCTGTGCAAGTCTAGAGCTGAACCACGGTGCTCCATGATGGCATAAGTCATAACTTATATAAAAATACAAAGGTTACATCTCCCTTCAAGATAGACGTCAAAACCAGACGCCATCTATTGACCGTCGCCGCAAACTAGCGGCCTCGGGTCGGTGACAAAGCCACAACACCAGCTTTGTCAAACTGAAATAGATGGCGTCTGGTTTTGACGTCTATTTTGATGGGAGAGGTGACCTTTGTCTTTTTAGATCAATGTCCTCCCGCCAAAATTTCCATCATAATTTATAAAGCGGTGTGTGTGTAGTATTTGAATTTAAAACAACAAATTTTAAAAATACATACGCACTCGGGGAAAATTGCTATCGGGTAAAAAACTCTATAATATATATTTTTGAAGTAACTGCTTAGCATTTTAAAAATTATTTTACACAATTTATAAAACCTATTCAATCAATAACTATCATGAGGTTATATAAATCTAATTATATATTCCAGTAGCTTTAAAAAAAATCATATATTTTTCATAAGTAACTTCTAACTAATATTTGAATGTTTTTTTTTTCTGTTGTATATATATATATGAAACATATTGAAACAATATTTTAAAAATGATCATAGAATTGTATTTTTAAAATTCTCAGTTTGCGAGTACAGTAGAACCTCCTTGTAAAGGACAACACCTAGTTACAGAGCCAAAGTGCCTTTGTAGAGAGGTGTTCTCTTACCGGAGAGTTGCAAAATAGTAAAAATGGTAATTTTGAAAAAGAAAACTGTCCTTTGTAGGGAGGTGTCTTCTTACCGGAGAGTGTAAAAATAGTAAAAAATGGCAATTTTGCAAATGAAAACTGTCCTTTGTAGAGAGGTGTCCTCTTACAGGAGAGTGTCAAAATAGTAAAAATGGTAATTTTACAAATAAAAACTGTACTTTGTAGAGAGGTGTCCTCTTACCGGAGAATGTCAAAATAGTAAAAATGGTAATTTTGAAAAAGAAAACTGTCCTTTGTAGAGAGATGTCCTCTTACTGGAAAGTATCAAAATACTGAAAATGGGAATTTTGCGAATGAAAACTGTTCTTTATAGGGAGGTGTCCTCTTACCGGAGAGTGTCAAAATAGTAAAAATGGTAATTTTGCAAATGAAAACTGTCCTTTGTAGAGAGATGTCCTCTTTCCGGAGAGTGTCAAAATAGTAAAAAAATGGTGATTTTGCAAATGAAAACTGTCCTTTATAGGAACGCTTCACGATTTTGCGTGTCATCCTTGCGCAGGGGCCATGAAAATCTTCTCTGTATCGTTCCAATTTTAGTATATGTACCGCCGAACAAGCGTGTACTCCCTTTATAGGGAGGTGTCTTCTTACCAGAGAGTGTCAAAATAGTAAAAATGTTAATTTTGCAAATGAAAACTTTCCTTTGTAGAGAGGTGTACTCTTACCGGAGAATGTCAAAATAGTAAAAATGGCAATTTTGCAAATGAAAACTGTCCTTTGTAGAGAGGTGTCTTCTTAATGGAGAGTGTCAAAATAGTAAAAATGGCAATTTTGCAAATGAAAACTGTCCTTTATAGAGAGATGTCCTCTTACCGGAGAATGTCAAAATAGTAAAAATGGTAATTTTGCAAATGAAAACTGTCCTTTGTAGAGAGGTGTCTTCTTAATGGAGAGTGTCAAAATAGTAAAAATGGCAATTTTGCAAATGAAAACTGTCCTTTATAGAGAGATGTCCTCTTACCGGAGAATGTCAAAATAGTAAAAATGGTAATTTTGCAAATGAAAACTGTCCTTTGTTGAGAGGTGTCCTCTTTCTGGAAAGTGTCAAAATAGTAAAAATGGTAATTTGGCAAATGAAAACTGTCCTTTGTAGAGAGGTATCCTCTTACTGGAGAGTGTCAAAATAGTAAAAAATGGTAATTTTGCAAATGAAAACTGTCCTTTGTAGAGAGATGTCCTCTTACCGGAGAGTGTCAAAATAGTAAAAATGGTAATTTTGCAAATGAAAACTATTCTTCATAGGGAGGTGTCTTCTTACCGGAGAGTGTCAAAATAGTAAAAAATGGCGATTTTGAGGATGAAAACTGTTCTTTGTAGAGAGATATCCTCTAGAAGGAGTGTCCTCTTGTGTAGGTTCTACTGTATTTCCGACCCCGGGAGTATAAATTATCCAGAAGAGTTCCAAGCTATTCCAATTATCTAAGTTAATCCACTTGGGTCGAGAGAGAGACAAGCCTGATGGAGCCGAAAGATCGTCCTGGAAGCTGATGCATCACCATTCCCAAGAGGGACGTTGGCAGGAAACCCTCGTGTTTATTAGAAGTGGGTAGTTCCATCTTTTCCTTATCATCTCTATATAGACTAGCCGAATGACCCGGGCAACGCCCGTGTTTTACCCGATTGAATGTTTTGATTCAATTACTATTTGTTACAATTATAAATTGGCGCCTTAAATAAATGCATATATTAGTTAATAACTATAGCCTATGTGCTTTATCTGTCTATGTACTGTTGGCTTCCGTAGGCGTCTCTTACTGGGAAAAAGAAAGAGAGGATTCCATTTAGTTATTAACTAATATATGCATTTATTTAAGGAGCGACCCGCTCCAACACAATAGTTACAAAAACGAAAAAGCGAGTGGGGGGCAAAGGTGGCGTGATCGTAGCCAACCAATAGGAGGGCGCCATTCCAAAAAAAAAAAAAAAAAGCAAACGGTGACAGAGATGAAAACTGATTAAGAGATGAAGAACGCATGACACTCGTAACTGTATATTGAATACCCTGAATGATGAAGTTTTCAATTGTAACTGATTAATATATTTTAAACTCTACTTTTCTTCAATATATTCTAACAAAGTATTTATTATATTTTATGTACAGAATATTAATGTTTATATATTTTATTATTCTACGTAAACTTTCCTCTCATTGCTTCTCTTGTATTTTATCAATTTTAATTTGTACTTGCAATAGCTCCAAGAACCTGGGTTATAAATAACTCTCCAGTAAGAGGACACCTCTCTACAAATGACAGTTTTCTTTTGAAAAATTACCATTTTTACTATTTTGACACCTTCCAGTAAGAAGAGACCTCTCTACAAAGGAAAGTTTTCATTTGCAAAATTACTATTTTTACTATTACTATTTTGGTTTTATTTACAATGTCAGTGGAAGTCCAATTACTGAGGTAACACCAAGCAGATTTCTTTCTTGGGAGATTTTCTAGGAATACTGTACTTAGGTTGGTGATCTCTAGGAGGATGGCCGTCAGGAATCTTTGGTATTGGAAGGTTGGGTAGAGTTGAAGAGTAGGTGGTTCACGTGTGGTCTATACAATTTATGAATATTCAAAACTATTATAGACGCGTATGATTCTCGTAGGCCCTCCCTTTAATTTTTCCATTGCACTAAGGGCAGTAGAAATTTTGTAATTTTCGAAAGAATCATACGCGTCTATAATAGTTTCAAATATTCATAACAGATGGCGCGCTGATGCATCATAATATTCAATATATATGCAGTAGAACTTCCCTGCAAAGGACACCTAATTTCAGAGACAAAGAGAGGGTTTTGAGAGGGTTTGTTGGGGCACGTTTTTTGTAACCATACCCCAACAGAAGGCGTATGTATAATCAAATCAAATGGATACATGGCTTCCCTCCCACATAGACTTACAGACCATTTTTTTTGCCCAGAAACTTAGACACTTGGTGACACCAGACTTCCATGCCGAAAGCTGATGCCTGGTAAAGAAGAAGACATCCAGAGACATCCGAGCTGGAAACTGTTGTTTCATATGTACATATATTCCCCTCACCAAAAATTTAGGTAAAGGTGACCAGAAAAAAAAAAAAAGGAGAAAAATGGAGAAGGAAGATCTCTAAAAAGGGCCTGGGTCAATTTTAGCCAAGACGGGGGGGCGATATATATACCATCCCGAGGAAAAGGGAGGATTGTATTTCAACCCATGTGGAAAAGGGGGGGGCCTGGGGTCTGAAATTTTACACTATCGCCGCAGTTGTTGCTCTCTTTAGATTTTTTTGTTTTGGTAATACTATATGTTCTATTTTGATGGAAGAGGCCTGGCGTCTGAAATCTTACACTAGTGCCGGGGTTGTTTCTCTCTTTAGATTTTTTTTTTGTTTTGGTAATACTATAGGTTCTATTTTGATGAGGCCTGGGGCGTCTATGAAATTGATACTGGAGCCGTTGGCCATTTTGATTGGTGTTTCTTTCGGCGAATGAAAATGGAGAGAGAGATGATATAAAAGAAGGTTCTCTGCCAAAAGGCAGGATTCGATCGGAGTCGCTCAGTGAGAAGGACGATTTTTAGACGGGCCTGAGACGTAGAGGAGACCAGACCTTGCCGCCGCTTTCGAGAGAAGGTAAGCCCCTCGCCATTATGGCTTAGCCCCCCCCCTTTTATTTTTCGAACAGAAGCTAATCTATTTAGATTCTGAATGGGCCCTAAAGGGCTTTAAGTGACTTAAAAAGGAGTGTTAGGGTTCGTATATTTTGTCCCGCTAGAATAGATGGAGATCTAGGTTTCCCCCCCTTTTTCTTTTTTGTGTAGTAACCAACCTAGATTTCGCATGGGCCCTAAAGGGCTATAAAGTAACTTCAGGTCACCTCTATCTAAATTTTACTATGTAAATAGCATATCTCGTCAGTATAGACATGTTCCCAAATTTTAAGATATTTAAATAAATATCTAGAGAAATTTTCTTGTTTCCTCTGTTACCTATTTCATACATAATTTGCCTTATGGTGCTATTCCCACTGTTAAAATGAAATGTTGTATGTTTCTTACCTATTTGAAGGGAATGTTACTAATAATCAAGTCTCCCATAAATTACCGGCCACATACATTGCCGCGAGTGTCTGTGTTTCAGTGTTTTATAGATTGCCCAATTTAATAACGATTTCATGGGTTGTCTGATGAAATTGTATAATAGTGTCGCGGCTGTTTCCATCTTTAGACCATTGTTCTGACAATATTATATGCTCGATCCTTGCTTTAGCCCAACTCTTAATCAATTACAGAGTTTTTCCCCCCTTTTCTTTTTTATTTACTTTATTTATCCTGTTTACATAAATTGCATTACATGTGATGATGTAAAGACATATGCCGATAGTGCATCACTGACAGCTGTGCTGCTATTATACAACATTAAGGTCTTGCTGCGGGTTATATACATGGGGTTGTTGGCCTAAATTGCTATATATATATATACTTAAGTAAGGAAACTTTTAATAAGACACATCGTGTATCCTCCCTTTTCATCTATCCAAACCGGGAACCCATCAATGTCGCCCGCCGCGGGGCTCGAATTTAGTATATGTTTCTTCCCCTATACTTTAGAAATATATACCTAATGAAAAGCCATACTATTTTTAAGTATTGGTGAAGTAGTCCACGCATCCTGAGATTAACAGTCTATTATAAATCGTGAATTTTAATTTATGCTTTCCGTTTCACTGGCATTTTATCAGGCAATGAAAGTTATGTTGAGGCGGTGTATACCGCATCTCTCGCCGCTGTCTTTTACGATTCACATTGTTTGTGGCAAAACCTTAATATTATCATTGATTTCTGATATCAAAGTAAAACGTCTATGGGGCTATTTTCTATTAATGCTATTGTGTTTTCTGAATAATAGAAAATCAATTATAAGCCTTTGATATTTGCTGTTTATGTTATTGTAATGTATTCTAGGTTCTCCTAATGCGAAAGTGTGACCTGTTCCTTTGCAGTATTGGAAAATTAGAGACCTATTGTCTTGATTAATAACGTTGCGTCTATGTTCATATATTCTATTGCTGACTCTCCTTCCTGTCTCCCCTGCGTATTTGGCTTGGCAGCTGTATACACTCTGACAAGGGAAGGTTATCTTAAATTGATAAATGTGCAATTTTTTTTTTTGCCTTAAGTAGAGATTTCCAAGATTCTATTTCTGAAACATTTTTTTTTGGATGAGGACAAATAAAACCATCTTGATAGTATTAAACCTGCAGTATACATTTGCCAGCAGAAGGCATGATGAGATTACATGAAATTTAAACCAGTTATATGTTCAGTATGTTCCTTCAGTTGTAACTTGACACCGTCTTGAAATAAAGAAATTGGACGGTGCGCTATATCTTGATGCTGGATATTTCTGTGTCAGAAAGGTGTAGTTATTCTGTTTAATGAGAATTCCAATAATTATCGAAATTTAGCAGATTATCATTGGGGATTTGAACAACTGTCTTGAAAATTTTTGAACAGCCTGAGTAGATAAAGGAATCCTGGAGTTAGAGTGGAGAATTAGTAGTACAGACTGACCACTCGACGCAGATAACTCTAGAGAACAATTATTGTGTTAATCCGCCGTAGACAAGAAGAACATTGATCCTCAGGATATTCGATAGGCAGAATTTTGAGAATTGATAAGGTCATGGTTAAAGTTAACACAGGCATATGGGAGTAAAGACAGTGATTTAAACAAGATAAGAGGCAGCCTTGTGTCTTAAAAACTTTCAGTGGAAGCAGATGCCACTGCAAATATTCAGGTCTAATAATTTCCAAATTTGAAGTCATGCATGACGGGTTAGCACGGGATTGACGCCTGGACGGGCTTTTCACTGGGATTAATCGAGCTTGCGAAAGAACTAGAAGAAGTGTGACATGTCACGCCACTGTACTAAGATAATAATTGAGAAGATTTATGTTGAGCCAACTGAAATTAGTAAAGAATTAAGAGATTAAGGTCTTATTCTTTGAGTTTTACACTAATTTCAATTACGCGATATGGACGGCGTTATAAGTTGGGTGGAAATGGTTCGGCCGCAATGGGATGGTCTCCTGGAGATGGTACGATCAAATAATACTTATTGAATGCCGGGCGGGATCGCATAAAGCATTAAACGATATCGAGAAATGCTTAAAGAAACACCCTAGAAGATTGGGGATCGACAAAATGACGACATGGAAAATGCTCAACATTGTACATTGGCAGCAAAATGATATCTTGCTATTGTATGGACGACCACTCCTTCCTGAAATGTGCAGCGGATGTTAGTCCCAGAATTAGGTCCTTTGAGGCGACACTTTCCTTTGCAGGTGACATAAAGACGCATGACAAAACAGCACATGAGCATTTAAACTAACTTCAATTCCTGCCATTAATTAATTTAGTTGACCAATAGCTATAGAACCGCTGGAGACCTCCATACCCTGTGTGAATATTTTAGTGAGAAATGAGCGATTCAATTCTATGAGCCATGAGGTATCCTGTAAGATCAGAGCTGTACCCCATTCAATTTTTTTTTAATAGTAGCCAGTGCGAGATATTTCCAGAATGTTTGTTTCTTTTTCTAACTGTCATATAATTCGGAAACTAGAAAACTACACTATTTTGATACAGTTTACATCTAGCATCCATGTGAACTCAATATGACTATTGAACGTAGATTGTAGATTAATGAGCGAGCCAACCTAAAGAGAACGAGTTTAATAGGCTTACAATCAATAGTTGAAGCAAACTATTCGCACAAATTTGTTATGTTCTCTCTCTAAATGATCTATGACATTATAGGTTTTCTTAACAAGGTAACTACCCCGCCGAGTGTATATGGAGTTATAAAGCTTAAGGGTCATAGGCTGTTGGAATAGAGTAGTTCAAAATTAAGAGTGATAATAGATCGGGATCCAGATCCCGATGACGGGTTTCGAAGAGACTTCAGAGGGATGAAAGAGGTGTTGAAAGTGATGGAAGGGCGATGAAATATGATGAAAAAGGCGTTGAACTGTGTTATAAGGTGATGAATAAGAGATGAAATGTGTTGAAGGCGTTGAAGAGAGATGCGATGGAAGTAAGTTGAAAGGCGTTGAGGATGATGAAGGATGATGAAAGAGTGAGAAAGCGTTGAATGTTGATGAGGAAGAGATAGAAAGATGCAGAAAAATGTTGAAAGAGAAAGAATTGGAAAGGGTTGGATAAAGAGTTTTGTAAATAGTAGATAAAGGTTGATAGAAGAAAGTACATTTAATGTATAAAGCGTAGCTGTCGACCGCAATATCGCCTCGATAGAACTATTTCTTTTAAAATAAGACATATTATGCACTGGGGGTTTGTGTAAGCTGATTTACATAAGTTTCAGCGATTGTATACACTATTTAATATAGATAGGTCTTTATTAATTACAATATTAGGTTATATATTAAATAGCAAATAGGTCTTAGTGTTATGGTGAACTTTAAACAGTTTGCAGTTTTTTTTTTTTAAACATGTGTTCTAGTGCTAAGTGTTGAAAGGAGCTTTAACACCATGTTTCAGGGTTTGTGTGTTATTTGTCTCAACCTTGTCTTTGTGCAGAATACCGTCTCACAACCTTACTGTAGTGTTTGTTGCCACCTTTAAAGATCTTCACAATTTGTTTTAATATTAGTGTGTCATTTAGAGAAAATTGTCACAACCTTATCCTTGTATAGAACACCATTTTACACCGTTTTATTTAATAAGTTATATGAGAGATTTTAGATATAGTATAAGAGTTACTATTTACATGAGCCAAATCGACCCAACAGTTAGAGCAAGAGGGGGGAACTCAGATATTTCCTCCTTTCACGTGACGCGACTGTTCACCCCGACCGGTCGTGCCAGATAAGAGGGAATACCAGGAAACTCTGTCCTCCTTGCACTTCGGGTTTTGTGATAGGGCTCCATGCTCGCTACAAGGACTACATCTTGGGTTTTCGTGTTCTCCTAGTGTAGAATTGGCTCAGCCTCATTTTTAGTATAGTATATAATTAAGAGTTGTCTCACAACCTTGTTTTAATATGACACACCGTTTTGAAGAGCTTGTACAACCTGTCAGGATATGATTTAGGAAAATTTTAGTTTCTTTTTATTGTTATGTTACAATTTTATCCAACAAGGGGTGACAACCAGAGCGGACTCAGAAGTAATGAGACGAGGGGAAGTTGACAGAGTTAGTGTGAACAGTTTAACTTTACGCAGGTCTACAAGGGTAAAAAGGCCCACACAGTGTAAATTCTGCTTAGACTGTCGCCTCTAACTAGGATTTTGGAGTGTGTACGGAGAATCAGCTCGATAGAATGAGAAGTTTAGAGATTTCAACCTTTTTTTTTTAAACCTTTTTTTTTTAAAGTAGAACTTCATTAGGATTCCTTTTTTTTTTAATAATACAAACTATTTCTTGTTAAAACCCGAGTTTCAAAGACCAATGAGAATAATGTATACCATTGTGAATTAATTATTTAGTATAAATCTGAATTTTTGGTTATTATCGGGAGTAATAGATGAAGGAAGGTGTAGGAAATCACAACTTAGAGGGGGGCTATGTCTAAAATAACAAACCTAATAGGCATCCTATGGCTTGTGTTGGGTAATACAGAAACCCTATAATCCCTGGCCTTCAGGTAGTAGCTTTGAAATAGGTTTCTAATGAGGACATGAAAGGTCAATCTTTCAGAGTAAAGTTGTGAAGTATAGGGACCCTAAGCCAGGGGTAGAAGTTAAGTAGGCCCAGACCGTAGTCGATCCTCGGAAAGCACTTGAGAATGTTAGTGTTGGGTAGTGAATCGTAAACCCTATAAATCCATCTTTCAATAGAGTGCTGAGGTCGGACTACTGAAAAGGGGGTAGACGCACGACGAAGTAAGAGGAAAGTGACTTCACCCACAGTGGCTAGGGGAATGAATCAATCCGCTTTTATGAGGTGTCACGTTTAATGGTTCTTTAATCGCCCTTATATTCTGTGTGTGTCTTCATAGAATTGTCGTGAATAGTCGCTTAGTGTCAAGGCAAGGGCAGTTTTGAAATTACATTTTTTAAAGATAGGTTAGCTTCCAGATTATTTAGAATTGTTAACAATTATTGTTAACAATCATTTATTGAGTATAAAGTATTAGTATATATAGAGCTTGTACAGAGGCATTTCTTTTGAGTAACATAGGGCTTTAGTTCCCAATTTGTTTTAATTTTATTATTTTATTTGATTTCACATTGTGTCCTGAAATATGTTATTATTTGTTAGGATCTATTGATATTGATAAATGAGTATTTTGGCCTTTGTAGCAGCTTTTAACTTTAGTTTGTATGCACACCGTGAATGATAGGGGGAGGGTGTATGAATGAATTGGTGTAATGAATGTGTAAGAAGGTTAAAAACTATTATATTGTGAGCCCAAAATACATTAGAATAGGGTTAAGGACTTCAATAGGATCGATTTTTATTTTATTTTATTTTTTATTTCGAATTTTGTTAGGACCGAGAAGCCTCAAACAGGACAACTACAACTCTATCTATTGTTAGGAAAATATTCGCTCCACTTTGTTAGGTCTCCTTTTAGAGGAGTGCAAATATTGATTTCTTTTATTAGGGTAATCAGTTACTCTATTTCATTATATCAACTTGAATTTTAAGAGTCGTAGATAATGATCATATCTTGATTCTCAGGCTGGAAGGTTGTGGGAGGTTATGATCAGACCAGGAAACCCACAAAACTTCTCCTCATTAGAGGAAACGAAGAGGTATAGATTGAATTTTATGCAGGATGGGGGATTTGTTTTAGCCATGCCGTATAGCCTGGGGTATAACGGCGCGACCTTGGGTAACCGATCTGACACCGTAGTTTCGACGCTTTTAGCGTGGCTGGAGCGAGGGTATTCCAGACGGGAGGTCCTGTAAGATTGGCAAGTAGGCAGAGATTGCCCAGTTATTCTAGACGAAGTGTTTCCGTCTATTGAATTTTTTTTTCGGTACCAGTTTGATCCCCCATAGCTAGCGGAAGTTTCTTCTAATAAAGGATTCGCCCTGCCATACGTTTTGTTGGAATGAATTCGAGTATAAGACAGATTCGAGAGGCAGAATAAGTAATTATTAGGACCTTCAACGAGTTTAAACTCGTTCCATGATAGGATAAGATTTTAAAGTATTAGTTAACTATAAGGACCGCGAACGAGACGCCAGAACGAGCCAATGAGTCAGAGTTTTAGAAGTGTTGTATTGAGGACAGTAGAATTAAGAGCAGTTATACAGGGAGTAGAATTCTGAAGGAATTTGTAAAAGAACCAAAATTTCAGATTGATAAAATTCAAATTTATAAGATGTAGATTTGTAGGATTCAGGTCAATGAATAGAGGGTATATTAGTAGATGAAAGTAATATGAATTTCTTGGAAGGGGGAGGTAGCTGAACTGTACACACCCCAGAGACAAGGTAAACGGAGTCACAAACAAAATGGGAGAAGTTGATTAGTTTCTCTGTCAAACAGAGAGCTTTCTTCATACGGTTGTCACCCTAGATTTAAATGGACTGTGTAGTTTAATAGAGGCCTGGGATATATTCCATTTGACCAAGATTCTAAATGACGTACCCATCTGAGTTGAGAGTATTGTAACAGAGGAATCTAACACATAAGAGAAAACACACCCTCCAGTAGGATCGGGATAGACGAATATTACCCAGTGACCAACTCGTGATTCCAGACTGAATAAGATTGAAAAACTTAACTGAGATACTAAACCTTGAACCTTCAGCGCACAAATATATATTATGTTTACATTTTCTTTTTCAATATGTTATTATTTTTATATCATATATATTATATTATAGTCATATACTATTCATTTCAACAATTTTATTTTGACATTCATGATATTAATATTTATATTAAATATTTAATTATATATATTTTGTCACCATATATAATCTTGTAGTAGTTTTCTTTTGTCATCTATCATGGGATGATTTTTATCACTTATATCTTAACATATTTAATCACTATCTACATGATATGTTTTTACTTCAATATATATGTTACACTCATCATATAACATGGAAGGATTCATTTTATCATTACATATTTCGTGCCTTATTTAATGATTACTTGCATAATTTGTTTTCTGTAATTTTTATTTAGCAAAAGTCATCATGTCATAGGCTAATCATTATATACCAAGATATTTCTTTCAGCTAACTATAATTATCCTTTCCTTTGATTGTATATATATATAACTATACCACACGAATGTCTTGATTGGTACGAAAATAAAGATGCTGGCATGTTTTAGGAGTTGGACTAGTCAGTTATTTCTAAACGACTTCTTGGCGCCCAATTTTTTATATATAATATGTAATAGGGAAATGTCCTAACTGTATTGTTAGCAGAAAGAAGGTAGCAATGAATCCAGTACCCCAAGAGGCAAGGATGGGGTTGAGAGGACTTACCACTAGGAAGGCCTACTCCTCAAGACCAAAGAAGAAAGTGGAAGGGTGGTATATATACCCATGAATGGTAAGACAGATGACCTTGCTTACTTCCATACATATGATATGACTGTCCCCAATAACCTATTTTGATAACAGTGTTCTGACAGAATAATAGCACATAAAAACCCCTTTGCCAGGATGCGCAATGCCCACTAATGTTCGGAATAATAAACATCTAGAATGGCATACCATCATTTTGACTAGCCTTATCTTCCCTATAGGTTTCGGTACATCTGGCTTCACCTAGTAATGGAAAATGCATTTTGCTAGAAATGGGCCTGCTTTCATAGTAACTGATGAAAGGCAGATGAATAATGAATAGCACAAACGCATTTGTCCATTACTTGGCAGGGGGAGGATTGTTGGGGCACGTTTTTTGTAACCATACCCCAACAGAAGGCGTATGTATAATCAAATCAAATGGATACATGGCTTCCCTCCCACATAGACTTACAGACCATTTTTTTTGCCCAGAAACTTAGACACTTGGTGACACCAGACTTCCATGCCGAAAGCTGATGCCTGGTAAAGAAGAAGACATCCAGAGACATCCGAGCTGGAAACTGTTGTTTCATATGTACATATATTCCCCTCACCAAAAATTTAGGTAAAGGTGACCAGAAAAAAAAAAAAAAAGGAGAAAAATGGAGAAGGAAGATCTCTAAAAAGGGCCTGGGTCAATTTTAGCCAAGACGGGGGGGCGATATATATACCATCCCGAGGAAAAGGGAGGATTGTATTTCAACCCATGTGGAAAAGGGGGGGGCCTGGGGTCTGAAATTTTACACTATCGCCGCAGTTGTTGCTCTCTTTAGATTTTTTTGTTTTGGTAATACTATATGTTCTATTTTGATGGAAGAGGCCTGGCGTCTGAAATCTTACACTAGTGCCGGGGTTGTTTCTCTCTTTAGATTTTTTTTTTTGTTTTGGTAATACTATAGGTTCTATTTTGATGAGGCCTGGGGCGTCTATGAAATTGATACTGGAGCCGTTGGCCATTTTGATTGGTGTTTCTTTCGGCGAATGAAAATGGAGAGAGAGATGATATAAAAGAAGGTTCTCTGCCAAAAGGCAGGATTCGATCGGAGTCGCTCAGTGAGAAGGACGATTTTTAGACGGGCCTGAGACGTAGAGGAGACCAGACCTTGCCGCCGCTTTCGAGAGAAGGTAAGCCCCTCGCCATTATGGCTTAGCCCCCCCCCCCCCCCCTTTTTATTTTTCGAACAGAAGCTAATCTATTTAGATTCTGAATGGGCCCTAAAGGGCTTTAAGTGACTTAAAAAGGAGTGTTAGGGTTCGTATATTTTGTCCCGCTAGAATAGATGGAGATCTAGGTTTCCCCCCCCTTTTTCTTTTTTGTGTAGTAACCAACCTAGATTTCGCATGGGCCCTAAAGGGCTATAAAGTAACTTCAGGTCACCTCTATCTAAATTTTACTATGTAAATAGCATATCTCGTCAGTATAGACATGTTCCCAAATTTTAAGATATTTAAATAAATATCTAGAGAAATTTTCTTGTTTCCTCTGTTACCTATTTCATACATAATTTGCCTTATGGTGCTATTCCCACTGTTAAAATGAAATGTTGTATGTTTCTTACCTATTTGAAGGGAATGTTACTAATAATCAAGTCTCCCATAAATTACCGGCCACATACATTGCCGCGAGTGTCTGTGTTTCAGTGTTTTATAGATTGCCCAATTTAATAACGATTTCATGGGTTGTCTGATGAAATTGTATAATAGTGTCGCGGCTGTTTCCATCTTTAGACCATTGTTCTGACAATATTATATGCTCGATCCTTGCTTTAGCCCAACTCTTAATCAATTACAGAGTTTTTCCCCCCTTTTCTTTTTTATTTACTTTATTTATCCTGTTTACATAAATTGCATTACATGTGATGATGTAAAGACATATGCCGATAGTGCATCACTGACAGCTGTGCTGCTATTATACAACATTAAGGTCTTGCTGCGGGTTATATACATGGGGTTGTTGGCCTAAATTGCTATATATATATATACTTAAGTAAGGAAACTTTTAATAAGACACATCGTGTATCCTCCCTTTTCATCTATCCAAACCGGGAACCCATCAGGTTCACCATTGATGAGACACATATCCTCTCTTTCAATTTTTATTCATTGCAGGATAAGGGCTGTAGAATTAAATATTGTGGCGAAGAAATAATTTATTATTTAATTTAATTATATAATGAAAATATTTTGAACAGATTTAAACCTTCACATTTTCTAAATCATTATTTAGTTGCCTAGCTTTCTTGCTCGATATTCTCTAGCTGTAGATTGTTGAGTTGTTGATAATTGTCGACTGGTCGTGGTGACGTCATCAATAAATACGCTTACATCTTAAGATATACAAATACTTGATTTCTACGCTACAATATTGATTATACATTTAAAAGAAAAGTAGCGTTAAATATGTTTATAATTTTCATCGATAGATGGCGATAATCAAATGGTATTTTAAGAGTTTTCCCTTGTAAAGGTGATTAGCTAACATCTTCTTCGAAGATACTAAATTATATATAGCCATCTCAATACCAACACTTTCCTTTATTGGAAGCCCCTCTTTTAAAATATTACCTAAGCTAATGAAACTAATGATAATGATAACTG
>CP092871.1:76259593-76318135 GCA_030710605.1 Cordylochernes scorpioides
TTTTATTTATTACTAGCGGATGTACCCGGCTTCGCCCGGGTATTACCCGAGTAAAGGTTTGTCTAACAAATCTCTCGATAAAGTGAACATTTTTTCCCGTCCCTTGAAAAATACTCGATAAGTTGAATAAAATCAATATTAATTGGTTCCCTCTGTAATTGGAAGTTAAAGGAATAGTATCTTGCTTTGGAATTGTATCATTATTCTTGTCTCAAATAAATTGCCGTGTCATCCTGAATTTTGTCTTTCCTAATTTTCTACATTACAAAATCATCGTATAATCATTTTAATATTTAGAGCAGATTGTTGAATATAACAGATAAATTAGAATATTTATCTTGATTATTTTTAGGCGAAAAATTATTTCAAAAATTTTATTTGCTAGAAACCTTCCCAGTACTATACTAAATAACTTCCCAAAGTTTCATGGCGTTCCAACGAGTGGTTTGGTCAGGCATAAAGGACAGACAGACACACATACATTCATTTTTATATATATAGATTTTTAAAATCATTTTTTCATAAGTTAAAATATAAAGTATAACTTGTAACATGAATATCCATTTCTTGTGAATTACTAAAATTCAAATATATTTCTTTTTTATTCTTCACTGTGTTTTCAAACATCTATATTTTGATAAGTGATAATTTTTCTTTTAAAATATTATTTATTCAAAAAGAATATTTTTCTGTAACTTTGCAAAAACAATTACAGATTTTTGAAACATTTAACACAGATTTTAAATTATATTATAATAAACAAATATTTTGATTATTCATTGATTTCAAGCGGGTTTCGAGAAGAGAGAGTGTTTCTGCTCAATAAATTTCAAATCAATCTCAAAATAACTTCCTTTCGCAAACATGTCTGCTTTCAAGGGCACTTTTAATTGTTTAAAGGCTTGCCTTAAAAATCGAGCTTTTCATATAATTCAAAGAAATAGCCATGTAGTATCACCTAGTGTATGTATATTATAATTATTACAAATATATAATTGGTATTTTATATTTGTACTCGATATACTCATCGTAGAGTGTGCACATTATAAAACAATATTAAAAATACACTTATTTTAAGAAATATTAATCGATAAATATGCTAAATAAATTGTGCACATGCCTTTGAAGCTGGCATGCGTGTGTTTACAATAAATCATTGTCAACCTTGATAATATTTATTTGTTCAAGGAGATTTGGCAATGAAAAATGATGTATGCTGCAAAATTGAAACCACATTTTAAACTTTTTAAAACTGGAGAAAATTTTTTGAATCTTTTTTATTCAGACTTACTATTTGTTAAATTGGTTCAATTATGTTAACATACATATTTTTTCCATTTTTCACATTGAGTTACAGAATAAATGGTGTTTTCTGATAAAATGCCAAATTAAAAAAAAAAGAGATGAAATTAATTTTCTCATTTTTGCGCTCAGTCTTTAATTAGTATCATTTTGGCACTATGACTACCAGCTTTGTATTTTAAATTTGGGCAAGATACTAATTTCTATGAACCATTGGTGGCAAGGTGCTGCTGAGTATATCAAAATACTAGTTTAGGTCAGATTAAGTTAGATTCAGATATGTTGGCTTGATTAATAAATGGAACTATTTTTGCGGGGGGGGGGGTCAGTGGAAGACTCGTATAAACCGTTGGTTTTTGACCGCTACGACCCGGGTTCAATTCCCGCATTGGGCACTTTTTTCTGTTAAAAAAAAAATGCTTGAGTGTCCCCCTATTCTTGCAAAAGTCCAACCCCACCAGCGAGTGCAAGTAACCAAACGGGGCTCTGGTATATTTATTTGTAAGTTCAAAGTTGAACTGTTTTCACGTCTGTAGACATGTGGTGCACTTACAGTAAAAGCAGTTGCCTTCTACCCACCATGATTATCATGGCCTAGACCACGCGTACTAAGGATAAGCAAAAAAAAAAAAAATTTTTGCTTACCATGAATAGGTTTAGACAAGATAATACAATAGCTGATTGTGCACTGATTTAAGGTTCGTGCCCACCCGGGGACGTTTTTTTTTTGGTTCAATGCCACAGTGATAGTTCTGCTTGGTACAGCCCGTTGGTAGGACTAGAAGATCATTCTATAATGGACAATTAGTCAAGTAAAAGAGTGATTGTACACTGAAATGAGTATCTCGCCCTAAAATTGAATAGGAATTGATTTTTTTAAGAAAAAGGGAAACAATATCTTTAATACATTAGAACCTCTCTGTAAAGGATATCTAATTGCAGACCTAAAGTGTCCTTTAGGGAGAAGTGTCCTCTTACTGGAGAGTTACTAATAGTAAAAATAATTTTACAAATGAAAACTGTCCTTTGTAGAGAGGTGTTCTCTAGTGCAAGTGTCTTCTCATGGTACTGTACTATACAATACCAAAAATAAGCACATATAGGCTAAACTTATTAAGAGAAACAAAAATAACTTTTCAAATCTACAATTTCTTGGCCTACTTTGTGAACCTTTTTTACTCGAGCCAAAATTTTGGTTAAAAAAAAAATTGGAAAATGATAAATAATTACCCATAAAATTTGTTTTAAAATGTCATCTCTGGGTATATTTTCTGTTAATTTTCTTCTACATAGTAAAAACAACAACAAAAAAAAAAAGGTTTCAATGATAAAGCACAATTTGGATTATAGATTAAAACTACAAGGTAATAAGACCAAATTCAAATGGTGTGTGATGTTTCGGTAACAGCATTGTTATCAAAACATAACACACTATTTTGGTTTTGGTCTTATTAACCATGTAAAAAGCTTTCAAAAATAGTCATTTATAATACAAGAAGAAAATAAGACCTAATCCAAATAAATTAATTGTGTGTGACATTCCGGTAACAGTATTGTCACCATCATCAGACAAAAGAATAAATGAGAAAAAATATCATAGCAAGTTCTTAAATAGTCTTATTCTTCTTCTTTCTTATCGCCACTCAATCATATTAAGGTATCAAGCTTGTAAAACTTGTTGATGGTGTCTGCCGGGGAAGAGTAGAGCTCATCTTAAATAGTACTGTTGTCAAGTGTTTATTTGTCTGATGATGGTGACATTGCTTTTACTGAAACATCACACACACTACTAAATTATTTGGATTAGGTCTTATTTTCTGGTATCTATAATCCAAATTGTACTTTATCATTTATAAGTCATATAGAATTGTTTTTACTGGGGAATAGGTTTCATACATTTACTCTCTAAATATTATAATTTTGTTTATTGTACTTACAATCCAACCTCATGATAAATCACAATTTGGATTATAGATTATACCTACAAGAAAATAAGACCTAATCCAAATAAATTAATAGTGTGTGATGTTTCGGTAACAGTGTTGTTACCATCATCAGACAAAAAAATAAAATAAAGATAAAATTTTGGTAACAACGTTACAGAAACGTCACACACTATTAATTTATTTGGATTAGGTCTTATTACCTTGTAGGAATTATCAAACCTTTTTTTTTTGCCCATCCCTAGTACACATGGTAACTAGCATTTTGATATACTCAGATGCACCTTGCCACCAGTGGTTCATAGAAATTAGTATCTTGCCCAAATTTAAAATACAAAGCTGGCAGTCATAGTGCCAAATTAGATTAAAGACCGAGCAAAAATGAGAAAATTAAATTCATCATGGTACAGGCCATTATAATCATGGTGGGTAGAAGTAGGCGACTGCTTTTTACCGTAAGTGCACCACATGGCTACACATGTGAAAAGCAGTTTGACTTTTGCACTTACAAATATGTCAGAACCCCGTTTGGTTACTTGCACTCACTGGTGGGGTTGGGCTTTTGCAAGAATTGAGGGCCATTAGAGCATTTTTTTTTTTTTAATCAGAAAAAAATGCCCAATGCGGGATTGGATCCCTGGTTGTAGCGGTTGAAAACCAACAATTTAGACCATCTTTCCACCGACCCCCAGCATCCAACCTCTTTAAATTCAATGCCACAAGGGATAGATGACTTCCTTATTGAAGTAGTTGATGAATATCATAGCCTTTTAAATCACTATGGTGACCTAAACATGGTGGAACAGAAATCAACTATTCATTGATTTAACCTGTTCCCTGATATTTGGCCAACCCAATTTCTTGATAAATCAAGAAAAGTCATTAACGAACGTGTTTCGCGCTGTTGGCGCTCGTCAGTGTGGAATAGGCTGTACCACTGCGACCAAAAAGCTTTTTGGTCCCAGTGGCTTCCTGAAAAACCAAGAAATGGGTATTTAATGCCAAACTTGCGTAAATTCGTAGATGGCTTTTCTTGATTCATCAAGAAATTGGGTTGGCATTGCCAAGTATTTATTTTTCTTTGTATGGATTTCCACCGCTCATGTTTGTTCTATATAACCAAGCCGTAGCTTAACAATTCATATTCTCTTTTAGCCATTGATTTAGTCTTTTGGTTTTTTTCCAAATAGGACCAAAGAAATTGGGCCTGAAGATTAAAAATAACACTTCGATACTTTTCATGCAAAGAAATGCTTAACTATATATATATTAAAAATAAAGAAGGCATATCCTGACCAGAAGCACATGTGAAAAAATAATACTAAAAAATAAAAAAGGTCAGGTTTTGATATTAAAAACAAATTAGGCATTTCCTGATCACTAACATGAGCATTTTATAAATGGCAGAGCGCCATCTAGTGGAACAGAAATCAACTAAACGTTGATATAATTTGTTCCTTGATATTTGGCCAACCCATTTTTTTATAGGCCTTTCTTGATTTATACAGGTTAAATCAACGTTTAGTTGATTTCTGTTCCACTAGATGGCGCTCTGCCATCTATAAAACGCTCATGTTAGTGGTCAGAATAATTTGTTTTTAATATATTGATGAGGCTGAAGTGGGGATATAAAACTCAATTTATTGGTAGGTTGCAGTACATTGTCCTGGTGGGCTATGGTCACCATGGCCCGTTCCAGGGCTGGGCTTGTGGTCCGGTTCTGGAGGGTTGTTGAGGTCCGATTCTCTGCGGTATAGCCGTTGGGAGGGTTAGATCTGGTACAAGACATCTTTCGTTCGCCGGGCAAGGATAAAAATAAAAAAAAATAAAAATAAAAAATGCACGAAGGTCCAACGATAACTGGCACGTTGTATTTGTAAGCATTCCGCGAAAACGGTGGTCCGTGGTCAAATACAACTTGTGCCTGTTATCTCTGTGGTGCCGTTTCTCTGATAAATAAATAAAATAAACAAAATTTAAGATAATTTTGCAACGTCACGTGTATTTCCGGTCGGTTGCTTGTTGACACACAACACCACCCCCCCTCTTATCTTAGACTCGGTCCCTCGAGTCGCTGTTATCTTTCTAGAAATTCCTTAAGTCTCGACACGTGCGCTAACGTGCTCTGGCGCCTACTATTTTCGTTGCGTCCGTCCTGTGGTCGTAACCTATATGTCGTTTCCTTGATTCTATCCGTTATTACGTACGGTCCTACGTATTTCGGTAGAAATTTCTCCGTTTTCCCTGGTTTCCTGCGAGACGACTCCAGTAGTACCAGGTCGCCCACTTCAAACTTCCGGAAGCGGTCACGGTTCACAAGGTCATACTGACACTTCGTCATCATTGTCCGGTCTCGGTAGTTTTCGTCGGCAATTTTCTTTAATCTCTCGTTTTCTAAAATGCGGTTGGTCACGTATTCGTCGTAAGTTTTTACTGGCTCGTCGACGGTTGGTAGTCCTACGTCTAGGGACGTCCTCGGTTCTACGCCAAATATCAACTTATGCGGTGTCACCTGTGTCGACGACTGAATGGACGAGTTATACGCAAAAGTCTCCGTTTTTACGAATCTCGGCCATTCGGCGTGATCGTCCTCGAGATAAACTCTGATGCCGTTTTTTATGATGCCGTTGAGTTTTTCGCATAAGCCATTTGTTTGCGGGTGTGCCGCGGAAGCCATAATATGTTTAATCCCGTACAACCGTGTAAAGTCTCTAAAAGTACTCGAATCGAAAGATTTGCCTTGATCGGATATTATGCATTTCGGAGTACCAAAAACGTAGAGCAGATTGTCTGAGAGTGCGTTGCACGTGGTTTCCGCCTTTGTATCTTTTACCGGGATTGCGAGTGCGTATTTACTAAAATGGTCTATGATCGTTAGAATGTGTTCGTAGCCTTCTACCGATTTTTTGAAAGGACCTTGGTGGTCTATTCCCACTCGTTCCCAGATGTCTGTTGCTGGTGGTAACGGTTCTAGCGGGGCCGCGGGTTTGAACCTCTGTGGTTTGAAGGCCTGGCACACTTTGCACGACCGAACGTATTTCCGCACGTCTTCTTCCAGACCTTTCCAGTAGAACCGTTGCTTAATACGGTGGACCGTCTTCGCTACCCCCATGTGTCCTGCCTCGGGTATATCGTGCGCTGTTTTCATTATTTCGGATACGCTTTGCTCTGGTGCTACGACCAACCATTGGTTACCTTGTGTTGCATGGTTCTTTTTATAAAGGATCCCGTTTATTTTTTTATATTCGTCCCGTGTTTTAGCGTCTGGTAGTTTCCCGGTAATATCGCGGCAAAACGTGTCTTCCTTTTGTCCGTTTTCGTCGATCCGTACTGTGCATGCCGTTAAATCGTTGAAGTTGTCTTCGACGTTCGTATCGTTTTTGTGGAACGGGTTGCGTGAGAGTGCGTCCGGTGCAACGTTCTTCCTCCCTGCGCGGTGGACTATTTCAAAGTCGTGCTCCATGAGTTTTAACCCCCATCTAGTAAGTCTTGAGCACGGGTCACGTACGTTAGCTAGCCACGTTAACGCGCTATGGTCGGTTACGACTTTGAATTCTCTCCCGAAGATGTACGGCCGTAACTTTTGTAGAGCCCAGACTATTGCTAAACACTCTAGTTCTGAGATACCATATTTACTCTCGTGTTTCGATGTCGTTCTCGACAAGTAGTGGATCGGGTGCAAAAACCCGTCATTGTCCGGTTGCATTAGCACCGCGCCTAATCCCACGATTGATGCGTCCGTATGTATTTCTATTCTAGCGTCTGGGTTGAAGTGTGCTAGAATTGGCTCCTCAGTCAATTTTTTTTTTAAGGTTTCGAAGGCTTCTATTTCGGCCGGACCTATCACGAATTTCTTATCTTTTTCCGTTAAACACGTCAGCGGTTTGCTTATCTTTGAAAAGTTTTTTATGAAACGGCGATAATAGCCGCAAAGTCCCAGAAACGAACGAACTTGCTTGACATTTTTCGGAATCGGAAATTCCTTAACCGCCTCGATCTTATCAGTAGCCGGTTCTACGCCGTTTTCCGATACCACGTGTCCCAAAATTGGTAACTTTTGGTAGGCGAATCTACATTTTGATGGTTTTAGGGATAAGCCTGCCCCGCGGAAACATTCTAGAACATTTGTTAACCGCACGTTGTGTTCACGTATGTCTCTTCCGTACACGATGACGTCATCTAGATAAACCATACACTCGGACCATTTCAATTCAGCTAACAGTGTATCCATGATTCTTTCGAAATGACCTGGTGCCCCGGTTAAACCAAAGGGTAACACTTGAAACTCGTACAACCCGTTACCTGTCGTGAACGCTGTAATTGGCTTGCTTGTTTCGTCCAGTGGACACTGCCAATAACCGCTAACAAAATCCGTGTGAGAGAAATACTTCATTCCCGCTAAACGGTCCAGGCAGTCGGTGATATCCGGTAATGGATATGAGAATTTTTCGGTTACGTTGTTAACTTTTCTATAGTCCACACAAAATCTATAGGATCCGTCTGATTTTTTAACCAAAACGACCGGGCTCGCCCATGGAGATGTTGATTTCCTAATAACTCCTTTTTCACACATTTCTTTAACCTGTTCCTCTATAATATCACGTTCCTTAGGACTGCGGCGATAGGCTTTTTGTCGAATTGGTTCCGTGTTCGCTTTAAGTTTAATGTGGTACGGTTCGATATCTGCCGCCTTATTCCACTCTTCTGAGAAAAGTTCCCGATACCTGTACAATACGTCCAGTACGTCGATTTTTTCGCTGTCCGATAGCTCCGGGTTTATATCGAACTTCTGTGGTTCGTATTTGCACGTGGCCGTCGTACTGTATCCCACCTGTTCACTTAGGAAAGAAACATTCGCTATTTCCCCGCCGGATCGTAACAAGCACGAGTTTGCTACCAACCGCACCGGCTCGTTCCTAGTATTTATGACATCAATGAATATCTCGGATACCGTTTCGGAAACGTGTACTGATGGTATTAGTAGCCCCGTTCTTCTTACGCAGTCGGGGTGGGGTTCTAAAATGCCCGCCATTACTGTTGGCCCTTTTAACTTAACCCTCGTTTTACAACGTGGTGCAATTTCAAGGTCGTCTAGTATGCAGTACTTTTGTTTGGGGTTTTTCCGATCGCTCGTAATTGTGCCTAACCTCTCGAGTTCCCGTTCTTCGTTTAGTTCTACCACGTGGTCGTCCCTGCCTATTTTTGGCCTATACAATTCTACCGATTCGTCTCTAAACATAATTTTGCAATGATAGTTTGTTAGAATATCGACGCCGAAAATAATCTTTTCCCCGTTTCCTGGAATTATGGTGAACCTGCCACATATGTCGAAACCATCAATGTTGACCTCCAAGTATGTGCACGTGTTCGAGACTACTGACCCACTTATTCCCCGTATAAGTAATTTTGAAGGCATTCTAGCACATCCTAGTGCGTTGGCTATTCCTTCGTCTATGCAGCTAACATTTGCCCCTGAATCGAAAATCAGTTTGCCTACATGTGTCTCATTGATATGCGTGATTAAACAGAAATTTGTCATACCTGTCCAACGGAATTTTTCCATTGCTGTACCCCCTATTTCTAAAGTGGATTTTTTCTATTGGTACCTTATTTAATGTCTGTTTCTCGTTAACCCCCGGTTGTCCTTTTACCCTGAAGATTATGCGATTGGTGTTACCAGTAACCTCGGAAAATACACGTGGTACGCTCTCTACACTGTTTGAAACTTCCACCACAGGATTAGAGGCAAAATTGTACTTACCACGTGGCCTCCTTTTCGGGCAATCCCAGTGTTTGTGCCCCGTCTGGTAACAAGTGAAGCATCTTGGCGTCCCGTCCGGTAGCATAAATCTTCTTGCTTTTTCCATGGGCGTTTCGGTCCTTGGATTTCGTCCTTGTTTTTGTTCCCACTCTTCCGCCGTCCTCGTAGTTGTTTCCCAACTCGTCGTTGTACCTGCCTCCGTCCGTTCCTTGTTCCATTTATCCGCCTGGTCGAGGAATTTCGCCGCCTGTAGGAAGTCGGCCTCTTCTGGGTTCCGCGTGGTGCTCCACGAGGCTGCCAGTAGTAGGCAGTCTTTTGGAGCCAATGCCCACAATGCCTCCTTGCTTGAATCAAACGGCGAAAACTCGCCTGCCGTCGCGTGGGCCGTAATCAGGTTCATCAAATATCTCCCCGTATCTTCCGTGGACTGGGGCCGTCTCGTTTTCTTTAATTCGTTACCCCTACTACGTGCCCGGCCGTCGTTCCTTGGGTAGCAAAGTTTCAGTGCTTCCAAGACGTATTCAAGTGCGGCTGAAGGGTCAAACCTGCGCTTGATAAATTCGCGGCCGTCAAGTGGAAGCCGCCGTACTAGGGCCTTCGTCCAGTCTCCCTTCGGTACCTTGCTCGCCGTCAGCCACGTCTTGAATTCCTCCACGTGGTCCTCGATGTCTTCCTCCTCCGGGTTGAAACACGGCGGCGTCTCTCCGTAGCCGATATTTATGTTCGCTGCTTGAGGTGCTGGGCCGACACTGCTCTCCACCATGTGATGAGGCTGAAGTGGGGATATAAAACTCAATTTATTGGTAGGTTGCAGTACATTGTCCTGGTGGGCTATGGTCACCATGGGCCGTTCCAGGGCTGGGCTTGTGGTCCGGTTCTGGAGGGTTGTTGAGGTCCGATTCTCTGCGGTATAGCCGTTGGGAGGGTTAGATCTGGTACAAGACATCTTTCGTTTGCCAGGCAAGGATGAAAAGAAAAAAAAAAAAAAAGAAAAAATGCACGAAGGTCCAACGATAACTGGCACGTTGTATTTGTAAGCATTCCGCGAAAACGGTGGTCCGTGGTCAAATACAACTTGTGCCTGTTATCTCTGTGGTGCCGTTTCTCTGATAAATAAATAAAATAAACAAAATTTAAGATAATTTTGCAACGTCACGTGTATTTCCGGTCGGTTGCTTGTTGACACACAACAATATACAGCCTACTCCACGCTGAGACGAGCGCCAACATTGGGGGGAACATCAGGGAACAGGCTAAATCAATGTTTAGTTGATTTCTGTTCCACCAGATGGCGCTCTGCCATTTTTAAAGCACATGTGCTCCTGGTCAGGATATGCCTTTTTTTATTTTTAATATATATGTGCGTGTGTGTGTGTGTGTGTAAAATTTCCTTCCATCTATCTATATATATGTGTGTTATGAAAGGTTTTAAAGGTCATTACATTAACTAGAGATGGCAGGTTGTGTCCCCCATTCAGATTTATTTGGTTTCACTTATATCTGCTCGGTGGAGGAGTGGTATAAAATGTCGGTTTTCTACAGCCATGACCCGGGATCGAATCCCACATTGGTCTCTTTTTTTTTTTTAAGACGCCAGTGTCTCTTTCACAAATAAATCAAACTTCTACTGTCCTTGCTGCGATGAAAAAATATTGGGAGGGCTTGGCTCATCAGTGGTGAACTCTCCCAGCAGTTTCGCCAATTTAATCTACCAGACCGCTTCTTTAGAGCTCTAATACTGTATTGAATCATTTTGCTTATATATGCTACAGAAATGGTATTTAAGCAAACTCTGGACATAAGCTTTTAGGGCAGTAGAATTACATTTAAATGTTTGCATCGAGCAATGCTCTTCCGCAAACATTAATTTTTTAAAACATATGTTTTTTAATCGCAGTAAGGACAGTAGATGTTTGATTTATTTGTGAAAGAGACACTCGTGTCTTAATGTTTTCATTTGTTATGTATAGATGGCGAGTTATTGCTTTGTATTAACTTTTTTCTAATAAGAAAAACTGCTCCAATGAGACCCTTGGTTCTTGTAAAAGTCCAACCTCATCAGTGAGAATGCAAGTAATCAAAGGAGGTTCTGGCACACTTGTAAGTGCAAAAATCAAACTGTGTCATCCACATATGTACACATGTGGTGCACTTACAGTAAAATCAGTTGCCAACTACTCACCATGATTATCATGGCCTTGTACATGTTTTAGGGGGTAATAATAATAAAAAGTATCTGCTTAAAGGGAAAGCCAAAATCTGGGGAGTGGAGGGTATTAAAATGATGGTTTCAACTTCAGGAAGAGTAGAATCCAATCTTTGTGTGTGTGCAGAGATATTTATTTTAAAGTATAGTTAGATAATAAAAAGGCCTATATATATGTGAAGAAAAGAAGAAAAATGTTAAGTGTTGATATTAAAAATAAAAAAGGGCATATCTCAGCGCTTACATTAGCATTTTTAGATGGCAGAGCACCATCTAGTGGAGCAAAAATTGTAATCATTGAAATACAGTTGATGAGTGCTATCAACCCGAAACACATTTATGGACGGCTTTTTTTGATTTATTAAGATAAAATGGGTTGGCAAAATATTATAAAATAAGCCTAAATCAATGTTCACCAGATGGCATTTTGCCATCACTCATGTGAGCAGTCAGAGGATATGTCTTTTTCATTTCTAATATATAAAATATATATACAGTTAAACCTGTCTATAGCGCCTCCTCTTGGGACTCACCAAAATAGGGTGCTATAGAGAGGGTGTGCTATAGACAGGTCACTTATAATGTAAATCACATCGTACTACATATTTAAAATTGAGCGCTATAGAGAGGAAGGTGCTATTAAGAGGGGGCGCTATAGACAGGTTTAACTGTATCACCTTTTTTTTAAATCCAATATTTGCCTTTTTATGATCTAAAGTCATGGAAAGTTGTTTTACTTGAGGGTGATATCTCAATGATGGCCGACTTCCATGGAAATGGTTGCTATATATGTTGATGAATATCTTCTTTTTTTTTTCTGGGGAATTCTTCCAAATTGTATTCCTTATTTTTTATTAGGGGTTTATTGCACTTCACCAATCTTGTTATTGGAAGGTAGCAAGACTTCCAAATAAATAAACAGCATTGTTCTCCCATTATCAAATCCTGGTATACTGATAATGGCTGGGATTTGAAAGTGGCTTGGGTGGCTTTAAGTAGTGAGGTTACATCTCTCAGCCAGAAGGAAATCTTTTTTATTGACATTTCAAGTGAATTTTCATCCATCTTCATCAAAAATTTTGAAAGTTAGATAGGTCCACGTTTGTTGGTAGATAAGGTAACATGAGATGCTAAAATACAATTTTGATTATAGATTATAGCTATAAGACCTAATCCAAATAAATAAATAGTGTGTGATGTTTCAGTAACAGCGTTTTTACCATCATCAGACAAAAGAATCTTTTGCATTCTTTTGTCTAATGATAGTAACCACACTGTTTCCGAAATGTCACACACTATTTATTTATTTTGATTAGGTCTTCTTGTAGGTAACATGAGATGTTGGAGGTTAGCTGTCTAATTAACATTCCCAGACCATATCAACATTATGTGTGTTGACTCTTCAATAAAATTATCTTAAGTCTGGTCATCTACAGACAATCACCTTCCAGAATGGTTGCAAGGTTTTCCCACTATGTACTAAGTGTAATTCTCAACCTGCAACCCCAAAAAACATTATTGACTGTATTGACTCATTGATGAGCTCTACTCATCCCCAGCAGACACCATCAACAAGCTTTACAGGCTTGATGCCATCTTCTTCTTTCTTATCCCCCTCAACAATCATATCAGGGTATCAAGCTTGTAGAGCTTAAGACTTTTGATGGTGTCTGCCGGGGAAGAGTAGAGTTAATCAATGGATGAGCCAATACAGTCAATGTGGTTTGGAGTTGCAAATTGAGAATTACACTTAGTACATAGTGGGAAAACCTTGCAACCATCCGATATCCTAATATGATTTGAATGGAGAGATGAAAAAATGAAATCCCTTGTATCAATATTAAGATGAAAACTTCAGACTTCCAGGAATAATTTTGTTGTTGTTGTTGATGTTTTCACCTTAAGAATGTGTTGAGCTAGACCTATGGTGAAGCTAGACCTATATAAGCCCACAAAACTCAATGATGATACTGGGTGAATGGTGGATATTATGGGCCACCATTAAAAATAAATGTTACCCCCAACCAACAGCTTGTTTGAATCCATGTCAGGTTGGGCAGCGGAAAAGTTGTCTGTTCTACTCCCATGTTTGGAGGGACCTCATCTGAAACCAAACTGCCAGAATATGTGTTTTGGATACTTTGAATCAACTGCACTCATATCCATCTTGGAGTTGCCTAATTTTAAGACATTGAAATTAAAAAAAGAAGGAGGATTGAAAAATAATTTCTAGAAATGATAAGGCACAATTTGGATTATAGATTATAAACACAAGGTAATAAGACCAAATCCAAATAAATAGTGTGTGGCGTTTCGGTAACAGTGTTGTTACTGAAACATCACACACTATTTATTTATTTGGATTTGGTCTTATTACCTTGTGTTTAATTTATAGAAAGTTATTTATATTTTCTCAGAAACATCTCTCAAATGAAAATAGATTTACTTCTGTGTGTGAAGGCTGAGGTTTCATTTTTCAGCACATACGCAGTTTCACTTTTTTTTCTGATTTACTTTTATCACCTTTTAGTTTTCATCTGGAATCCAAATTTATCAAATTTTGTACGGGAATCATTCTGCACCCTCCCCCACCCCCACCTTTTTTCCCAGTTAACTTTTTTTTAATTACCATTTAAACCAGAGAGCCTAACCAGAAAAAACTCTCTTACACCAAGTTATCTAGTAATTATTCAAAAATGCACTTTAATCTTGATAAAGCACTTTAATCATATTGCACTTCAATCTTATTAATTTGCTTTAAAAAATGTATTTTTAATTTTTCTATTGGGACTAAAATATATATGCTGTTCTTTCCCAATGATTCTAAATTGATCAGAAGTGGACTTTTATTATCAGATTTGAATGCATTTTTTTTTAAACATATATTTTTGGTAATTGGAATTGACTGTAAATCTGGTTTCTCTGATGAGCATGACATTGACCTCTACTGACCATTCAACCACCATACTACTGTTTATGCACTACTATATCATTAAGAGGCGGGAAAACCATCTTGCAATGAGTATCTTTTAACTTTAACAAAGGCTAGCTTTTCTTTGAGCTAAGGTACTTCAACAAGCCTATCTAACAAACCAACATGTAATCATCCATTTGACTGCATTGGCTCATCCATCAATAGGCTCTACTCATCCCCAGCAGATGCCATCAAAAAGCTCAAGATCCACAGGACATCTTTATATACGATTGAGTGAAGATAAGCTAGAAGACTTGACACAAGGTAATAAGACCAAATCCAAATAAATAAATAGTGTGTGACGTTTCGGTAACAGCGTTGTTACCATCTTCAGACAAAAGTACTGAACGTAATAAAGTACTACTTCAGACCAAAGTACTAAATTCACTACTTTTGTCTGATGATGGTAACAACGCTGTTACCGAAACGTCACACACTATTTATTTATTTGGATTTGGTCTTATTACCTTGTGTTTATAATCTAGAAGACTTGAGTTATTGAATTCAATCTTTTGTGTATGCATGGTAAGCAAGTGTTAAGTACAATAGATGTGAATCTCCTGGATTAAATATAATACAACAGGTTTTTCTGAAGTTTCTTTTCATTTTTATTATTGCATTCTCAAACTTTCTTCCACCCTTCATTGATTCAATGAACACCGTTCATTATAGTTCATTTTGTACTCCGGTAGAAGGGTGGAGAAATGCCTGAAAACTTGAGAATGCAGCAATAAAAATGAGAAGAAACTTTAGAAACCTGTTGCATTATTTAATCAAATGTTAAATACGTCAGTGCAGTGTGTGTGCATAAATGAGAGGTTGGCTTAATATTACCAGATTCAGCCAGCTTATATGCAATTAGGTAATTAGTCCATTAAAAGAGCCTTGTCTCAAAAGAGCTAGCCATTTTAAAGTTTTTTTTTTTTTTTTTACTTATCCTTTTAGTCTAAATTAGACAAGATCTTGGAGGTCGTGCTCGTAAAGAAGCTCAAGAACTCTTCTTGGTTCTCTGAACAGGGATCTTTTGTCCTTTCCAATGCAATTTAGTAAATGTTGGGGAGTGGCCTCTTCGGTTTTGCACCTAGTGCACATGGGGAAGCTTTTGGCTCCCTCTTTATAGACTAGAGGGCGCAGGTGACCAGATTTCCATCTGGCCAACTGTGTCGATTCCCTTCTGTTTAGTTGGAGGGTCTGTTTTTGGGGATTTTCCACCTGGTACCAAGAATGATGGAAACTATCTCTATGGTTCGCCATTTTAAAGTGCATAAAAGAAACTCGCTGCAAGATAATTTCATAGCCTCTTAATTGATTACTCCCCTTGTAACTCCCTCATGACTATCACACTATATTATAAACCCTACTTGCATGTATCCTACCCATAACTATCTATTAATAACCTAACCGGCCCTGTGGTAACAGCCTACTAATCTGATTTATTTTCTAGACCAATAATATCTTGTCACCAGGCCTTGTTGGCAAAGAGGCCCTGCTCCCCGTAAGTAATGTTAAATACAATATTAGCATGTAGCTTCAACTCTGTGGTTTCATTCTTTTATACTTCTTCTTCTCCTTGCTTGATTTCAGCATTTTTGAGGCTTCTTCTTCACATTTTTGAGGCTTCACATTCTCCTTGTCTTGCTTGATTTCAGCATTTTTGAGGCTTCTCCTACACATTTTTGAGGCTTCACATTCTCCTTGTCTTGCTTGATTTCAGTATTTTTGAGGCTTCTTCTACACATTTTTGAGGTTTCACATTCTCCTTGTATTCCACTTTGATATAATGAAAGAGTTCTATCAACAACCAATTTTTTCCTTTTTTTTTTAAATTTAAAACTTCATTGTAATTAGGAAAAAAAAATCTGATTATGCAACTGAAAGTTGCTGATGACTTTCACCATCTGTTGGAATTAATATCAACTAATTGTTGATTTTGTTAATTATTACAGAATATTGACCAAATACACTTTCTTGATTAATCAAGAAAAGCCAACCACGTACGTGTTTAAGGCTGTTGACCCTTGTCAGCATGGTACAGGCTGTATCTTGAATGACCAAAAAAAGCTGGTCCCTAGGTTTATTGACTCATTGTCATTCTTTTTTTTTAAGGGTTTGGCTGATTCTCAAAACCAGACCCCTCATCCTATTTTGATTCAAAGAATTAAAAAAATACATACATATATTAACACATATGGAAATACAATAATGTGGTTGGCTTGATTTATCAAGGAAATGGGTTTTCTCTTGAAAAAAGAAAAGAAAAGAGAGAAGGTCTAAAATAATGTTATAGCTGATATTTATACCTCTAGTTGGCACTTTGCCATCTAACAAATGGTCATTTAAGCAATCAGGATATGTCTGCTTAAGTCATTTTACTGTTTGACCTCCTTCTCCTCTAGTTTCTTACTTTTTATATTTGTTTTTCTCTGACCACACACACACAGTTGAACCTCACTAAAACAACATCACTTGAAACTGGGGGATTTGGTGATCATATAACCAGAGTCAAAGTATTTGAGACTCTACAATTATGATACTATAACTAGGTTGCTATTATAACAATCTCCGTTCTTCAACTGAGTAATTTTTACATATGGTGAAAGATCTTAAGGCTTATGTATGTATGTAACACATATGTAAATACCAGTGTTTTTGATTCTTTTATTTATTTTTCCATCTTTACCTCAGATTTACAAAAACTAAAATGTTTAGGAGCTTAATTGACTTCAGTTTTCCTGTTTATAAATTTCATTATCATTATAAATGTGATTAGTTTTTTACTTTTAATTTTTTTTTTTCCATTTGCAGACTCCGTGGTAAATCCATGTATAGTTAGTTGGTAAGGAGATGTCTTTTTCTTAATCCTAATAATTGTTGAATTAGAGAAGTTATATTGGACATTAAGTACATCTATTAAAATATGGAAAACAAATATTTGTTGATATAGAACTCTTTCATTATACAAAGCTAACAAGCTTGATTTTCTCAAACATCCATTTTGATAAATGTTTTCTGTGGTTTTTTTGGTTTGTTTATATTATTTGCTTTAAGCTCTCTTTTTTTTTGCTTCCTTCTTCAAATTTATTATTTGATTCTTTAATTAGTTTGCGCATTGTAAGTTTGTTTTTCTTTGTTGATTTGTTTATACCTTTTCTATTCTTTTGCTTCTTTATATTCAGCAAAATCTTTCTCCTTTAAAAAATGTTGCTTTCTCTTTTTTTTTTTTCAGTTTGGAAGCATGGTAAAGGTACTTTCTCTTTTGTTTGCCTTGTGTTTGAAAGTTATGTTATGATGTTACCTATATATAAATAAAGTAGATTATTTACATGTGTGTGGTGGGCTGACAGCCAATCAACTACAAGGCTATGTATGGAGGCCGCCATATGGTCTCCATGTTACCTGGGGATGGCATTGGCCCAGAGATGATGGGCTACGTGAGGGAGATGTTCAGGTGAGTTCTCTCACTATTTGTGTCTACTCTTTCTCTAAATCAACTAATGTGAGTCTACAGGGTGGCTTATAAGTCCCAAATCCTTTTAATTTTTAATTTAAAAAAAGGTTTTTGAGACTTATGGGATACCCTGTACTCTTACTATAAATCAATAACTAATGTGCAAATATGTAAAACTTTGGGCAAGATTCCACATACACTTTCTCCTATTATTATATACATTTAAAGCAGTAAATTAGCAGTTTTAAACTCAATATCAAGGAATACAGCAAGAAATGTGGATGGCCAATCCTAGGATGTTCTCAATATGTCAAGGGCTAGGTATTGTAACATACAGTAGAGTCTCCTGGAGGTGTTTGAGCTGAAAGACACCCTCCTCATGACTCACCTCTTGAGGCAACAGTTCAATGGCAGAACACCTCCAGGACATGTCGCGTTACTCTAGGTGGCAAATAGGCAGTATCTTGGTAATAAATATATTGGGAGGCTTTCTATCCCTTGTCCATTTGATTTATCCCTATTGGTTCTGTCACTTTACCAGCTAAACCCTTTCTTTGGCCAATTGAAAGAGATTCCACAACTCCCTGAGAACTACCTCCCTGTAAAGGACAGCACCTAGTTGCAGAGTCAGTGTCCTTTAGGGAGAGGTGTCCTCTTACCAGAGAGTTGCTACAGTAGAACTACCTCCCTGTAAAAAACAACACCTAGTTGAAGAGCCAAAGTGTTCTTTAGGGAGAGGTGTCCTCATACTGAGAGAGCTGCTACAGTAGAACCTCTCTGTAAAGGACAACACCTAGTTGAAGAGCCAAAGTGTCCTTTAGGGAGAGGTTTCCTCTTACAGGAGAGTTGCTAAATAGTAAAAATGGTAATTTTGCTGTTGAAAAACTCCTTTGTAGAGAGATGTTCTCTCTGGGAGGTTCTACTGTATTGTATATATCTATATATCCCATTTACTGATATGTAACTCTAGTGAGGGTGTGCAGGGTGGGAGGGTTCCCAGTGGACTTTGAGCTGGTCCATGTGGACTCCATGTCTGACAACATCCACCATTTCAACAGTGTCATCACCTCCATCAAGAGGAACGGAGTGGCCATCAAAGGTAACAACCCTCTGTCCCCACTGTCAATGTGACGACATTCTCCCATAATGTCTCCTCATTAGTTTAATCATACTAGTTTGATGTGTAGGTTTCTTTTTAAAAATAATTTTCTACTACCCTTAATCCAATGATAAAGGTTATAAGGCACAATTTGGATTATTCTATATACAGTTACGAGCGTCATGGCCTCTGTCACGGTTTGCCGGCGCCCTCCTATTGGTCGGCTACGATCACGCCACTTTGCCCCCCCCCATCATTTGGTGCCGCCAATGCGCGAGACACTTCTGTCACTGTTTGCTTTTGGTTCAGTGGTAGAATGCTTGCCTGCCACGCGGGCGCCCCGGGTTCGATTCCCGGCCGATGGTTTGGGGCGGGACGTTTCACAAGAGTGACATCTACGGCGCCAATTTATAATTGTAACAAATAGTATTTGAATAAAAGCATTTAATCGGGTAAACCCGGGCGTTGCCCGGGTCATTCGGCTAGTAGATTATAAACACAAAGTCTTCTTTCTTTTCTCCACTCAATCATATTAGGGTATCAAGCTTGTAAAGCTCGAGCTTTTGATGGTGTCTGCGGGGGAATTGACAACCATCATGACTGGGTGAAGTAGAATGCGTCTGCCTTTCTCATTAAGACTGGGAGCACTACTCAGTGACAGGCCGAAGTAAACACAAGGTAATAAGACCAAATCCAAATAAATAAATAGTGTGTGACATTTAGGTAACAGCGTTGTTGCCATCTTCAGACAAAAGTGCTGATTTGAAAATGGTAACAACGCTGTTATCGAAACGTCACACACTATTTATTTGGATTTGATCTTATTACCTTGGTGCAATGATAACGGGAGAGAGGTCAGTAGAAAATTGGTATACTTTAAAAAGAATCATAGGCGTCAAAAATAACGTTTAAAATGCTTATATTTTTGTGAGGATGTCTTCTTCTACTTTCTTATCTCCACTCAATCATATTTAGGTATCAAGCTTGTAAAGCTTGAGACTTTTGATGGTGTTAGCCGGGGAAGAGTGGAGCTCATCAATGGATGAGTCAATACAGTCAATAATGTGTTTGTGAGGATGTAAGAGAAATAATCAAAGAACCCTAACAGCTCATATTGGCTGATGCAACATTCTCCCCTCTTGCAGGAAGTCATTACCTTGGCCTCTCAAAATCCTCAGGGTTGATTGCTCAATCTTTCCAGGGAAAACACAACTATCCAAGTATTTTAAAATCACAATACAGTTAAACCTGTTTATAACGCCCCCTCTTGGGACTCACCAAAATAGGGTGCTATAGACAGGTCACTTTTAATGTAAATTACATCATACTACGTATTTAAAATCGGGTGCTATAGAGAGGGAGGCGCTATTTAGAGGGGGCTCTATAGACAGGTTTAACTGTATATATATGACGCATTAGCACTATCTGTTATAAGAAATATAAACTATTTTTGATGCCTATGATTCTTTTTGAATTAAAACAAGTTTTCTAACTGCTCTTACCGCAATAATTATATTATCATTGTAATAAGAGCTGTAGAAAATTTGTTTTAATTCAAAAATAATCATATGCATCAAAAATAGTTTATATTGTCACGACGGTAGTGATAACGAGTACAACAAAAGTAAAAATAATTTATTGATTAGAATGCAAACTATTTATGATGATAAACAACAGAATATTTAAAATAATTATTCTGTCACAATATTACAATATGGGGGACTCGTGGTTTCTGCCTTTTTAGATATGTTTGTTCTTCCTTCTTTTCAAAATCCCCAACAGGTCTGTAAGAAAATTTATTCTCACCAAAAAAACTAAAATAATATTCAGCAAATTTGTAAAATATTTCCACTTGTATATGTAAATTACTCAATGTATATACAGTAGAACCGCCCTGTAAAGGACACTTATTTGCAGAGCTAAAGTGTATTTTAGGAAGAGGTGTCCTTTTACGGGAATGTTGTCAATTAGTAAAACTGGTAGTTTTGATGATAAAAAGTGTCCTTTGTAGAGAGGTGTCCTCTCATGGAGGTTCTACTGTATATATAATTTCTTAATTCGAAACTATTATAGACATGTATGATTCTTTTTAAAAATAAACAATTTCTACTGTCCTTACTGCAATGAAAAAAATTAATGGGAGGGCCTGGCTCATCAGTGGTGAAGAAGGTGGAATCAGAGGGTTCACCCACTGATGAGCCAGGCCCTCCCATTTATTTTCCATTGGGGTAAGGACAGTAGAAATTGTTTATTTTTTAAAAGAATTGTACACGTCTATAATTGTTTCGAATTTTGATAACAGATGGCATGCTAATGTATCATAATATCATTTCTTCTTTAGTTTCTTGTATTCGGATTACAGCCTGTTGAAGGAAGTTATTGTCCTAAAGCTCATCAGGATTATATTGCTTTAATAAAGAATCTTGTCGCCTTAAAAAAATGATAATAAAATACTCGTCGCATTAGCTTCTATTCCTTCTTAGAATAGTTTATATTTCTTACAACTTTATAAATTCCATCATTAGTGAGCAGTAGTTGTCACTCCTTTCTGATGATTTCTCTCTCCCTGGCCTTCACCTTGCTCCAGACTCCTGTGTATCTTTGCTCTATTCCCACCTTCACCTCAAAACACCACCAAATATATACAGTAGAACCTCCCTGTAAAGGTCACCTAATTACAGAGCCAAAGTATCCTTTAGGGAGAGATGTCCTCTTACTAGAGAGTTTCTAAATTATTATTATTATTTTTTTGCTTATCCCTAGTACATGTTGTACAGGCCATGATAATCATGGTGGGTAGAGGTAGGTGACTGATTTTACTGTAAGTGTACCACATGTCTACATATGTGAAAAGCAGATTGCGAGGATCTGGGTGAATACAGAAACATCCCCCCTTTTTTTTAAAAAAAAGTTGCAAATGAAAACTGTCCTTTGTGGAGAGGTGTCCACTAGCGGGGTGTCCGCTAAAAGGTTCTACTGTATATTGAGGTAAACAGTGTCTTACATATGTGGGGTTTCAGGAAACATTGAGACCAGAGAAAACTCCCCCAACTTCAAGTCCAGGAATGTAGAACTCCGGTAAGTTGTTGTTGTCTGGTTTACTCTCTGTTGTTTATGGTATGTGACTATGACAGGCTAACATGCTATATCATTTTATCACCAAATTACATCACAGAATCCATTATGTGAGTTAGGCTCACCAATTTAAAAGCCAAAAAAAAAAAAAAAAAGCCAAATTAATCTTTTCATATTTGTAATTAAACATGTTTTTTTTGCAATTTGTTGACTTCTGGTGAATACTTAGCAATCAAAGATGTGTATAAGATCACAAGGTACAAATATTTATTATTAAAATACAGTAAAACCCCTCTATAGTGAACCCCAATGGGACAGAGCTTTTGGTTCACTATAGCCAAGGTTTGGCCATTTTTTTTACTTTTCCAAATTTTTAGACCGTATAATTAAAGGACAGCCATACACACTGGAAGAGGCTTCCTCTTAATAGTGGTCACTTTGTTTTAATTCCCTTAATTGACCAATTTCCTTACATTAATACTGAATAATAATAGAAATCAACAACAACAACAACAAAAAGCCTTTATTGGGGCCACTCGCCCCATACAGGATTCGCCAGTTCACAAGGGATAGGGAGAACACTGAGAGGCCTTTTTCCGGGATATAGTCTTGTGAAATCCAAATATCGCCAACGCTATATACCTATTCTTTGATATTTCAGCAATCAGTGCCGGAAATGAAGGACAAAGTTGCCCCGTTTTATCATTTAATTTTCGTCTTTCCTCAGACAGAGCAGCACAGTCAAATAAGTAATGCAACATCTCCGTTGTTATTCCTGATCCACAGAAAGTGCATTTCAGGTCTTCACGCCTCAATAAAATCAAATGGTGTTCTCTGAAAAAAATTGAGAGGGTTCTGAATTGTGCAATTAATCTGATGATAGGAAAAGGGAGTTCAGTTAAGAAGTATTCTTCGGTGGTAAAGGCTGTATATATGTCTCTATAGTGGGAATATAACTTTGATTGGGTTATTCTTGTTAGGTCGTTTTGTATTGTTTGCTCTATCGCAGTTCTGTATATTCCAGGGGTAGCATTCCTTAGTGAGTCAGGATCATTACAATAAGTAAGCCACGAGGATCCGTTATTATTAAGTAAATTGCTTAATTGTTTTATAAAACCGATGGGCGCACCTGTAGCACAGGATAATTGCCTCATTCTAGTTAAACAAATTCGAGGCAGTCTATTTGTATCCATACTCAGCACCCTCAGCCAATATTTCAAGGTCAATTTCAGAGCTATTATTATTAATGAGACGCGGCCTGTTTCTGGTCTTATTATATATCCTGGTGTATATCTAGGCAAATTCAAAAACCTACGTATAAATGTATCTTGTATATGGTCTAATAAATCTTTATACTCTGTTGCCCAAATTGGAGCAGCATACATCAAAACAGCCATCACAATTGAGTCAAACAGTTTCATTGCAGAGTTTAGTGAATTAATTTTTGATTTCGCCAATAATGGGGTTGTAGCATTTATTGCCGCAAGTGCTTTTCCTTTGAAAAAGTTTGCGGCTTGAGTGGTTTTAGTTGTACTGACCAGAGGGTATCCCAAGTAGATATATCTTCCTGTTACCATCAGAGGTTTACCATTCCAGTACCATCTATCTTCTCTTGAGGGTTTACCACCATTGCGAAATACCATAATCTTTGATTTGGACTCATTCAGTGTCATTTCGTTCACACCAAGATATTCCTTCAATAAATTAATCTTTTTTTGGAGGTTTACCCTCGACTCCCCTATAATAGCAATATCATCTGCATACATCAGCAGGTGAACATCACCAAATTCCGGAAGGTATACACTCGTCAGATCTGAGTTGTCATACATTTTAATCAGGTCCGTCATGAATAATATAAAAAGTAATGGCGATAGTGGCTCTCCTTGTAAAACGCCCGAATGTATCTTGATATTTTCTGTAATTGAACCCCTCCATCTGACTGCCACAGTCGCCTGTTCGTAGTAATTTCTAATTGCATGTATAAATTGATAGCTTACGCCCAGATTGGTTAATTTCTTCCAGAGTAATGAGTGAGGAACTGTGTCAAATGCTTTTCTCAAATCAACAAAAAATACATATAATTTTCCTCTCTTTTTCCTCAGTGAAAGTTGTATTAGAGAGGTCAATGTGAATATCAGGTCCACACACGATCGGCCCCTTCGGAAACCCGCCTGATTTTCTGGAATGACGTTTCTTCTTTCTACCCATTCATTCAGTCTTGATCTTAGTATTGTTGTAAAAAGTTTCGAAAAATTACTTATCAGTGCTATACCACGGTAATTTGAAGGGTTGTCTTTGTCACCGCTTTTAAAGATTGGATGTATGATCGATTTAGTCCATATTGTAGGATAGTGTCCCATTATCAAAGCTCTACTGTAAAATTGTTCTAATAAACCCATGTATGAGTCTGGGAGTACTTTTATTAATAATAGAAATCATTAGATGATAGGTTCTTCTTATCATAACATACATGTACCTCTATGTCTAATTTAAAAATCAAGACAAATCCTAGGCAAAGTTTTATTAAATATATATTCAAAGATATAAAATGATTTTAAAACATCATTATCACATTATATAATATATTGTTTACTTGGAAAAATGGCTCTAACACCTTGTTGCTTCAAAGCATTCTTCAAGCATTGCACCATTCAAATAAAGTTGGTGTTTTTCTTCCATTTCATTTTCCCACATATTCTTCTAGGTCTAGATTTCGTTTTTTTTTTAAACCTGTCAAGCAAAACATTGCCGACTTTAAAATCATCATAGTTAATGGCATAAAAATAGTTTTTGTTTGATCACGGGACCATTTATTAGGATTTTTTTTTTTTAGCCCTAAAACGTACGATCGCGATCGCGGCAAAAGTTGAGGTTGATTCCTCTTTGTAACAATTTTTAATGGCTTTATATTTTATCTTTTTAATAGAAAAGTTATATTCTCTTATTTTAATATGTTCTTAACATTTTGCCTCTGTTGTTTCACTTTGAAAAGTTCTGAAAATGGCCTTTTTTTTTTTTAAAGAAATAACGCTTTTGTTTTTAAAATGCCTTTGTTTTCTTCATTTTGGAAGCCATTTGTATTTTTATATTTCAAATTTAATGGATGAAAATATATTCTATTTAATAAAAAGTATAATGTATTAAAATTTATACAACATACAGCAAAAATAAAGTGCAAAATTCAAAACAAACAATGCCGCTAAATTTATTGTTTTGAAATCGCGATCCACGAGCTGAAACATGCTCAAAATTTGGTTGTTTTAATTTTGTTTTTAATTAAAATTCTAAGTTCGTTATAAGCATAGTATTTTAAATAGATTTTATCATTTTGGGACCGAAAATAGGTTTGTTATAGGGGTAGTTCGTTATTCTAAAAATCGCAAAGTTCGTTATAACGATGGTATTTTCAATGGAATGGAATTGGGAATCGGCGTGGGTTCGTTATAAGGGAAGGTTCGTTATATCCAGGGTTCGTATTAGCGGGGTTTTACTGTAATACAACAGGTTTCTAGAGATGAATTTCTTTTTATTTTATTAGTGCATTCTCAAGCTTCGGGAATTTCTGTTCTTCTACAGGAGTTCAAAAACTTTTTTTTTTTTATAAAAAAAATAAAAAAAATCTAAAAATTGCCTCCTTGTTACGTTTTGTTTAGTTGAAGGACAAAGGCCAGTTTAAAGGTTTTATGGTGAAGAAGGAAACGTGCACGAAATATCCCCTTGGTTCTCATTCTACCACCTGCAATAGGCTTAGTTTCTCCACCCTCGTGGCAGCTACGGTCACATCCTGTGACGTCACGACACCACACTCCTAAAGTAATTTTTCTCATAAGTTAGTGTCTTTGTCTCTTTTAGATTGAAATTATTATGCTCGGTGTTCTTTCTATGTTCTAAAAGTGAAGAATTCTCAATTTTATCCCATTTTAGAGCATATTTATGGTTTTCAATTCTTTCTTTCAAATTTCTGGCTGTTTGTCCTACATGGTATTGGTCACACTTTTCACATTTCACTTCATAGAGTTACATGGTTTCCATACAATTTTCATTTTTAAAGTACTTTTTGAATATATTGGTAAAATTTTTCTTGTGCAAACTTTTTTTACAAATGGTTATATAATTTATTTGTCTTTTTTACTGATTTTTGCACTTGAAATTTTGAATCAAAGTATTATTCTCAAATTTTTGGTTCATGTCTTTATTAGTCTATCTATAAATTTGATGGGAAAATCTTCATTGATTAGTTTTTTTTTTTATGTTAATTTCTATATTTCTTTTACTGTATCATTAATGAGTGTAAAAGTCCTATTTTTAAGAGCTTTTACTAATCCTATTTTTTTTGGCTGAAATGGTGCTATAGTTCCAATAAGTTCCTGTATGTGTTGGTTTTTTTTTTAATATATAGATGTTGTAATGATGTTATTATTGTATGATAAGTTCATATGTCCAGGAAATTTATTGATTTGTTCTTATCTACTTTTCTATAGAATAATTGATATCACTATGAAAGTATCCAATATTTTTTGTTCACTTCCCTGATTAATAAATAACCGAGGGTCGGTAAAAGGATGGTCTAAACCGTTGGTTTTCGACTGCTACGACCCGGGTTCAATTCCCGCATGGGGCACTTTTTTCTGATATAAAAAAAATATCTCCAATGATCCCCGATTCTTGCAAAAGTCCAACCCCACCAGCGAGTGCAAGTAACCAAATGGGGCTCTGACACACTTGTAATGCAAAGTCGAACTTCTTTTCGCATGTGTAGACATGTGGTGCACTTACAGTAAAAGCAGTTGTCTACTTCTACCCACCATGATTATCATGTACTAGGGATAAGCAAAAAATAAATCTCTATATTTATAAAAGTCAATTTCTGTCTGTCTGTCTGTTTTGCGATAAACTCAAAAACTACTGAACCAATTGGTACCAAATTTTGCATGTCGCTTTTTATAAACCTGAGGAAAATTTTTGGCTGCATTTTGATTAGTATTTTTGGCTATTTCTTTTTTTCATTTGAAGAACTTTTTTTTTACGTGGACTAATCCGGAATGGAATGAATACCTAAATATGGCCATTTTTTAAAAGCATCGGTGGTTCAGTGGTAGAATGCTCGCCTGCCACGCGGGCGGCCAGGGTTCGATTCCCGGCCGATGCATTTTTTTTTAACAATTTTTTAAACTCATTTATATTATATCTTCTATATATATAAAAATGAATGTTTGTATGTTTGTTAGTTGGTTTGTATGTCCGGTATACAAATTCGCAGTAGTTCACTAATTCAAACCAAAATTTCCATACATAGGTAAAAAAATACGGGGAAGACGATAGGCTATTTTAAAAAATATATAAATCAATTATTAAAACTATATATTGTTAGTCAGAAAATGATGATGACGATATTACTGTATCATGTAAGATTATCAGATACAAAATTATATCGGGAAAAATTCCAAAAAGCAGAGACCTCGGGTGAAACCAGCTCATTATTTTGTACGCAGGAACAAAATTCTAACAGAAAAACATTCATTCGAGCAGAAAACAAAAGCCAGATCATCTTTCTATAAAAATATCGTTTCTCAGACACAAAGTTTGGAGCGGGACGTTTCACAAGAGTGACATCCATGCCGCCAATTTATAATTGTAACGAATAGTATTTAAATAAAAACATTTAATCGGGTAAAACCCGGGCGTTGCCCGGGTCATTTGGCTAGTAAATAAATAAAACTGAGTCATCCACATAATCTTTTGAAATAATAAACATCATTTTTAAGTGAATTTAGAGCTTTGATTTCTAATTGGCCTATAGTGATACAAGCAGTGCATTTGGTGATATTGATTTTCCCATTACAGATATGCTTTTAATTCTATCTAAACTTTTTTTTTTACAACATTCTAATTCTAAAATTTGTAATTTAAGGTTTTCTTAAATTATAGAGAACCTTAAAATATATTTCTCTTAGAAATTTCTGATTTTTTCTTCTTATCAGCTATCATGTTTGCACAACTGATAACAGTACCAACTATTTAGAAAATGTTTCTCATTCTGTTCTTTTGTCAGATGATGGTAACAACCTTTTGAGTGGTTAGAAGATTATATCAACTTCACTGAGACTTTGTCCATTGTCTCGAAATATTCCATGAGCTTTTCATTTTATTAATTTCTCCTAATACCTCATAACATTGAGAAGCTAATTAGTAATTTTGGTGATGAAAAAATTTTGTAGAGACATTTTCTCTAGTGACAATGTCCCCTTATATGGAGATTCTCTAATGTACCTGTTCAATAGAAACTATTTTTAAGGTTAAAAAATAGTACAAATGTGATATTGTACCGGGATAAGGTGCATAAATTAAGAAAAAGGCAACTACTTATCGTGCAACTGAAAGTTACTGATGGCTGGCGTCATCTATCGAAATAAATATCAACTAATCATTGATTTTTAATTATTCCAGAATTGGCCAAATACCCATTCTTGATTAATCAAGAAAAGCTGACCACATATATGTTTCGGGCTGTAGTCAGCGTGGTGCAAGCTGTACCTCAACGACCAAAAACACTGGTCATTCAGGCATCCTGAAAAATCATGAAACGGGTAGTTATGGCCAGAATTGTGTGAGGATGCTAAATAATGTGAAAAACTAGTACAAATATGAAATTCTACTGGGATAAGGTGGATTATTCTGATAGATGGCGCAAGCCATCAGCAACTTTAAGTTGCACAATAAGAAGATGCCTTTTTTTTTTCCCCCTTATTTTTAAGGTGTTCCTCTTTAAGTCCTTTGCTATTCCTTAGCATTAAGGCCTCATATTTCTGTATGGCAGTGGTTGTAAGTGCAAGGCCAAAACCAAAGAACTGGTATAAAGCTGCTTTATTGAGAACTTGTTTTACAACAGTTACTATCTTGTAGTGTGTCAGCATTACTTCTGTTACTATACCCTCTACTGTCAGGTAAATTTATTTATAGTTTTTTTTTACTCTTTTAAAAATATAACAAAAGGCCTACCTAGATCTGTAAAAAAAAAAAATTTTTTTTTTATCAAAATATTTTGAGAGAGATTGCTCTCTCTTTAGCAATTTATTGCACAGTAAACTTAATTTACAAATTCTTGTAGATCACATGGAAAAAACTTTGTCATTGGTCAAAAATAAAACTCTTTTAAAAATTAAGAAAAAGTCATCTCCTTATCGTGCAACTGAAAGTTGCTGATGGCTTGCGCCATCTATCGGAATAAATATCAACTATTCTCATTGATTCAACACAGCAACTTTCAGTTGCACGATAAGGAGATGCCTTTATCATAATTTATGCACCTTATCCCAGTACAATATCACATTTGTACTATTTTTTTCACATCTTTAAAAAATGTTTTATTTTTACTGGTTGGGAAAACAAAGTTAGTTTAAATTGAAGGTGAGATAGTGTAAGTGTAGAACCTGGATTCAAAGCCAGCAGTAAAAAACCTTCCTTCAATTCTTACACAAACCTATCTCTCAAGCAGTAAGGTAAAATGTGTAAATACAAATGGGAAACAAGACATTACAAACAACAAGGTAGCACTACTTTACCATGTGTAGGCATGTGGTGTAGTATAAACAATTTTATACTCCCTAACCTATCATTGCTATATCACATCTTTACCAAATTAATGATAAAGCACAATTTGGATTGTAGATTATAATAAAAGAAAACAAGACCTAATCCAAATAATTTATTAGTGTGTGACGTTTCGGCAACAACATTGTCACCATCATCAGACCATCTGATGATGGTGACAATGTTGTTGCCGAAACGTCACACACTAATAAATTATTTGGATTAGGTCTTGTTTTCTTTCACATCTTTACCATTTGTTGTTACACATGGTACAGATATATATATGTATGTGACAATATAATAATAATGTGGGGAAAGAGAAATAATCACACCACAATTTGGTAGAGGAATCCCAGACAACCAGAGAGAGAGATGGGGGACAGCCGGCCTGCCCGCCGCTGAGCAGCCGGCCGTTCGTATCGCACACAAAAATCCTCAACTGTCTTAATTAGTCCTGAGGTTCCAAGTAACGGGGCCCCAGTTGTTGCCCCTTGGAATGTCGCTGCTGTCTCAAGTGACCGATCCTTACCTGCCCTCTCTCTCTGGGTTGACTGTAGGTTTTCTTTATTATTCCTGGAAGAGCATATATTATATTATGACATATATATATTGCTTATCCCTAATACACGTGGTACAGGCCATGATAATCATGGTGGGTAAAAGTAAGCAACTGCTCTTACTGTAAGTGCACCACATGTCTACACATGTGAAAAACAGTTCGACTTTGCACTTACAAATATGCCAGAACCCTGTTTGGTTACTTGCACTCGCTGGTGGGGTTGGACTTTTGAAAGAATTGAGGGCCATTGGAGCATTTTTTTTTTGGTACAGATCATGATTGGGGGTAGTTAGTGATTGCATTTACCGAAAGTTGCCGTACATATCTACGCTTGTAGAAAGTTGACTTTTACATTTACAAAGTGCTGCCCCCAAGTATGGTTACTTACACTCACTGGTACAAGATCCATTGTAATGTGTACTAGAGGGATATGCAACAATACCACACACACTACTGCTCTCTGCCACCTATTTGTATTTGTCTCTTTTTCATTCGCTACTTCCTTCCATAGTATATGATTGGATTTGCATATATGTATATGTTTGTACTACATATTTTTGTCAATATTTTCATGCTTTGTTTAATAGGTTTAATATTATAGCATAGAAAAAAAATTTAATATGACAGTAGAACCTCCCTGTAAAGGACAACATCTAATAGAAGAGCCAAAGTGTCCTTTAGGGAGAGGTGTCCTCTTACTGGAGAGTTATTAAATAGTAAAAAATGGTGATTTTACCTATGAAAACTTTCCTTTATAGAGAGGTATCCTCTCATGGAGGTTCTACTGTATGTAAAAAAAATTATAATGAAAGTGTATTTATAAACCATTGCCACTTGAGTCATTCTGTACCCATAGAAAGGCCTCTTGCCCGAAACCTTGTAGATCGTCCTCTTATTAAAGAAGCTCTTCTCCCAAACCTGTGTTTCTTCTTCTTTAGTGAATAGGTAGATTGTGTAAACACAGTTGTGGTGTTCAGGCTGCAGCTGGATCTGTTTGTAAACATCCTTCACTGCAAGAGTGTGCCGGCCATCAAGACCAGACATAAGGACATTGACATCATCTTGATCCGCCAGAACACTGAGGGGGAATACAGCTGTCTGGAACATGAGGTATATATACTCTATCTCTCTGTTCCTATATATTTATACAGTTAAACCTGTCTATAGCTCTTGGGACTCACCAAAATAGGGTGCTATAGAGAGGTGGTGCTATAGAGAGGTCACTTTTAATGTAAAATGTTTACATTTTAATGTTCAAAATCAGGCGTTATAGAGAAGAAGGCGCTATTTAGAGAAGGTGCTATAGACAGGTTTAACTGTATATATATTGTTTGCAAAGATAAATAGACATAAGCAAGATTTAAATGTTCAATTTATTATAAATAGGGTAAATATATAAAAGTTTAATACAGTAGAACCTCCACAAGAGAACACTCGCCTAAAGAACACCTCTCTACAAAGGACAGTTTTCAATTTTGCAAAATTACCATCTTTACTATTTAACAACTCTCTGGAAAGAGGACAATTCTTACAAATGTATCTGGGTTAGGATGTCTGCAATAGAGGTTTGTGTATAGTTGACTGTTGTTAGCTTTGTCTGACCACCATGTGTGTCTCTGGTAGACCATCCAAGGTATGGTGGAAAGCATAAAGATTGTCACCAAGGAGCGGTCAGAAGAGATTGCCCGGTATGCCTTCAACTACGCCCGCGCCCACAACCGCAAGTTGGTCACAGCCGTCCATAAGGCCAACATCATGTGAGTCTTTCGCTCTTTACAGCTGGAGTTGTTGCTAACTCTCCCCGGGTGTTGCAGGAAGCTGTCAGATGGACTCTTCCTCCGGACTTGTGAAGAGGTGTCCAAGGACTACCCAGAGATTGGCTTCAACAACATGATCATTGACAACTGCTCCATGCAGGTAGCTGCCTACATACACTACATTATTATAAAGAAAATAAAGTCTCCAGGGCTAAGTTTCTTGTTCAAATTTTATTCTCTAGCTTTCGGACCTGTTAGTCCTTCCACAAGAGTAGCCCTAAACCTGCATATTTTATCCAGTCCAATTTACCTGTGAAAACTAATGAATTAAAAGAGAAAATTGCTATATAGTATAAAATAAGGATATTAACAATATCAATGTGTTTCTTTATTTGTGAAAAGTGCAAGCTTTCACATCTTTATAATCCTTTCACAAGCATGTGTCTGTGAAAGGATTATGAAGATCCGAAAGCTTGTACTTTTCATGAATAAAGAAACACATTGATACTGTTTAAATATTATTTTTTAAACTAATGAATGGAGAACCCCCCCGCCTCCTAGTTTAACTTTACATCATATTAAGGTGTTTCATCCAAAAAAAAATTAGTGAATCCTTTCAATTCTATTTACTTTTTTATATTTCTTAGGCTGCCTTTAAATGAACAAAATTTTTAAATAATAAAATATATTTTTAGGCATTTTTCCAAAATGATAAACTAGGCTACATCTCATAAATATCAAACTCCACCAATAAAAGGCTTATTTAGTTTGTACAGCCAGCTTCTTGTCTGGTAAATAGGTCTGTTGAAGAGACTTGGGCTTAGAAGCTTGCCTCTCAAATGCACAAAAAAGTATACTTATTACAAATAAGTTTTTTTTAACTCTATATAAAAGATGATAAGGTACAATTTAGATTATAAACACAAGGTAATATGATTAAATCTAAAAAAAAAATAGTGTGTGATATTTCTGTAACAGCGTTTTTACTGAAATCTTGCACACTTTTTTTTTTTTTTTTGATTTATTACCTTGTAGTTAAACTCTAAAAACACATTTAGTTTGCTTGCCATATTCCCTCCCAAGTTTTCATAATTTAGTAAAACCAATCATTTTTAGCTGACCCTGTGTAATTCCATCATTTACCAGGGTCCCATAGAGGTGTTCCACTAAGTACAATTGGCAAATTTCCCCCCAAAAATGTGCTTCCATTTACTTATTGGGAATCAATTTTGTAATTTTCATTGATATGTTCTCACTGCATGCATTTACTAACATGAATATTCGAAACTATTATAGATGCAAATAATTCTTGCCCTTACTGCAATGGAAAAATTAAGTGGAGGGCCTGGCTCATCTATTGCAGTAAGGACAGTAGAAATTGTTTAATTTTCAAAAGAATCATACGCGTCTATAATAGTTTCTAATATTCATAACACATGGCACACTGATGCATCATAATATACTAACATCCTGGTGTGTCCCCAGCTGGTATCAAAGCCACACCAGTTTGATGTGCTCCTGCTCCCCAACCTGTACGGCAACATCCTGAACAACATTGCTTGTGGCTTGGTGGGTGGTCCTGGCATCACCTCGGGCCAGAACTACGGCCATGACTACGCCGTGTTTGAAACTGTGAGTCTGTCTAACCTGACTATCTGTCTGTCAGTATCTGACATGTTACGTGGTGCAGGGGGCACGCAACACTGGCAAGAGCATCGCTGGCAAGAACATTGCCAACCCCATCGCGATCATCAATGCCAGCGCTGACCTTCTAGACTATCTAGAGTGAGTCTTCTTGTTTTGTTTAGCTCTTGAGTATTTTCACACTGACTTGATTTCTCAAGATTTCTATATTTTTTCCCCCCTTACTTTAAAATCCTAAAAGAATAACATAATTGTAGGTTGGATTTTATTAAGACTCCATCAACCTTTTTTTAAAGTTAATTGTTAATGAAAAGGCACAGTTTGGATTATAGATTATATACACAAGGTAATAAGACCAAATAAATAAATAGTGTGTGATATTTCGGTAACAAAATACTGAATTATGAAAAAGGCATCTCATTATCATGCAACTGAAAGTTACTGATGGCTTGCGCCATCTATCAGAATAATTATCAACTATTTTCATTGATTTTTAATTATTCTAGAATTGGCCAAATACCCATTCTTGATTAATCAAGAAAAGATAACCATGGACACGTTTCGGGCTGTTGGCCCTCATCAGCGTGGCGCAAGTTGTACCTCAACGACCAAAAAACTGGTCCTTCAGACATCCTGAAAAATCATGAAACGGGTAGTTAAGGCCAGAATTGTGTGAGACCGCGACACAATGTGAAAAAATAGTACAAATATGATATTGTACTGGGATAAGGTGCATAAATTATGAAAATACTGAATGCATTACTCAGTACTTTTGTCTGATGATGGTAACAATGCTGTTACTGAAACTTCATACACTATTTTTTGGATTTGGTCTTATTACCTTGTGTTGAAAAAGTTGTCCTTTACATTTCGGTTGCCCACTGTCACCTGTCTACAACTTGAATTGAATAAAGTCCTAAGGTAACACCTACGGACCAAATCCAGATATGGCATACTGTGTGTTCAGTAACATCATTGCACACATCATCTGAGTGAAGTGACTTAATATAGATAAACCTTTATATGAAACTCTTGACTTTTTTTTAATAATATGTGATAAGTCTCTTAAATTTATTTTATAATTAATCACACAAGATTTAGAACAGGCCATCTCAAAAGCTATTGAAAATATAAAATAACAACAAAATCTACCCCACTTACCCAAAATGTAGTTTGGCACCTGCAGCTCCAGAACATATTTTGGCTTGCATTAGATGGACTAAACAGGACCTTTGGGAGAGGTCGCTGCTTATCATAAAACAGCTCGATGAGCATGGATTCATATAATCTTTACACAAGGGGATAAGAAACAGCAACAATTCAAATACAGCTAAGTAAGCCCAGTCTCTCCTGGAAGTGGTCTCTCATCAGAGACTGTTTTAGTTGAAAGACTCTTCATGACTTGAGATAAGTCTTTAATAAGAGACTAACTTCAGGAGAAGTAGTCATGTTTATATAGGTGGGAATTTCAAGGAAGACTACTGTCCATTTGCATATTTTATTGTCTCTTGAATGATAATAAAAGAAGAAAATCTTTTTATTCTGCATATATTGTGTATGGGCTGTGGCAAGATGGCAATGAATCAGATTCCCAATTGACAAAAATTTATTTAATTTATTGAAGTGACTATTGTTACTGGAATGTGTCATTGATTAGTTGTTTGCCTCTATTTTGACTCGTTGCATGCTATTTTCGGTGAAGTTTGGATTTTTACACTTCACATATGTAAGACTAAATTAACCATTAAAAATATCTTGCAGTTTGAAGTAATACAACACCAAACAGAAACACCTCATCAACAGAACAAATCAGCTTAGATGGTTGGGCTGCCGTCAACCTGGGCATCTTCCACACATTTCCTTTCCTTACCTACTGGAAGGACATAACCCTAGAAATCCATTTCTGGAATACATTTTCTTTAACCACCAGAACAAAAAACGAGAGACAAAATACAGTAGAACCTCCATTAGAGGGCACCTCTCTAAATAGGACAGTTTTAATTCCCACTTTCCTTTTTTTTTTTAACTGCCTAACCAACAGGACATCCACCTCTTCCTAAAGAACACTTTGTCTCTACAAATAGGTGTTTTGTCCTTTACAGAGAGGTATTTTTACTGTAGTTGAAATAGCGAATGATATAGAGACCTCTGGAATATCTTGATGTAAGAAAGCATTTTTACTTCTTTCACCAATTGATAGCAATATCACAGAGAATGAGATAATAAATGTTTTTTTTTTTTTGCTTTACCTAGTACACGTGGTACAGGCCATGATAATCATGGTGGGTAGTTAGCGACTGCTTTTACTGTAAGCGCACCACATGTCTACACATGTGAAAAGCAGTTCGACTTAGCACTTAGAAATGTGCCAGAGCCCCGTTTGGTTACTTGCACTCACTGGTGGGGTTGGACTTTTGTAAGAATCAGGGGCCATTGGAGCTTTTTTTTTTTAAACAGAAAAGTGTCCAATGCGGGAATCGAACCTGGGTCGTAGTGGTCGAAAACCAAACAGTTTAACCAGCCTTCCACCGACCTCCCTAATAAACTTAGGTTCACTATATTGTTCAGTGAGGGGGTTGGTGGAAGGATGGTTTAAACCGTAGGTTTTCAACCACTACGACCCGGGATCGAATCCCGCATTGGGAACTTTTCTCTGATTGAAAAAAAAAAAACCTCCAATGGCCCCCGATTCTTGCAAAAGTCTAACTCCACCAGCAGGTTCAAGTAACCAAACGGGGCTCTGGCACATTTGTAAGTGCAAATGTGGAACTGCTTTTCACATGTGTAGACATGTTGTGCATCTACAATAAAAGCAGTCGCCAACTTCTACATTATTATCATGGCCTGTACCATGTGTACTAGGGATAATAAAAAATATATATACAGTTAAACCTGTCTATAGCGCCCCCTCCAAATAGCGTCTTCCTCTCTATAGCACTCGCTTTAAATACGTTATAATATATTTAAATACTTTAAATACGATGCGATTTACATTGAAAATGACCTTTCTATAGCACCCTATTTTGGTGAGTCCCAAGAGGAGGCGCTATAGACAGGTTTAACTGTATATATAAATATTGCCGAGTCTAGCACTATATATAGAAAAATTGAGGTATATGTGGATGATTATGGGATGTGTGTGTCCAGACTGAAGGATTGTGCCAAGGTGGTCAGGGATGCCATTGAAAACACCCTCAATGTGGAGAAGGTAGGTTATCTTACTCCTACTGTAGAATACTTCCTGATACTTCAATTATAATGTCTGTGTGTGGTTCTATATATATATCAGAAAATATATTTAACTTTTATAAGAGATAATGATGATATACCCTCTGAACAAGGGGGTATCCCTGAAATGTTGCCAAGTTTTACTAAAGAGAATTATTGGGAAAAAGTTGTCTGTTGTTGACGAGGTTAATAGTTTCTCAACTAAATGTGGAACTTTTTCCCCTGTTGTACTCCCAAGTTCATAGCTATGGGGTTACAGGTTATGGGAATTTGCATTGTGAAGTTAATCTCCATAGTAAGTGGTGTCCTTGGTATCCTACCTTAACACACATGCACTCCCAATTTTGATTTCTTTGTTTTGTGCCTTCTTCAGTGTTTCCATTGCTGGACACATGAACCCTGTTTACAAGATAAAAATCCAGCTATTAAATCTCTTAATCTGAGATACTCTTGTGTTAATGTACTTGCATTTTTGGGACACCAAGAGCAGAAAAACTACAAAAAGTACTGGAAGGTTTTGAATAAATCTATTTGATCTCAATTCCATAAATAGAAAACCTCTATTTGTACCTCCCAGTGTGAGTATAACTCTGGTATCAAAATGATATCATGATATCAAACTTGGGCAAAAATGGCAAAGAAAGACTTCTTGATATTTTCAATAACTCCTGGAAAACCGGAAAATTGCCTCAAGACTGGAAAACTGCAACAATAATTCCTATTAAAAAACTTGACAAATCTGCTGATGACCCAAAAAACTACCGACCTATCTCCCTCACAAGTATTTGCTGCAAATTAATGGAAAAAATTATACTCAGACGACTCACTTACCACCTCGACACAAAAAATCTCTTACCAGAAGAACAATATGGATTTAGGAAAGGACATGGGACAATAGACCAACTCTTATTTTTCACACAAAAGGTAAAAGATGCACAAAACAGAAAACCAACTAACCACACCATAGCTGCTTTTTTAGACCTTACACAAGCTTTTGATAAAGTATGGAAAAACAAGTTAATTACAAAATTATACAAGCATTTCAAAATTGATGGAAAAGCTATCACTTGGATAAATGATTTCCTTAAAAATAGATACATCAGGGTCAAATATAATGGAACTCTATCTAAAACCTTCAAATTGTACTAAGGATTACCACAAGGATCAGTCCTTAGCCCAACTCTCTTCACCCTATTTATTGCAGGCATAGAAGAAAAAATTTCACATAAAACCAATATTGGACTTTTCGCTGATTACATCTTCTTCTTCTCTTCTTTCTTATCTCCACCCAATCACACTAAGGTATCAAGCCTGTAAAGCTTGAGATTTTTGATGGTGTCTGCCGGGGAAGAGTAGAGCTCATCAATGGATGAGTCAATACAGTCAATAATATGTCTTGGGGTTGCAGGCTGAGAATTGCACTTGGTGCATAGTGGGAAAACCTTGCAACCATTCTGGAAAGTCATTGTCCGTAGATGACCAGACTTAAGTCTGGAAATCAAAGACTGCTGTTCTCTTGGGAGGACAGAACCGGTGCTTGTCCCTCCTGCTCTGTACCAGTCATGTGCAGCATCAGATTTCCATTCCTGCAGGCATTGGGTTTTGATGGTACGGAGGAGGTCTCTTTCGTCTAGTTGGGTGGTGGATTCTCTTGCTTCAGGTAGGCCAAGAGCACCAGCCTTTGCCAGAGAGTCTACCAGCTCATTACCAGGAATTCCAACGTGAGCTGGAAGCCATTGCACTGTGACTGAGCTGTTGGCTGGGAGTCGGTTTACAGACTTAGCAATGCTCTTGAGGAGGGGTTCTTGACTGGAGAAGCAGCTTTGAAGGGTATAAATGGCTGCTCTTGAGTCGGAGTAGATTATTATTTTGCTTGGCGAGTTGATGTTGATGTCTTTTAGAGCCGTATCTATAGCAGAGAGTTCTGATTTATAAACTGAAAGATGTCTAGGGTGGGAGAGGCAGATTACATTATTCTATGGAGCAGTAACACTAACTGGAAAAAAGCTGATTACATTATTCTATGGAGCAGTAACACTAACTGGAAAAAAGCTGAAAGGGATTTGAACAAGACTCTTCTCCACCTAGAAAAATTTGCTAATAAACATAAATTAGAATTTAACCCCCAAAAATCTGAAACCTGTCTTTTTACTACCGATAAGAAACTATACAAAATAAGGCCAAAAATTATTCTGAAAGAACAACAATTACAATATAATAAACATCCTAAATATCTTGGCTACACCCTGGATCCAGAAATTAACTCCAGTAAACATATTGAAGAAGTTATTAGAAAAGGAAGAGACCGACTAAAAATCCTGAAATATATTTCAGGAAGAGAGTGGGGAGCCGATGCAACCACACTAAAATTAACTTACACATCTCTAATTAGACCTATCCTGGAATATGGATATCAAATCTATGGTACAGCATCTGAAACAAATCTAAAATCACTGGAAAGGATGCAACTAAGTGCAGCTAGAATTATTACAGGTCTTCGAAATACCTGCCCTAACGATATTGTACTTTACGAGGCAGACATTATGCCCTTAAAGGATAGAAGAAGCTACAATCTGCCAAAATATATAAACAAAATCAAGAGTTATGGAAACAAACACAGAACTTCCAATTACATACTTAATTGGGAATCCAATCTAAGACTCAAAAAAGAAGGCCCTCTCCACCTGGCCAAAAGAAATGGATTTTTAAAATATAAAGTAGAAAAAAATTATTTAGCAGAAAAAATTTCTCCATGCGAACCACTACAAAATGTTATTTTTAATGCCTCTTTAAATGAACCCACCAACAAACAATGCCAAAATCCAGAATACTTAAAACAATTATCATTAGAAATAATTAATAACATTCCTAAAAATGCAATAACTATTTATACCGATGGTAGCAGAGACGAGCTAGGACACACTGGCAGTGGCTGTCTCATCAAAACCACAAAAGGCATTGAGAAAATGAACAGAAGAAACCCAGATTTTTGCTCAGTCTTCAGATCAGAACTTATAGCCATCTATGAAGCCTTAAAATCCATCAGAAATACTAATTATCAAGATATCTGGATTCTTACTGATAGTAGAAGTGCCATACAACACTTGAGTCACACAGGGGAACTCAGAGACAAAGTAAGCGGGAACATAATTGGCTATCTCCAAAAACTCTCAAAACCTCAAAAATTCACCTTCAATGGATACCCTCACATGTTGGAATTGAAGGCAATGAAGCTGCTGATGTGCTAGCGAAAAAAGGCACAAAAGAACCCTTGCCACAGAAAAATAAACTTACTTTTAAAGAAATAGAGACAGTAGCCAAAACAAAAATAAACAAGAACTGGAGGATCCCACCTAAGCACAGTTGGTACAGTGGAGTGAACCCAGGAGGAGCTCTGAACATCAGAAATAGACAGCATCAAACAACACTAACAAGATTTAGAACAGGCCATCTCAAGCCATTGAAGATAGAAAATAATAACAAAATCTACCCCACTTGCCCAAAATGTAGCTTGGCACCTGCAGCTCCAGAACACATTTTGGCTTGCATTAGATGCACTAAACAGGACCTTTGGGAGAGGCCGCTGCTCATCATAAAACAGCTCGAGGAGCATGAACTCATGGAATTCGTGTAATCTTTACACAAGGGGATAAGAAACAACAACAACAACATAACTCTGGTAGAGGACAGACAACATCCTAATGGAATGGTTAGCACAAAAAGAAACGAAATGAAAGCCAGGAAAAGCTTTCAACTTCATTCTTGTAATGAAAAAGGACAGTCTCTTGTCCTTGGGGGAGAAATAAGGCAGAAGAACCCAATAGCAAAGTATCTTCTGTACCAAACACTGCTGAGAAAACTGTCCTTTACTGGATACATTAATCCTGTTTACAATATTAAAATCTGGCTTACAACTCTTTTAATCTGAGATACTATTGTGTTCATGCACTTGCATTTCTTGGCCACCAAGAGCAGCACATCCTCTAAAAGTACTGGAAGGTTTTTAATAAAGCTAATTGGTCTCGATAAGTGTTTTGTGTTCTTTTATACCTCCCAGTGTGAGTAAAACTCCGGTAGAGGACAGACAACATCCTAATGGGATGATTAACACAAAATTGGGACTGAATGCAGCTGGGATAAGCTTTCAACTTCATTCTTCTAATGAAGAAGGACAGTCTCTTGTCCTTGAGGTGAGAAATAGCCCTAAAAAGCAGAAGAACCCAATTTATCTGACCAATAGCATTTTATCTACAGTATCAAACACTCCTGAGAAAACTGTATGGACTTTAAAATTACCAGAAGATCACTAGAAGAGCCGTGAGTGACTGTCACCAATAAATCAAATAAGAGAATATCTGCCCAATAGTCAAATTTGATGGACACTAACAGCAACAAAGAGCAGCACATGGTATAAATAGCCACCTTGAGTTTACCAAGGTAAAATTAAAAATGTTTATCACTCATTGGTCAATGCAATGTTTGTTCAATATTGTGTTGGGTATTTCAAGAAGCGAAGGAAGTAGATTTATATGGTCTTATTACCTTGTAACTATTTGGTGTTGTCTCTCCTTATAGATTTTTTTTTATATTTAAGTGAAAATATAATTTTAAATCACAATGTCAGACTTAGTTAATTAAACAATTCCAAGGGAGAGATGCTTTCGAAGGAATTAGGTGTTGTGTTATAGTTGCTTAAGAGATGACCTTGTGATAGAATGCCATGTATAGATGTGAGAGTACAAGCAATGCCCTGATAGAATGCTATTTCAATATGATAGAATGCCATGTATAATTTCAAAATTTTGTTTTTCAAACAGAAATAATATAATATATTCTTCTCAATATATAATGAGTATTTAAAAACTCCAACTGGCCGAAGTGTCTATTTTTTATATAAATATTTTAAAAATGTATATAAAAATTGTATTTATTATTAAGTTGTTAAAGTGATAATCCCGTTGAAGGACTGACAAGTCTGAAAGCTTGAAAATAAAAAAGTTGCACAAGAAACTTAACCCTGGAAGCTTTATTTATTTTATAATAATGTATAGATGTGCTGTTATAGAATGCCATGTATATGTGATGTGAGAGTACAAGTAATGGTGTGATAGAATGCTATATATGTGCTGTTATAGAATGTATATGTGATGTGAGAGTACAAGTAATGTTGTGTGACAGATCCACACCCCAGATCTGGGAGGCAGCAACACAACCAAGGAAGTTATCAACAGCATCATGCAATACGTCCGCGAACAGACCTCCATCTAATACACTTTTACCTGCAATCTCTTGTTGTGTTTGTTCAATAAAATACTGTAGATAAGTTTCCTCCTGTTTTGTCATCTCTTACTGTATCACTCTTCAATGGGATCACTACATGTTCTAGAACTTTTTTTTTATTATTATTATTATCCAATTGTTTTTTTTTTTGCTTATCCCTAGTACACGTGGTACAGGCCATGATAATCATGGTGGGTGGAAGTAAGCGACTGTAACTGTAAGTTCACCACATGTCTACACATGTGAAAAGCAGTTCGACTTTGCACTTACAAATGTGCCAGAGCCCCATTTGGTTACTTGCACTCGCTGGTGGGGTTGGACTTTTGTAAGAATCGGGGGCCATTGGAGCATTTTTTTAATAAATCAGAAAAAAGTGTCCAATGCGGGAATCGAACCCGGGTCGTGGAGGTCGAAAACCAACGTTTAGACCATCCTTCCACTGACCCCCCATTCAATTGTATAATTATACAAGGTCATGGAGACTGAATTCATGGATTAAATTTATAAATTTGGTAGGGTTGGAATACAGGTCCTGTCTTGAGGCTTCCATACATTTCAAGAGGTGGTCTGGTGAGGCCTCTTTGGTCCTGTAGATGGTACATTGTGTCTTTACACCATCCTGGAAGAGGAATGGTCTTGTATAGTTGCCAGTTTTGAGCCTGGAAATACAGGTTGTCAATTCATCCCACATTCCAGAATAGCTCCAGGCTTGTCCTGGAACATGTTTAAACCCAGTGCTGGGAACATAGGAGTAGACTTGTGGGGAGCTTAATCAAGAGTTAAAGGAGCCTGGTGAAGCTTTATTTGGTGTGGTGTTGAATGGGTTGGGGCCATGGTCAATGGGAAAAGCAGAGAAAAAGGCACTTAGTTCTGACGTCTGTGTTGACAGGAGAGACGACCTATATGAAATAAAAAATTGACAATCTAAACAATTATATTAACTCTTTTAATTATTAATTTTTACATAAAAAACAAATTATAATACAATAAAGGGTTGATAAAATGTAGGCAATATATACAGTTGTGTATATGTACCAATTTCTTCAGCAAGAGAGGTTTCCCCACCTTGAGAGAGTCTCCTCCAGACAAGGTCTTCTTGAACACTCCTCTGTTCCATGTCCATGCAGCGGCAGTACCGGTGCACAGTTTGTTGGATCAACAGGCAACACAGGACTGTTGGACCAATGATGATGGGACGATGCATGCAGAGCTAGCCTCACTACCATGTCCGCTTGTGCCTGGAGAAAGAGCAGCACCGGAGCGACGACCAGCCGATGTTGATGGGCAGGGCAGCCAGGCGTGGACACTTTAACATGCAGCAGGCAGTTTGGGTGATGACTCGCAAGAACGGCGTAGTCGTCCCTCTCAGTACTACATCCTCGCTGATGGTGTTTACTCCAATGGTCCGCCGCAGTTTTTCGTCGATAAGACGACAGCAGAAGCTGGTCAGCGAGGCAGCGTCAGCCAGGGCGCAGTGTTGGTGAGTGAGGAGAGGGACAGAGCCAGCGAAGTCCCCAATGCAGGCAATGACCCACCAGATAGGAGCAAGAAGGTAGGGTGGCCGGAGACAGCAACTGATTATGGGGAGGTTCAAGAGCTGAGGCTGTGTAAGCGCGCAGTGGTCCAGCGTGAGGATGTCAGCCTCCCTGATCTTAAGCCACTTGAGATGCCGCGGCGGGAGCCAGGACCCGACATAGCCACATACTGCTCTAAACCAGCCAGCAGTAAACATTGCTGCTGCCACACAGCACGGCCTGCACGCCCTTGAAGCATGACAACCGCAGCTGGGCTTCGATGTCAATGAGGCCGAATCCTCCAAGAGAGACAGGTCTCGCCAGGACGCTACCAGACAGCTAGGCAGTGCACTCCAGCCTATGTTCAACTGACCTATATTGTTCTGAAGAAAATGATTTTAATAAAAGCCGTTTTTTCCGGATTCTCTTGCAATATGGGACACTTATAAAAGGTTCATTATATAAAAAATATATTAAATAACATTACTATGCTACCATAATCATTTTCTGACCTAAAATACACTAATCGGTCTATTTTATCATCTATATAACATTTTCTAGCCTCGATGCTACTATGATGCATGCTTCTTCCAGATGTAGTTCTATAACTGTGAACATGTCATTTAAATGGTCACATGTTGGAGTGTATAAGGAACAAACACATACAAACAGACCTATATTTATATTTCATTTATATTATATAGATCGATTTTTGGAAAATTTATGACGTGATGGGTGGGGGGGGAATGGAAGTCATTTTCGAAATCAGAACACCAAATAAACGAATCAGTTGAAATTTCTCTTGAACTTTTTTAAAATATCGATATTGCACAGGCGTGTGTTATTTATGATCTCAAAGGAGGAAGATATCTGAAAAAAATGTAGATATTTTCTATCTTGACCTCTTTGGAAATACAATCCACAAAAATTGCCAAAATTCAAGATTAAGATATTAATACTTATCTCTCTCTCTGTGTTTTTATTATATTTAATATTTAATTTTAAAATATCGTCACGTAGATAATTAGGAAAGACAAACTTCAGGATGACACGGTAATTTATTTAAGGCGCAAGTGCAAAACTAAAATTTATAAAATAGAAGAGAAGCAGAAAATAAATCTCAAAATTTGTATATGTTAATAAAAAATAAATACTTTTCTACATAGCTCCTTCCCTTTTGGATCTGTGACCTACAGCTTGCAAATAATGTAGTTACTGACATGGATCTGACGTATTTCTGCCAAGCATTTCCACGGAGTCTTGGAACTTTGTCTCTAATATCTTTGTGTCCTTTCTCTTGCGGCGTGAAGAGCGGCTTTGTAATCGTATCGTCTATAGGGACATCGTCATTTTGGAGAGAATTCTTGGATTTGAAACGGCAGAGTAATCCTGGAGCCAGTCTCCGAAAATGTAGATCACAGCACCTTTAACCTCAAGGTCTTCTCAGCGATCTTCAGTTTGTCTTCCCTAATCTACCCAACATCCCCACCAAATGTAACATAGAAAATTAGGAAAGACAGGATGACACGGCAATTTATTTAAGACAAGTAAAAAACTAAAATTTATAAAATACAAGAGAAGCAATGAAGAAAGTTTAAAGAGAGTATAGGATTCTATAAATATATACACAGCAATAACGCGCCATTTATATAAAACAAATGAAAACACCAAAATACGAATGTTTCTTGTCACAAATAAAACAAACTTCTACTGCCCTTACTGCGATGAAAAATATATTGGGAGAGCTTGGCTCATCAGTAGTGAACCCTCCCTGCGGATACGCAAGTTTCGTATAAAAGCAGAATGATCCAATACAGTATTAAAGCTCTAAATAAGCGGTCTGGTAGATTAAATTGGCGAAACCGCAGGGAGGGTTCACCACTGATGAGCCAAGCCCTCCCAATATATTTTTCATCGCAGTAAGGGCAGTAGAAGTTTGATTTATTTGTGAAAAAAAATATTCGCGTTTTGGTGTTTTCTCTCTCTCATTTGTATTATAATACTAGCCGAATGACCCGGGCAACCCGTGTTTTACCCGACTGTAGATGTTACAACGGTGATCCTTAGGTCGCTGGTTCAAATCCGGCTCGAGGGAGCCGGCGAGCACGTGACCTCCCTGTGCGCGCGCATCCGTGACAGAGGCCGATGAGGAAAGACGGTCGTGACTATATATATATAAATATATCAAAATTTATATCTGTCAATAGAATAATAAATACTTGGCTACAATATAATCATGCATGTACAATAGATTTTCCCAAATGAAACTATCTAAAACATAGCTAAACCCTTTCTATCCTGGATATGTGGTCTCTTACAGAGGCACTATTTTGGTCGAAAAATTTCTATTGACATGGCCTGATATAACAGAGTCTGATAAGAGACTCCCTCCAGGAAAGACTGAGTTTTGCCATGTTTTAGACTGGGGTCGCCCTTGATAAACTACTGTGTATTTTATTTATACAAGGTTAGGTCAATAAGTAATTCACAATCCTCAATATTTTTTTATTTGACAAACCTTAAAGATGAAACTTTGTATACAGTGGACCCTCGGTTTGCGAGCATAATCCGTTCCAGAGCCATGCTCGTACTCCAAAACGCTCGTAGTGCGAAACTAATTTCTTATTTTTAATAATTGAAACTCGGGCAATTCTTCTTGCTACGAACAATTGCACAGTTTCCCACATTTTACATATTTCCCGAATCTGATCTGAAGGGAGGGATCCCAGTGAATTTTCATCCATCACGATTACGGGCAACCATCACGAGTTGCTCGTAATGCGAAATTTCACTCGTAATCCGAGGTAAAATTTTTCAAAAAATTTTGCTGGTACTGCGAAAAGATCGTACTCCAAGGTGCTCGTAAACCGAGGGTCCACTGTATATGAATACCTAACTATAAGCTATATATCATTCAATATATCCACCTTCCCACTGTACACATTTGGTCCAGCGTTCTTACCAACTCACAAAAGCACTTTAGTAAAATGCTACATCTTGCTTTCTGAATCACCTTCTAACTTCATGGAGTAACATTTCATCATTTTGAAATGTTCTACCGCGTAGAGAATTCTTTAATTTACCAAACAGGTCGGAAGGAGCCAAGTCAGGACTGTAAGCTGGGTGAGGCATCAAAGTTCACCCATATCTAAATATTTAAGCCAATGTCTGTTGCGCGGTGTGAGGCCTTGCATTGTCCTGATGAAATTTGATTTGACAATCTTTTAGGCCTGGCCTTTTTGTTGAAATGACTCTTTTTTTAGATTTACTAATGATACAATATCTTTCCTTGTTGATGGAAGTATTTTTCAAGCATGTCCATGAATATGAGCCTATCTTGGTCCCAAAAGACTGTGATCATGATTTTGTCTTTGGAAAGGAAAAGCCTTGGCTTTTTCTTGACTGGAGACATTTTATGGGTCCATTGCATTGATTGAAGCTTTGAAGAAGCCTCGTAATGATAAACCCAAGTCTCATCACACGTTATGACTCCTTTAAAGGCCTCAAAAGCTAGTCCTGGTTAAGATTCGATAAGGTTTAAACTCAATTATTTCTGAGTTTGCATCATTTCTCGTGTTAAAAGCTTTGGCACCCATTTTGAGCACAATTTTCGATATCCGAGATCTGAAAGTAGTTTAAAAACACTTCCTTTAGAGATTGGAAGTTTTTTCATCAGTTGATATTTCGTTATTGTTCAGTTATTCTTGACAATTTCCTCAACAAGAGCCAAATTTTGGTCTGTTGTGATAGCTGAAAGTTTACCTGGCCTCCCTGTCATGAAGATCAAAATCACCTTTCTGGAAGCGCTGAACCCATCTCTGTATAGTGCTTCTATCCAATGTTTCGTTTCCATATACTGGCTGAAGTTTTGAGTGAATTGTTGTGGCTGAAATGTCACCAGACTTAAAGAGGAACTCGGTCACTGACCGAAATGTTTTTATTAACATTTTTTTTTATTTTACTTAAAATTGTTTTACCTTTATTTTTACAAAAGAAAAAATATCTTTTCCGAGCACCTATTGAATTATTCCTGTTTTATTTACTATTCTTATCTAATCTCTCTTATCTTCCCTGGCCCGGGGAATCTAACCTTTTTTGAACAACTTTGGTGGCGTTCAGCACCTTGGTACTTTGCTACAGTGAATTACGGTTTGACTGCTTGATACGTCTATTTTTGGGCTCGAAAATCATTCATTTTGGTTTGGTTAGTAACCTGTAAAACTATATTTTCTCTCTGAATCCCGATATACATGTTAAAAGGTATAACCTCCTTAAGTTTTGTCTATCAGTGTACACCTATCCCCCGATTTACACGGTACTTTTTTTTTACACGTTTTCGCTTTTACACGGTTTTCCAAATAAGTTTTCTTTTTGTTTTTATCGCACTATACTAAATGCTACTGTGATTGAACACATGCGCTGTGTACACATCTCACGAGGAATCTCCCGAGCTTATGTGCTGACTACATATTTTAACCTGTCAATGCATTTTATTTTTTATTTCTGTGTACACCTATCCCCCGATTTACACGTTTTTCTCAGGAACGTATCTACCGTGTAAATCGGGGGATAGGTGTATTTGAATATGCTTGCTGTTTGTGTGCATCGTAATAACTGTATAGTGTTTTTTTTTGGACTCAAAAATCAAACACTTTGGTTAGTATCCCGCAAAACCATATTTTCTCTGCGTAGTGGGTTGGGTATGAGAGAGAGAGGTTACTACATATATATATTTACCATATGACAAACATCTACTTTATGACATGTATTAGATATTTTATGCATAGTTCGTTGTTGTTTCTTATCTCCTTGTGTAAAGATTACACGAATTCCATGAGTTCATGCTCCTCGAGCTGTTTTATGATGAGCAGCGGCCTCTCCCAAAGGTGTATAGTTCGTAATTAGCGTATATCCATTTTGTGCTTGTTGTATGAGTATCTAGTATATACTTGTGCATAGTATAAATGTCAATTATAATAGCTGTATTATCTCTCAATGTATACATATATACAGTGTTGGCCATTAAAAAATTATTTTTCAATTAAATTGAAGTGCAATTAACAATTAATTAATTGTTAATTAGAGAAGTGCAATTAACAATTGATTAATTGTTAATTGTGAAAATTACAATTAACAATTAATCAATTGTTAATCTTTAATAAATCATTTTAATTAATATTTGCCCAACACTGCCTGAGATAAAAAGTGTTTTTATTAAATACAACACACCTTTACCATCGTCAGCTGCAGTTGAACGCCTTTTTTTCTTTTGCGACAATGACAAATCTGCCAAAGAGTCACAAATTGTCGGACAGCATGTTCGAGAAGAGAGTGGTACTGAAATGCAGTGTTGGGCATTAAAAAATTATTTTTCAATTAAATTGAAGTGCAATTAACAATTAATTAATTGTTAATTAGAAAAGTACAATTAACAATTAATTAATTGTTAATTGTGAAAATTGCAATTAACAATTAATCAATTGTTAATCTTTAATAAATCATTTTAATTAATATTTGCCCAACACTGCATATATATTATGATTAAAATATATGTAGTGGTTGCAGTCTTGTCCAGAAGTCCTCCTCTACGTGGCGGGCGGGAGAAACAATACAGGTAAGGGACTGCCCTGTAATACGGTGTCGTGAGCCCCGAGCCGCTACGGTAACCGTGAACAGGGAACTCTGGAATGTGGCTGACTAATGGGGCACTCTCCTTTCCATGGAGCAACATCAGGGTACACGGACCGATCTAATCTGCTCCATGGACAAGACATCACCACCACTTGCTGCACAGCCTTCAAAACTCTTAAGTTATTCAAGTTTATAGAATAAAGAGAGCTAATAAACATATTAAGTTTAATAATAAGTCTCCTATATTTATTTAATTGCAATCTATCGATAAAATTTGTAATATATACATATATACTTACACATACATACATACATATACTATAAATATTATATACATACATATAAAGGCTTCAAAGAATTCTCAAGAAAGATAAATGTAAACATCTTTCTCGTCTGTCGATGCTAGAAATTCGGTGTCAACGAGGATTTTGATTGTTTTCTTGAAGTCCGAATCGTCTTGCTTGAACTTGAGCACTGGCAAAACTTCGCGGATGATCTCTTTCAGATGGAGGCGTTTCTTGGCCTTCATGATCCAAACAATGGCCGCCTTGAGATACTCACGGCGATCTCTCGCCACTACAGCTTCGCTTTCTTTGCGCTCTTCAGACTTGAGGGGAGCCATTAGATTGACTCGCAGCTTCTTGTTGGTGTACTCTTCGTTGATGGATAGGATGGAATCAAAGTCAACTGTGGGCCGATCTGATTTCAGTAGATTCACATCCAGGAAATGTTGTAGCATTGGTAATAAGAATTTGACATCGATCTTTGTAGATTCTTTGATCTGTTTTACTGAGAGGGTATCTACTGAATTGTACTGGACGAGGACGGATGCTTGGTATGTGTTGACTGTCAAGCAATATCGTTTAGAAAAGTTAACATCTATATCTACGTTGGATTTAATGTACGCCCAGGCAAGCTTGCGGTTGGAATGCTGAATTTTGTAAAAGTTTTGGAATTCTTGAGCACATTGGGCTAATTCTACTGGAAGACTTAAATGTGGAGACTCTTTGATTAACCAGACATTTTTTCTTAAAATTCGAACTTCAAATTTTAATTTTATATTGTCATTACATTGGTTAAATTGTTCTTGAAGGTTCGAACAAAGAGAAATATCGGTTAACATATCCTTAAAGTTTTTGATATAACTGGGGGCGTAGATTAGACCAATCTTAGACACCATGCTGGATTCAGCTTCAAAACATTGTGAAGTTTGACTGATCAGTCTCTTGCATAGCAACAAGCCGTAAAAATTCCGAAGAAAATCTTCTTCCTTAAAATACTTGATTAATGAAGCTGCTTTAGTAAGGTCTTCTTCTAAGTCATCGCTACTTTTTGAACTCTTTCTTAATAAATGATCACAATACTTAACAAAGAATTCTTCTGGTTTTTTAGATTTATCCTGTTCTGTAATGCAATTATTGTAAATGAAATATATAAAAGCATCTTTAAAAACCTTTCTAAACATAAAATCATCATCTAAATAGTTTGTTATCAAATCTTCATATTTGTTGTGAATCCTTAAAACTATTGATGTATAAGTGGTCGAATCTTTTCTTGCTAATTGCTCATTTTCTTTTAATTCTTTGTTACCTTCTGTGCGTACGTGATTCTCCAAGATAGAAAGCAGAACTTCCTTATTTTCAAGCATATTGGTCATTAAATTATACCAGAGACTTATCTCATCTTTATTACAATTTTGAAGAAGCCTCTGGAATTCTGTCTTTATAAGTTCAAAATGTTCAATAATCAATTCACGGTCGAAAATATTTTGTAACTTCTCAACTGTATAGATAGGAAGGAATTGTTTAATTTCGTCTGCAATAGATCTATGTCTTTCAACCATTTTAATATATTCCGTTATAGAATTTTCTTTAAGAAATTCGCAACTTTCTTTTGAATACATCTTTTGCATCATATCTAAAAATGGTGTTTCAAAAAAAATTATATATATATTATAGAAATTATTGTAAATTACATCTTCATATTCGAGTTCTTCTAATGGGATTGTAAATAGGCTAATATTTTCAGGAAAAAATTGTAAATTATCACAATCTTCTTTATATCTATCCATTATCAATTTTAAGATCTCACTTGTTAGCTTTTGTGCAAATTTTTCCAAGATAAATTGACCCCAATATTTGAAAAAAAGAGTATTAATAGGAAAAACAATTATAACCCCATTTTCAATTTGATTAATGATCCAATTATCTTCAAGTTTTTTAAAAACTTTACATAAAACATCTTTCCAATTTCGAAATTTATTAAATCTTCTAGTAAAGACCTCCAAAAAAGACTTATCAGTTAAAAGCTCTAATTCATTCTTAAAAGAAGTGATGCGATTTTCAATTAGAGAAATTAATCGATAGTACAAAGTTTTACATCCAAAATAACGATTTTCGCTATCCCCAGTGTTTCCTTGAGTATTGCAGAAACGATAGACGATATGAAATAAAGAATTAAGTTTTTGAACAGTTAAAGGGTTACTATCATCAAAATCATTTTCAAATACTTTCCTCAATTCATCCCACATTGGTTCAATTTGTTCCATTTTTAAAATAGAAAATCGCTTATTTTGTTTATATTTATATAATTTATGTGAGCAATATTTTACGTAGAAATAATTTGATAGAAATAAAAAAAAAACTATTTACCTTAATTTTATTTATTCTTTCTTTTTCAAATACAATGTATGTGTTTAATTTATAATCAGACGACTTTAAAAAAAAATTATATTTATATAATCCATTTTGATTAGAGCTATAAATATAAAATTTATAGATGGGTAGAATTATATGGTGACATATCAAATAATTAGAGAACAGACTACAATTATAATTCAGTGATTATCATAATAATTATACTGTGAAAAATATATTTATGCTTTATAAAAAAATATTTTAAATATTTTTTATTTAATGAAATTAAAGTTTTGACTAAAAAAAAAAAGGATATATAATATATTATTTTTATCTTTAAATATATTTAAATTTGTGTATAATATATTGGTCAAAACTAACAAGGTATATAGGCTGTCATATTTATATTGTGAATATATACAAGTATGAAAAAACAATAGAAAACAAGAAAGCCTCAAAAAGCCTCTGTGACCAAAATATTTTTGGTCGCAGTGGTACAGCCTACTCCACGCTGACGAGCGTCAACAGCGCGAAACGCGTTCGTGGATGGCTTTTCTTGATAAATCAAGAAATTGGGTTGGCCAAATATCAGGGAACAGGCTAAATCAATGTCGCTCTGCCATCTGAAAAGCACATGTGCTCCTGGTCTGGATATGCCTTTTTTTTAAATATGCAAGTATGTATATAAGTTTGTATATATAAATTAGAATTGAATTAGTGAATATTGGTTTAAAATAACGAGGTATATATAGGATGTTACATTTTAGATTGTGAATATATTGTCGCGTATATGGGCCTTCAAAACACCTACAACCTCCGCCAATAAATAGCGCTTTCGACTGTTTCCGATCTTAAACTGGTGTGGGAATCGCCGACTGCTGTAGTCATGTTTCCTGGGGAGGATGTTTGTAAATACAAGTTTATATTGGCCCTAGGAGGTGACGTACTGTAAATACCCGTTGAATTTTATTCTAGTTATATGTAATGTGTAGTAGAAATGACAATAAAAGAGGAGGAGTGTTAGAAGTCTTGTTGCCGGTTGCTGTTGTTACCCTCGTCAACACCACAGTCGCTACTCTTCTGGTAAGTCTCCCGTGTCCCCCCACCAGTGGTAAGGCCGAGAGATACTGCCAGAGGAAAGGAGTTCCACTTGAGTGGTGGTTCTCGGAGTTATTTGGGTGGTCTGCAGGGTAGAGCTGCAGAGAAGAGCATCGGTGCCAGGGTCGGTGATCCACGAATGAAGAAGCGTCGTCGTTACGAAGAAAAGGAGGGGCAACGCAGCGACAATATATAGAAATTATATTTATTAATCTCAGTGAAAATGCATTTACAGGTTTCATATGTGAAGAGATATATTTATGACTCAGATTCCTGGAGCACAGAACGCCAACTACCCGGTAAGTCCAGCTCACTAGTATCACGTCCTGAGTAGATAACTGAACTGAACCAGTTGACCAGAAAATTCCATGTTAAGTCTGGAGAGCTAGCCATAGATGTAGGGTAGCTCAATCCAAGCAGGATAGCTGTCTGTATCCTATGTCTCAGGAAATCAGGACAACTGTGCACATAGAGAAAAAAAATACTTGGTATAATTAATAAGTTTAGAAAAATCGTGTTGGAGAGTAACTTCGTACATCAGCTGTTGCGCCCCCCTTTCCTACCAGACATCACGTGACCTGGCGCCACACCGACTGTACCTGTAGTTTAAGTTTTGTTTCTGCTACTACACTTGCCTTTTTGTCTCTTTTGTTCTTTGTCATCTTAACCCTTAACCCTTGAGCGCGCGTGCTAAAAATGTAACATACTTGCGCACGCTGGGTGAAATATACCCGATAATATAATTATATATTTTGAACATAAATATTATATCTGAGGAAATACAAAACCTTTTCTATTTCAAAGTAACAACATCTTAATTTTCAAAAAAGGCAATTATTATTAAAATATTTTTATATTTTTACACAGATTAAACATTTTAAAACTTATTCTTGAATAATGCTCAAAATTGGTAGTGGTATATAAAATAGGAATCTATTGCTCCTTTCCAATATTAAAAATATAAAATTCCACGAGGAAAATTAAAACAAACTATATAAAATCATTGCAAACTGCAATTGTATGTCTTTGACAAATTGGCTCTGCACATTTATGGCACAAAGTCGAGGTCTTTCTGTCCTTACTGGAGGGACACACTCTACATATGGTAGGAAGCTTTATCTTGCGGTTCCTGACCTTCTTGATGGCTTGTAGTGCCTTCTAAATATTAATTGAAATAAATATTTAGAGTATACATTTATGATTTCAATTAACTTATCTGTAAAAAAAGGATTTTTATACTTAGTCCTCTAGGCAGTGAAGAATTGCTTTTTCTTTGTGTTTTAATGCTTGGTATTTAAGATTTAGAATACATTTATAATTTAAATATTTTTATTCAATTAAGATTATAATTTCACAAGCATAACATTTAAATATATATATATCCTGCCTAACAATTCTCTATACTATCTAACTAACCTTAAACGATCTATTTACAGCCTTTTTGGTCACTGGTCCAATATTTTTATTTTCATAGACCAAATTATAAGATAAATTCAAAGATGAAAAATATGCAAAATAAATGAACAATTATATACATCATTTTATATTTATTTAAAACAAATGAACAACTATATACATCATTTTATATTTATCTAAAACAAATGAACAATTATATACATCATTTTATATTTATCTAAAACAAATGAACAATATATATACATCAATTCCCCCTTCTTAGGCTTGGCCCCCCTTATTTATCTATTTACTCTCCATATCTCTGCGGACATCTGCGCTCCCTCTGAGGATACCTGGGGGTTGTAATACTTTTCTCCTCCGAGATTGGAGTTGGCACACTTTCAGCATTATTCATATTAGTGGGATGTGATTTACCAGGCAACATTTTTCTAATGTACTTTTGATGAACCTTTTTTATACTGTCACCTTGTTTTATTAAATAAACATTCCTTCCTAGTATTTTAATTATCTTTCCTGTATACCAAGAGGGATGCCCATTAGTAATCCACCTAAACTTCACAGTCTCATCCACTTTAAATTTACTGTTAACATATTGACTATTGAATTTGGAGGCTTTTACATCAAGATGGCATTTGATACCTTTAATAGGGTCAGATTTGCATTCAAAAATGGACCCGTAATCATTTAAAAGTGAATCTATACTAAAAGAGTCCAATTTATGCAAATAATTGAATGAGATATTGAAAAGATTAAGGAAATCTCTTCCTAAGAGAAATTTAGTACAATTTAAATTAGTTATTAGTATTTCAATGGTTCTAGAAACATTTCTTAATTTTATATCAAATTTAGCCTTGCCTAAAATAGGTATTTTAGAGCCACGATAGCCGGTCAAGACTGTATTACATTTATTTAATTTAACATTTTTGAAATATTTAAAGTACAAATATTTAGTTAATGTAGTTATGGCTGCTCCAGTATCAATTTCAGCCAACAATTTTATGTCATTTACATATACAGTTTCAATCAAGGGAGGATGCAAATTTATATTATTCAATGATAAATTATTTTGAGATCCCGAAGGATTATTATCATTAACATGCTTTTTAAATTTATTAAAAGTATTTTTGGGATTTCTGGGCAATTTACGGGCAGAACTATCTTTTTTATAACATATAGTAGAAATATGCCCTACTCTACCACAAACTCTACAATTAGCTGATTTAAAAAACCAATTATAGTGTAGATGGTTGGTCTTACCACAGTGTTTGCAGGGATTATTGATGGCATGAAGATGCTGTGGGGACAGATGGGCATCTTCGGATCTCTTGAGGTTGTGTAGGTCATTATCTGCAGACTCCGCAGACAGCGCGATGTCTAATGCTCCCTCAAAAGTCAATCCTTCCTCCTGTAGTAGCTTCTTTTGGGTTGGTGTATCAATGATGCCCGCCACAAATCTGTCTCGCAGGAATTCTTGCAGAACATCTCCAAAGTTACACCTTTGAGCCTGTTCCTTAAGGCGTATTATGTATTTAGATATTGTTTCGCCTGATTTCTGATCCATTTTCTGGAATACAAATCTTTCATATATTATATTGGTCTTAGGATTGAAATGTTTCAATGAGATCCTGCACAATTTATCAAAGGGAACTTGATCAACTTCTTCTGGAAAAACTAAGTTTCGCAAGATCCCGAAGTATTTAGGCCCGATGCATGATATCAGAAATGGCGTCTTAAAGTCTTCTTTTGTTTTAGAAATTAGCATGAATTGCTTCAATCGATAAATATAATTCTCTACATTCTCTAGATTTTCGTCGAATCTTTCAAACATACTTGAAGACATTTTTTTAAAAGTATAATTTCTTTTCACTATTTAAATTCTTTTTTCTTTACAAAATTTGCTTTTCCTCGTCGCCAGTTGTTTTAAATTCTTGGTATTTAAGATTTAGAATACATTTATAATTTAAATATTTTTATTCAATTAAGATTATAATTTCACAAGCATAACATTTAAATATATATATATCCTGCCTAACAATTCTCTATACTATCTAACTAACCTTAAACGATCTATTTACAGCCTTTTTGGTCACTGGTCCAATATTTTTATTTTCATAGACCAAATTATAAGATAAATTCAAAGATGAAAAATATGCAAAATAAATGAACAATTATATACATCATTTTATATTTATTTAAAACAAATGAACAACTATATACATCATTTTATATTTATCTAAAACAAATGAACAATTATATACATCATTTTATATTTATCTAAAACAAATGAACAATATATATACATCACTTTGATTTAGATGCTCTTTGATGAGTTCAAGGGCCAAACATTTCAATAATTTTCTTCTAAAGAGCTTCTAAAGGTGTATTTTAATTTTTTGCTTCTTCACTTTTCAAGCCTAGTAAATGTGTAATGACATTAGGCGTTCTCAGCTTTACTGTTTGCGAAGGACAATTTGTGGACCATTTGGTTTTCGAGGCTCTCCCTATATAAAAATTTGTTTTTGGGGTGATTCCCTTATCCCACGAAATTCCCCTATCTGAATAAATTTCAGTGTCACTTCAAGAAAAATGTTCACTTAGAATATATTCTTCAATATCACTTTCTACAATATTCTCTTCTTGATCTACTAAATATGACCTTCTTCCCTCCATTTTATATAGAATTATAGGCTGATAATTATATCAACCTATTATATTTATTTTTAAAATTATTAATTCGAATTATTTCTCTCTCTCAAAAAAAAAAAAATATCAAAGAAAAATGCGACAAAAAAATCAAGTGAGTGTGAGCACCGGGTGATTTTTACCCGACAGTGACAATAGATGAAATTTCAGTGGCAGCTGTCAAAATGTGAAACCAAAACTTTAGACTAAATGATGAGTCAGGAAGCTAAACGAAACCACGTCTCCGCCAACCGATTTTTTATTGGTTAATTCTTCACCCTAATGTTGCCATGGGTAATTTTCACCCGGCGCCCGCAATTCCGGTTTAAACGACGCACAGGTCATTTGATAACCCCTGCTCTTAGAGATATTAGAAGCAGTGCTGTAGTGGAGGGTATACGGGGGTATACTCCGTATACCCTATGCCAGTGATTCTCAACCTTTTTTTTTGTTGCGGCATTATTTTAAAGATTTGAAAATTTGGCGGCACAATTTTAGAATTTCGCGGCACACTTTTGCTAACTTGAATGCAAGAAAATTCAAATTATGTATCAATATTTCTATGCAAAATATAAGTAATATACATCTCTAACATTCAATTTGCTAATTTCGTTATTTTAAAAAGTAAAAAAATGAAAAAGAAAAAAAGAAAAACCAATACAAACGTGAACATAATCATATGACTAAAATTCGGCGGCACATTTTTAGAATTTCGCGGCACACAAAATTACCGCGGCACATTGGTTGAGAATCACTGCCCTATGCTTTTAAAATTTAGATAGCGTATACCTAGTGGTTTTACTTAAAAATAGCGTATACCCTATGATTTTGTTCAAATTTTTTATTAAAAATTTATTATTTTCTTTCTTTGTAATAGTAAAAAAAAAATTATGGTAAAAATTGTACTGAAAAATTGCAAAAAATTTTCAAATTAACAATTCACACAAAATATTTCATTCATTTAGTAAAAATTTTTTGGGAAAAATATATCAACTATATTCAAATTAATAATCAAACAAGCCTCCTTTAACGAAAAACGGAAAACGAATATAACCGAACCTTTAATAACCTTGTTTATTTTTACCAAAAATTTATATTCTCAAGCGTATACCCTATGCTAATTTTACGACTACAGCACTGATTAAGAAGGGTTAGATAAAAAATGTTGTTGGCGCGGCAAGATGGTCGGTGGCATGAGAGAATACTTTTCACAGACGAGAAAGCTCTAGAAGCTTCTTTGAAAATCAGAAGACTTGAAAAAAAGTCACCATCCTTCTTCTGTCATGGTTTGGTGGGGAGTTAGCGTTAGTGGAGATTCTGGGTAGTTTAGGGAAGACAAACTGAAGATCGCCGAGCAAACATTGAGGCCAGGGATGCTGTGATCTACATTTTTCACGACTGACTCCAGAATTCCACCGCCGTGTCAAAGCCAAGACTTCCCTCCAAGATTCCGTTGTCCCTATAGACGATGATAAGACGATAAAGCCGCTCTTCACGCGCGATAAAAATAACACAGGGCTACTAGGGACAAAGTTCCAAGACTCCGAGGGAATACTTAACAAAAGCATGCCAGGTCCATGTTGGTAGCAACAATATCTTCAAGCTGTGGGTCACAGCTTCTATAAGGAAGGAGCTGTGGAGCGCAATATGCACAATGTTACAAAATTTGAGGAAGTAGAAAGTCTTTGATGTCACTGGT
>CP092871.1:76318235-76331842 GCA_030710605.1 Cordylochernes scorpioides
AGTTTATTTTTATTTATTTTTTCTTTGAAGGAGACAAACAATTGTGTTCACACTTGGTTATCTATGTGTCTTCTATAAAGGTCACTGTGTATCAAATATATTTCAGAGTTAAATTCTGAATTCCGATATATGTGATAAAAGGTACAACTTCCTATGTTTTGTCTATGAGTATATATTATTTTACGAACAGATTTATTCATTATATTTTGCTAATCTCTTTGAACTTCCCTCTTTTTAACCTCTTTGGTATTTTATAAATTATAAATTTGTATTTCACATCAAATCAATTTCTCTGTTATTATGAGATTTGTCATTATCAATTTTTCTATTCCTATATGTTCATAGCAGATTTGTTTGTAAAATTACTTTTAAAATTTTTAAAGAATTAACTAAATATTTTATATTGTGTTGTTTATTTTATTATTTTTCCCTCAGTGAAGTTTGAAGAAACATATGAGCTATGTATTTTATTTTATTAATTTAGATAATATTCAGATATTTATAAATTGATTAAGTAAAAATAAAAATTCAATTGATAAAAGTTGTATAACTTTGTAGCCAGGCACTAGTCCATTGTTACATTTGATTCCTTGTGCTCTGGAAGTGAGGTTTGCTACTGTCAGAGATGGTCGTGTTCGCGTTGATTTCAGTGTTATTTACAGTGTTGGGGTTAGTGGTTGACGGTCTCGAATACGTGGTCCCAAGTGTAGTTGACGGCGTTGTTTGGTTAGTTAGCAATAGTTTCTCAGTGTACAGGGTGTATAGCTGGTATGGGACAATGTGGTGGGTGTGGTGGGGTTATGGTAAGGCTAGGGAGTTTTTAGAGGCTAGGGGAGGGAGGGGCTAGGTTTTTTTAGCTTTGTAAATATGAATTTGTGTATGTGTGTATATATATTGGCATTTTATATCAAAATTCTTTACTTTTTAATTATATTTTTCTATTTGATTGGCATTTTTCTCAAAATTATTTTATTCATCATTGGCATTTTTCTTCAAAATTCTCTTTTTTTAATGATTGGCTTTTTTTAGGATTGGCTTTTTTAGGATTGGCGTTTTTTTTTTTTCAAAATTCATCTCCCTCATTAGCCAACCTCATTTCCTTTCTGACGGTCACTGTTCCTCCCTGTTGCCAGGCAGACTGCTCCCTCGCTCATCATGTCCTCACTGGACGCCTTGATCCCAAGTTGTTGCTCTATTTCCGGGATTTCTGATGCTCAAGTTCTTCTTCTACTTCCTGATATTCAAAATTTCCTCAAGTTATTTCCCTTACCTTTGATATTCCTGAAACCAATATTTTTTAAAAATCAACTATGATATATATCCCCTTGATCCAAGAGCCTTTTCTTACCTATGCTCATCTTGAAACCAAACCTTTTACCTATGATCATCTTGATACCAAACCTCATTTTTAAACTATCATTATCTTGTAACCAAGCCCCTTTTCTTACCTATGATAATCTAAAATCTAGGCTCTTTCTGTCACTTCTGAAAATTCCCAACCTTCTGCTTCCACCCTTGAAAATTTGGAACCAAAGATCTTATTTCTGCTGCTGAGCACTCAACATGCTTAACTCCAGCGCTGATCGCCTGATTCTCTATCCCAGAGATTTATTAACCTGACTTAAACATAATCAACCATGCCGGTATTATCTACATATCATCATCATTATGATAATGAAAACGGACTTCTTGAAACTCTCTCTGTCTGCCTGGCCCTCTGAGATCAATCCATAGGGAAAATTTGGAGAAAATGGTCATTTCTTAATCTAACCAGCTACTTCGTCGGACTCTACAAGACTTCATCTTGTGAAAACTGAACTCTTCAACCTCTCTCAGTCTGCCTGGTTCTCCAAGGACAATCCACAGCGAGGACCCCGAGAAAATGGTCATTCCTCAAACTATCCAGCCTATTCGATGTACTCCCAAGACTTCATCTTGTGCAAACTGAACTTGTATACTACTCTCAGTCTGCCTGGTTCTCCAAGAACAATCCACAGGGAGCATCCAAAGAAAATGCTATTCATCACTTTCTGTTTACTTCTTCAAGATCCTCTACTGCATCTTCTCTCCCTACTTAGTCTTCTTTCAGATGAGATCAATAAAATTTGAATTTTAAGGAAGATTTGTATAAAAAAAAAAATAGTTGGAGATACAAAACATTTATACAGGGTGATTAAAAAGTCTTGCATAACTTTAAAAATCAATAACTCCGCGAATATTTGCGTTAGAGCAATGCGGTAAACAGCATTGTTTTCAGGATGCTATTACTGAACAGCTCTACTATAAAATGCTCAATTTTGCACAAGTATTTTGTATCTGAAATTTTTGAGAATAGGTATACACTCATAGATAAAACGTAAGAAGGTAGAGGGTCTTTGATGTCGCCAGTGTTCTGTTTTTTTTTTTTTTTTTTAAGGAGAGAAGCAATTTTGTTCACACTTGGTTATCTCGTGTGTCTTCAATAAAGGTCACTGTAATATATTTCAGAGTTTCTGTCTGAATCCCGATATACATGCTAAAAGGTACAACTTTCTTAAGTTTTGTCCATGAGTGTATATTGGTTATCTCGTGTGTCTTCAATAAAGGTCACTGTAATATCTTTCAGAGTTATTGTCTGAATCCCGATATACGTACTAAAAGCTTCAAATTGCTTAAGTTTGGTCCATAATTATTTAGGTATAATAGTCTCTCACAAAATAAAATTAAAACATTTTCAATGAGATTCTTGGATACTAATTACATTCGAGGTATATAAGGTGGACTATTCTATGGACTGTTCTACAGTTATGGGACAATAGGAGAGAAAATAACCTGCAGTACTGAACACCACAACCCAGGTTAGGACCATTTTTACAAACGGAATTCCTGCACAGTTTTCTCCAAATTTTATAGTCACTCAACTTATCACATCACACGGTCCAGAAATACTTACATAAAAGAGTTCTATCAGAAACACCAAATTGTTCCTGCCGAGAAACTGAACAAACAGCTCTTCACCTTATCTACGACTGTCCGAACTTTACAGAAGTGAGACATCGTTTGTTCCCTGATTTAAATGATCTAACTCTTTCACACCTCAGCCACTTTGTCTATATAAATATTATGAACTCTGTAGAATAATATATACATGTAAATTTGTAAATATTTAATTCTAAGTTCTAATTTATTTGTTGTTTTGTGTCCTCTGTATTAGGCGCAAATATTTCAATATCGCGCCTGGTTGATTAATAAATTATTATTTAAATTACCCAGGTTAGGACTATGAGGCAATAAGTAAGGCTAAATACATAAACACAATAAATTTATATATATATCTGTGTTGTGTGTGTGGAGTTTAATTATTTCATTTAAATTCTATATTTACATATAATATAAATACCAGCATGCTATAGAATAGATGGCCAGGAAGTAAACAATATGAAAATTCAAAACTATTATAAACGCGTATGATTCTTTTAAAAATTAAACAATTTCTACTGCCCTTACTGCAATGGGATTTTTTTTGTTTAAATTAAAAACTAATAATTGTGCAATTTGCGAAAAAATCATACGCGTCAATGAAAATTTCGAATTTTCATAACAGATGGCGCGCTAATGCATCATAATATAATTGTACAAAGAAAATGATAAATTTGAAGTTCGCGGATGAGCGATTGCTCGAAGCATATTATATATTTATAATTGTATGTAATTTTGCTTTCATCAAAGCTTATGTCTATATTTCATCTAAAATACCCATTTCAAGATTCTAGCATCAGTATCACGATAAAAGGAAGATCGAAAATGTAATATAACAGCGGTTTGGTAGATTAAACTGGCGAAACCGCTGGGAGGGTTCACTACTGATGAGCCAAGCCATCCCATTAATTTTTCCATTGCAGTAAAGGTATTAGATATGGTTTAATTTTTAAAAGAATCATACCCGTCTATAATAATTTCGAATTTTCATAACAGATGGCGCGCTAATGCATCATAAAGTAAACAATATATTTGGAGAAAATGTTGGCAAATCTAAAGTAAAAAAAATTCAGCTCTAAACTATGAAACACCAGAATGGAGGAATTTGTAACTCGATTCTTTTGAGCGTTTGTAAGAAGGAAGAGCGCCATCTAGTGGAACAGAAATAAACTAAACGTTGATTAGGCCTGTTCCCTGATATTTGCCCCATCTATGTCCTTGATAAATAAAAAAAAAAGTGAACGACAGAAATTTCTCTAAAAAACGATCATGTCAGGATATGCCAAATTTGTTTTTGATACAAGGGTCACTCCAATAGTTTTTGCAATCAATATTAAATAATTGAAATATCAAAAAATGAATTATACCAGTAATATCTACATGCATTTTCACCTAACATAAACATTTTCATAAAATAGTACCAACAATGATTCATATAGAGGGCGCGAATTTGTTTACAGCGGCAGTAGTAATTTCTAAACATTGCATCAGACACAATGGAGTTGACTAGAGAAAGTTTAGGCACCATGATCTTTTATAATTATAAAGTAATTTACCTTCTAAAGAATCCTATGAAAGATTGTGATGAAGGATTTAGGAGATAAAGCTCCTCGAATTAAATAGGTTATAATTATCCAAGTCTACAGTATTAACAAACAGGATTCAGCAATATATATATTGACATCACATGTTATGTGAACCTATAATATTCAAGTTAGTCTGATATTTGGCTATTTTCAAATTATTGAGTCTAATTTCTTCAAGAACTATCCTTGGAATGAAATCCTTGACAAATCATGCTAGCTCCATGTTAGTAGCAACAAGATTTGAAAGCAGTGAGTCATGGCTTCAAATAGAGAAGGAGCTATGTAGCGCGATATGCACAATGTACAAAACTTGAGGAAGTAGAAGTCTTTGATGTCGCCGGTCGTCTTTTTTTTTTTTTTTTTTTGAAGGAGACAAGCAATTTTGTTCACACTTGGTTATCTAGTGTGTCTTCTATAAAGGTCACTGTGTATCAAATATATTTCAGAGTTATTGTCTGAATTCCGATATCCATGATAAAAGGTACAACTTCCTATGTTTTGTCTATGAGTGTATATTAATTTACGAACAGATTTATTCATTATATTTTGCTAATTTCATTGAACTTCCCTCTTTTTAACCTCTTTGGTATTTTATAAATTATAAATTTGTATTTCACATCAAATCAATTTCTCTGTTATTATGAGATTTATCATTATCAATTTTTCTATTCCTATATGTTCATAGTAGATTTGTTTGTAAAATTACTTTCAAATTTTTGAAGAATTAACTAAATATTTTATATTGTGTTGTTTATTTTATTATTTTTCCCTTAGTGATGTTTAAAGAAACATATGAGCTATGTCTTTTATTTTATTAATTTAGATAATATTCAGATATTTATAAATTGATTAAGTAAAAATAAAAATTCAATTGATAAAAGTTATATAACTTTGTAGCCAGGCACTAGTCCATTGTTACATTTGATTCCTTGTGCTCTGGAAGTGAGGTTTGCTACTGTCAGAGATGGTCGTGTTCGCGTTGATTTCAGTGTTATTTACGGTGTTGGGGTTAGTGGTTGACGGTCTCGAATACGTGGTCCCAAGTGTAGTTGACGGCGTTGTTTGGTTAGTTCGCAATAGTTTCTCAGTGTACAGGGTGTATAGCTAGTATGGGACAATGTGGTGGGTGTGGTGGGGTTATGGTAAGGCTAGGGAGTTTTTAGAGGCTAGGGGAGTGAGGGGCTAGGTTTTTTTAGCTTTGTAAATATTATTTTGTGTATGTGTGTATATATATATTGGAATTTCATATCAAAATTCTTTACTTTTTTTTTATCATATTTTTCTATCTGATTGGCAGTTACCTCAAAATTATTTATTCATCATTGGCATTTTTCTTCAAAATTCTCTTTTTTTAATGATTGGCTTTTTTTTAGGATTGGCTTTTTTAGGATTGGCGTTTTTTTTTTCAAAATTCATCTCCCTCATTAGCCAACCTCATTTCCTTTCTGACGGTCACTGTTCCTCCCTGTTGCCAGGCAGACTGCTCCCTCGCTCATCATGTCCTCACTGGACGCCTTGATCCCAAGTTGTTGCTCTATTCTCGGGACTTCTGATGCTCAAGTTCTTCTTCTACTTCCTAATATTCAAAATTTCCTCAAGTTATTTCCCTTACCTTTGATATTCCTGAAACCAAGATTTTTTTTTATCAACTATGATCCCCTTGATCCAAGAGCCTTTTCTTTCCTATGCTCATCTTGAAACCGAACCTTTTACCTATGATCATCTTGATACCAAACCCCATTTTTGAACTATCATTATCTTGAAACCAAGCCCCTTTTCTTACCTATGATCATCTAATATCTAGGCTCTTTCTATCACTTCTGAAATTTCCCAACTTTCTGCTTCCACCCTTGAACATCTGGAACCAAAGATCTTGTTTATGCTGCTGAGCACTCAAAATGCCTAATTCCAGCGCTGATCGCCTGATTCTCTATCCCAGAGGTTTACTAACCTGACTTAAGCCTAATCAACCATGCCGTTATTATCTACGTATCATCATCATTATGATAATGAAAACGGACTTCTTGAAACCCTCTCTGTCTGCCTGGCTCTCCGAGATCAATCCATAGTGAGCATCTAGAGAAAATGGTCATTCCTTAATCTAACAAGATACTTCGTCGGACTCTACAAGACTTCATCTTGTGAAAACTGAACTCTTCAACCTCTCACAGTCTGCCTGGTTCTCCAAGAACAATCCACAGCGAGGACCCCGAGAAAATGGTCATTCCTCAAACTATCCAGCCTATTCGATGTACTCCCAAGACTTCATCTTGTGCAAACTGAACCTGTACACTACTCTCAGTCTGCCTGGTTCTCCAAGAACAATCCACAGGGAACATCCAAAGAAAATGATATTCATCAACTTTCTGTTCACTTCTTCAAGATCCTCTACTGCATCTTCTCTCCCTACTTAGTCTTCTTTCAGATGAGATCAATAAAATTTGATTTTTTGCTATTTTAAGAAAGATTTGTATAAAAAATAGTTGGAGATACAAACCATTTATACAGGGTGATAAAAAAGTCTTGCATAACTCTAAAAATCAATAACTCCGCGAATATTTACGTTAGAGCAATGCGGTAAACGCCATTGTTTTCAGGATACAATTACTGAACAGCTCTACTATAAAATGCTCAATTTTGCACAAGTATTCTGTATCTGAAATTTTTGAGAATAGGTATACACTCATAGATAAAACGTGAGAAGGTAGAGGGTCTTTGATGTCCCCAGTGTTCTGTTTTTTTTTTTCTTTTTTTTTTTAAGGAGACAAGCAATTTTGTTCACACTTGGTTATCTCGTGTGTCTTCAATAAAGTTCACTGTAATATCTTTCAGAGTTATTGTCTGAATCCTGATATACGTATTAAAAGCTACACATTGCTTAAGTTTGGTCCATAATTATATAAGTATAAAAATCTCTCACAAAAAAAAAAAAAATTAAAACATTTTCAATGAGATTCTTGGATACTAATTACATTCGAGGTATATAAGGTGGACTATTCTATGGACTGTTCTACAGTTATGGGACAATAGGAGAGAAAATAACCTGCAGTACTGAACACCACAACCCAGGTTAGGACCATTTTTACAAACGGAATTCCTGCACAGTTTTCTCCAAATTATAGTCACTCAACTTATCACATCACACGGTCCAGAAATACTTACATAAAAGAGTTCTATCACAAACACCAAATTGTTCCTGCAGAAAACTGAACAAACTGCTCTTCACCTTATCTACGACTTTCCGAACTTTACAGAAGTGAGACATCGTTTGTTCTCTGATTTAAATGATCTAACTCTTTCACCTCAGCTACTTTGTCTATATAAATATTATGAACTCTGTAGAATAATATATGTAAATTTGTAAATATTCAATTCTATGTTCTAATTTTTTGTTGTTTGTTTCCTCTGTATTAGGCGCAAATATTTCAATATCGCGCCTGGTTGATTAATAAATTATTATTATTTTTAAATTACCCAGGTTAGGACTATGAGGCAATCAGTAAGGTTAAATGCATAAACACGATAAATTTATATATATATCTGTGTTGTGTGTGTGGAGTTTAATTATTTCATTCAAATTCTATATTTACATGTACTATAAATACCAGCATGCTATAGAATATATGGACAGGAAGTACACAATATAAAAATTCGAAACTATTACAAAGGCGCATGATAATTTTAAAAATTAAACAATTTCTACTGCCCTCACTGCAATGGAAAAATTATTGTTCAAATTAAAAACTAATAATTTGTAATTTGCAAAAAAAATCATAAGCGTCAATAAAAATTTCGAATTTTCATAACAGATGGCGCGCTAATGCATCATAATATAATTGTACAAAGAAAATGATAAATTTGAAGTTCGCGGATGAGCGATTGCTCGAAGCATATTATATATTTATAATTGTATGTAATTTTGCTGTCCTCAAAGCTTATATCCATATTTCATCTAAAGTACCCATTTCAAGATTCTAGCATCAGTATCACGATAAAAGGAAGATTGAAAATGCAATATAACAGCGCCAGATTAAACTGGCGAAACCGCTGGGAGGGTTCACTACTGATGAGCAAAGCCATCCCATTAATTTTTCCATTGCAGAAAAGGTATTAGATATTGTTTAATTTTTAAAAGAATCATTCCCGTCTATAATAGCTTCGAATTTTCATAACAGATGGCGCGCTAATGCATCATAAAGTAAACAATATATTTGGAGAAAATGTTGGCAAATCTAAAGTAAAAAAAAATCAGCTCTAAAATATGAAACACCAGAATGGAGGAATTTGTAACTCGATTCTTTTGAGTGTTTGTAAGAAGGAAGAGCGCCATCTAGTGGAACAGAAATAAACTAAACGTTGATTAGGCCTGTTCCCTGATATTTGGCCCATCTATTTCTTTGATAAATAAAAAAAAGTCAACCACAGAAATTTATTTAAAAAACGCTCATGTCAGGATATGCCAAATTTGTTTTTGATACAAGGGTCACTCCAATAGTTTTTGCAATCAATATTAAATAATTGAAATATCAAAAAATGAATTATACCATTAAAATCTACATGCATTTTCACCTAACATAAACATTTTCATAAAATAGTACAAACAATGATTCATAGAGGGCGCGAATTTGTTTACAGCGGCAGTGGTAATTTCTAAACATTGAATCAGACACAATGGAGTTGCTAGAGAAAGTTTAGGCACCATGATCTTTTATAATTATAAAGTAATTTACCTTCTAAAGAATCCCATGAAAGATTGTGATGAAGGATTTTGAGATAAAGCTCCTCAAATTGAAGACGTTATAATTATCCAAGTCTACAGTATCAACAAACAAGATTCAGCAATATATATATTAGCATCACATGTTATGTGAACCTATAATATTCAAGTTAGTCTGATATTTGGCTATTTTCAAATTATTGAGTCTAATTTCTTCAAGATCTATCCTTGAAATGAAATCCTTGACAAAATCATGCTAGCTCCATGTTAGTAGCAACAAGATTTGAAAGCAGTGAGTCATGGCTTCAAATAGAGAAGGAGCTATGTAGCGCGATATGCACAATGTACAAAACTTGAGGAAGTAGAAGTCTTTGATGTCGCCGGTCGTCTTTTTTTTTTTTTTTTTTTGAAGGAGACAAGCAATTTTGTTCACACTTGTTTATATAATGTGTCCTCTATAAAGGTCACTTAATCGAATATCTTCCAGAGTTATTATCTGAATCCCGATATACATACTAAAAGGTAAAACTACCCTAAGTTTTATCTATGAGAGTATATTATTTTATGAACAGATTTATTAATTATATATTGGTAATTTCTTTGAACTTCACTCTTTTTAACCTCTCTGGTATTTCATAAATTATACATTTGTATTTCACATCAAATCAATTTCTCTGTTATTATGAGATATGTCATTATGAATTTTTCTATACCTATATGTTCATAGCAGATTTGTTTGTAAAATTACTTTTTAAATTTTTGAAGAATTAACTAAATATTTTATATTGTGTTGTTTATTTTATTATTTTCTCCTCAGTGATGTTTGAAGAAACATATGAGCTATGTCTTTTATTTTATTAATTTAGATAATATTCAGATATTTATAAATTGATTAAGTAAAAATAAAAATTAAATTGATGAAATTTGTATAACTTTGTAGCCAGGCATTAGTCCATTGTTACATTTGATTCCTTGTGCTCTGGAAGTGAGGTTTGCTACTGTCAGAGATGGTCGTGTTCGCGTTGATTTCAGTGTTATTTACAGTGTTGGGGTTAGTGGTTGACGGTCTCGAATACGTGGTCCCAAGTGTAGTTGACGGCGTTGTTTGGTTAGTTAGCAATAGTTTCTCAGTGTACAGGGTGTATAGCTGGTATGGGACAATGTGGTGGGTGTGGTGGGGTTATGGTAAGGCTAGGGAGTTTTTAGAGGCTAGGGGAGTGAGGGGCTAGGTTTTTTTTTAGCTTTGTAAATATTATTTCGTGTATGTGTGTATATATATTGGCATTTTATATCAAAATTCTTTACTTTTCAATTATATTTTTCTATTTGATTGGCATTTTTCTCAAAATTATTTTATTCATCATTGGCATTTTTCTTCAAAATTCTCTTTTTTTAATGATTGGCTTTTTTTTAGGATTGGCTTTTTTAGGATTGGCGTTTTTTTTTTCAAAATTCATCTCCCTCATTAGCCAACCTCATTTCCTTTCTGACGGTCACTGTTCCTCCCTGTTGCCAGGCAGACTGCTCCCTCGCTCATCATGTCCTCACTGGACGCCTTGATCCCAAGTTGTTGCTCTATCCTCGGGACTTCTGATGCTCATGTTCTTCTTCTAATTCCTGAAATTCATCATTTCCTGAAATAATTGCCCCTACCTTTGATATTCTTGAAACCAAGCTTATTTTCTCCACTATGATCCCTTCGATCTAAGAGCCTTTTCTTACCTGTGCTCATCTTGAAACCAAACCCTTTACCTTGATCATTTTGAAACCAAGCCCCATTTTATAACTATGATCATTTTGAGACCAAGCCCCTCTTCCTACCTATGATCATCTAATATCTAGGCTCTTTTTATCACTTCTGAAAATTCCCAACCTTCTGCTTCCACCCTTGAACATCTGGAACCAAAGATCTTGTTTCTGCTGCTGAGTACTCAACATGCCTAATTCCAGCGCTGATCGCCTGATTCTCAATCCCAGAGATTTACTAACCTGACTTAAGCCTAATCAACCATGCCGGTATTATCTACGTATCATCATCATTATGATAACGAAAATGGACTTCTTGAAACCCTCTCAGTCTGCCTGGCTCTCCGAGATCAATCCATAGTGAGCATCTAGAGAAAATTGTCATTCCTTAATCTAACAAGCTACTTCGTCGGACTCTACAAGACTTCATCTTGTGAAAACTGAACTCTTCAACCTCTCACAGTCTGCCTGGTTCTCCAAGAACAATCCACAGCGAGGACCCCGAGAAAATGGTCATTCCTCAAACTATCCAGCCTATTCGATGTACTCCCAAGACTTCATCTTGTGCAAACTGAACCTGTACACTACTCTCAGTCTGCCTGGTTCTCCAAGAACAATCCACAGGGAACATCCAAAGAAAATGATATTCATCAACTTTCTGTTCACTTCTTCAAGATCCTCTACTGCATCTTCTCTCCCTACTTAGTCTTCTTTCAGATGAGATCAATAAAATTAGAATTTTTCATATTCTAAGAAAGATTTGTTTAATAAAATAGTTGGATATATAAAACATTTATACAGGGTGATTAAATAGTCTTGCATAACTTTAAAAATTAATAACTCCGCGAATATTTGCGTTAGAGCAATGCGGTAAACACCATTGTTTTTCAGGATGCAATTACTGGACAGCTCTACTATAAAATGCTTAATTTTGCACAAGTATTCTGTATCTGAATTTTTTGAGAATAGGTATACACTCATAGATAAAACGTAAGAAGGTAGAGGGTCTTTGATGTCTCCAGTGTTCTGTTTTTTTTTTTTTTTAAGGAGACAAGCAATTTTGTTCACACTTGGCTATCTCGTGTGTCTTCAATAAAGATCACTGTAATATCTTTCAGAGTTTCTGTCTGAATCCCGATATACATGCTAAAAGGTACAACTTCCTTAAGTTTTGTCCATGAGTAATATACACTCATGTTATCTCGTGTGTCTTCAATAAATATCACTGTAATATCTTTCAGAGTTATTGTCTGAATCCTGATATACATGCTAAAGGCTACAAATTGCTTAAGTTTGGTCCATAATTATATAAGTATAAAAGTCTCTCACAAAATAAAATTGAACATTTTCTATGAGATTCTTGGATAATAATTACACTCGAGGTATATAAGGCGGACTATTCTATGGACTGTCCTACAGTTATGGGACAGTAGGAGAGAAAATAACCTGCAGTACTGAACATCACAACCCAGGTTAGGACCATTTTTGCAACCGGAATTCCTACACAGTTTTCTCCAAATTTTATAGTCACTCAACTTATCACATCACACGGAAAATTCCAGAAATACTTACATAAAAGAGTTCTATCAGAAACACCAAATTGTTCCTGCGGAGAAACTGAACAAACTTCACCTTATCTATGACTGTCCTAACTTTACAGAAGTGAGACATCGTTTGTTCTCTGATTTAAATGATCTAACTCTCTTACATCAGCCACTTTGTCTATATACATTTTATGAACTCTATAGACTAATACATGTAAATTTGTAAATATTTAATTCTAAGTTCTTATTTGTTTCTGTTTTATTTCCTCTGTATTAGGCGCAAATATTTCAATATCGCGCCTGGTTGATTAATAAATTATTTTTTAAATTACCCAGGTTAGGACTATGTGGCAATAAGTAAGGTTAAAAAAAAAAATACATAAACACAATAAATTTGTATATATATCTGTGTTGTGTGTGTGGTGTTTAATTATTTCATCCAAATTCTATATTTACATATACTATAAATACCAGCATGCTATAGAATAGATGGCCAGAAAGTAAATAATATGAAAATTCGAAACTATTATAGACGCGTATGATTCTTTTAAAAATTAAACAATTTCTACTGCCCTTACTGCAATGGAAAAATTAATGTTTAAATTAATAACGAATAATTGTTTAATTTGTAAAAGAATCATACGCATCTATAATAGTTTCGAATTTTCATAGCAGAGAGCGTGCTAAAGCATCATAATATACTTGTAAAAATAAAAGAAACAATATGAATTATATAAGAGGGCGTACCTGGATCTGTAAAAAAATAAAAACAATTTTTTTTTTTCTGAAAATATTTCGAGAGATTGCTCCCTCTTTATCAATTCATTGCACCATGCAATAAATTGATAAAGAGGGAGCAATCTCTCGAAATATTTTCAGAAAAATAAAGTTTTTTTTTTCTTTACAGATCCAGGTACGCCCTCTTATATAATCTTAATTAATGGATCGCCTTTTAACTCAAACAATATGAAGTTTGCGGAAGTGCGATTTTCGAAGAATTTTGCCACGTGGAAAATTAGGAAAGACAAACTCCAGGATGACACAGAAATTTCTTTA
>CP092871.1:76331942-76417862 GCA_030710605.1 Cordylochernes scorpioides
CTTGCTGCACAGCCTTCAAAACTCTTAAGTTATTCAAGTTTATAGAATAAAGAGAGCTAATAAACTATTAAGTTTAATAATAAGTCTCCTATATTTATTTAATTGCAATCTATCAATAAAATTTGTAAAAATATACATATATACTTACACATACATACATACATATATACATATACTATAAATATTATATACATACATATAAAGGCTTCAAATAATTCTCAAGAAAGATAATGTAAACATCTTTCTCGTCTGTCGATGCTAGAAATTCGGTGTCAACGAGGATTTTGATTGTTTTCTTGAAAGTCCGAATCGTCTTGCTTGAACTTGAGCACTGGCAAAACTTCGCGGATGATCTCTTTCAGATGGAGGCGTTTCTTGGCCTTCATGATCCAAACAATGGCCGCCTTGAGATACTCACGGCGATCTCTCGCCACTACAGCTTCGCTTTCTTTGCGCTCTTCAGACTTGAGGGGAAGCCATTAGATTGACTCGCAGCTTCTTGTTGGTGTACTCTTCGTTGATGGATAGGATGGAATCAAAGTCAAACTGTGGGCCGATCTGATTTCAGTAGATTCACATCCAGGAAATGTTGTAGCATTGGTAATAAGAATTTGACATCGATCTTTGTAGATTCTTTGATCTGTTTTACTGAGAGGGTATCTACTGAATTGTACTGGACGAGGACGGATGCTTGGTATGTGTTGAACTGTCAAGCAATATCGTTTAGAAAAGTTAACATCTATATCTACGTTGGATTTAATGTACGCCCAGGCAAGCTTGCGGTTGGAATGCTGAATTTTGTAAAAGTTTTGGAATTCTTGAGCACATTGGGCTAATTCTACTGGAAGACTTAAATGTGGAGACTCTTTGATTAACCAGACATTTTTTCTTAAAATTCGAACTTCAAATTTTAATTTTATATTGTCATTACATTGGTTAAATTGTTCTTGAAGGTTCGAACAAAGAGAAATATCGGTTAACATATCCTTAAAGTTTTTGATATAACTGGGGGCGTAGATTAGACCAATCTTAGACACCATGCTGGATTCAGCTTCAAACATTGTGAAGTTTGACTGATCAGTCTCTTGCATAGCAACAAGCCGTAAAAATTCCGAAGAAATCTTCTTCCTTAAAAATACTTGATTAATGAAGCTGCTTTAGTAAGGTCTTCTTCTAAGTCATCGCTACTTTTTGAACTCTTTCTTAATAAATGATCACAATACTTAACAAAGAATTCTTCTGGTTTTTTAGATTTATCCTGTTCTGTAATGCAATTATTGTAAATGAAATATATAAAAGCATCTTTAAAAACCTTTCTAAACATAAATCATATCTAAATAGTTTGTTATCAAATCTTCATATTTGTTGTGAATCCTTAAAACTATTGATGTATAAGTGGTCGAATCTTTTCTTGCTAATTGCTCATTTTTCTTTTAATTCTTTGTTACCTTCTGTGCGTACGTGATTCTCCAAGATAGAAAGCAGAACTTCCTTATTTTTCAAGCATATTGGTCATTAAATTATACCAGAGACTTATCTCATCTTTGTTACAATTTTGAAGAAGCCTCTGGAATTCTGTCTTTATAAGTTCAAAATGTTCAATAATCAATTCACGGTCGAAAATATTTTGTAACTTCTCAACTGTATAGATAGGAAGGAATTGTTTAATTTCGTCTGCAATAGATCTATGTCTTTCAACCATTTTAATATATTCCGTTATAGAATTTTCTTTAAGAAATTCGCTACTTTCTTTTGAATACATCTTTTGCATCATATCTAAAAATGGTTGTTTCAAAAAAATTTATATATATATTATAGAAATTATTGTAAATTACATCTTCATATTCGAGTTCTTCTAATGGGATTGTAAATAGGCTAATATTTTCAGGAAAAAATTGTAAATTATCACAATCTTCTTTATATCTATCCATTATCAATTTTAAGATCTCACTTGTTAGCTTTTGTGCAAATTTTTCCAAGATAAATTGACCCCAATATTTGAAAAAAAGAGTATTAATAGGAAAAACAATTATAACCCCATTTTCAATTTGATTAATGATCCAATTATCTTCAAGTTTTTAAAAACTTTACATTAAAACATCTTTCCAATTTCGAATTTATTAAATCTTCTAGTAAAGACCTCCAAAAAAGAACTTATCAGTTAAAAGCTCTAATTCATTCTCAAAAGAAGTGATGCGATTTTTAATTAGAGAAATTAATCGATTGTACAAAGTTTTACATCCAAAATAACGATTTTCGCTATCCCAAGTGTTTCCTTGAGTATTGCAGAAACGATAGACGATATGAAATAAAGAATTAAGTTTTTGAATAGTTAAAGGGTTACTATCATCAAAATCATTTTCACATACTTTCCTTAATTCATCCCACATTGATTCAATTTGTTCCATTTTTTAAAATATAAATCGCTTATTTTGTTTATATATTTATATAATTTATGTGAGCGATAGTTAGCTAGAAATTATTGATAGAAATTAAAAAAATACTCTTTACCTTAATTCTATTTATTCATTCTTTTTTAAAAATACAATGTATGTGTTTAATTTATAATCAGAAGACTTAAAAAATATATATATTTATATAATCCATTTTTATTAGAGATATAAATATAAAAGATGGGTAGAATTATATGGTGACATATCAAATAATTAGAGAACAGACTACAATTATAATTCAATAATTATCATAAAAAATATATTGTGAAAAATATATTTATACTATATAAAAAATATTTTGAATATTTTTTTATTTAATAAATTAAAGTTTTGACTAAAAAAATAGGATATATAATATATTATTTTTATCTTTAAATATATTTAAATTTATGTATAATATATTGGTCAAAACTAACAAGGTATATAGGCTGTCATATTTATATTGTGAATATATACAAGAATGAAAAAACAATAGAAAACAAGAAAGCCTCAAAAAGCCTCTGTGACCAAAATATTTTTGGTCGCAAAGTGGTACAGCCTATTCCACGCTGACGAGCGCAACAGCGCGAAACGCGTTCGTGGATGGCTTTTCTTGATAAATCAAGAAATTGGGTTGGCCAAATATCAGGGAACAGGCTAAATCAATGTTTAGTTGATTTCTGTTCCACTAGATGGCGCTCTGCCATCTGAAAAATACACGTGCTACTGGTCAGGATATACCTTTTTTATTTTTAATATGCAAGTATGTATATAAGTTTGTATATATAAATTAGAATTGAATTAGTGAATATTGGTTTAAACTAACGAGGTATATATAGGTTGTTACATTTTAGATTGTGAATATATTGTCGCGTATATGGGCCTTCAAAACACCTACAACCTCCGCCAATAGAGGCGCTTTCGTCTATTTCTGGTCTGGAAATAATGTGGGAATCGCTGACTGCTGTAGTCCTGTTTCCTGGGGCAAATATTTGTAAATACACGTTTATATTGGCCCTAGAGGTGACGTAATGTAAATACCCGTTAATTTGTTATTCTAGTTATATGTAATGTGTAGTAGAAGTGACAATAAAAGAGAAGGAGTGTTAGAAGTCTTGTTGCCGGTTGCTATCCTCGTCAACACCACAGTCGCTACTCTTCTGGTAAGTCTCCTGTGTCCTCCCACCTGTGGTAAGGCCGAGAGATACTGCCAGAGGAAAGGAGTTCCACTTGAGTGGTGGTCTCGTAGTTATTTGGGTGGTCTGCAGGGTAGAGCTGCAGAGAAGAGCATCGGTGCCAGGGTAGGTGATCCACGAATGAAGAAGCGTCGTCGTTACGAAGAAAAGGAGGGGCAACGCAGCGACAATAAATAGAAATTATAATTATTAATCTTAGTGAAAATGCATTTACAGGTTTCATATGTGAAGAGATATATTTATGACTCAGATTCCCGGAGCACAGAACGCCAACTACCCGGTAAGTCCAGCTCACTAGTATCACGTCCTGAGTAGATATCTGAACTGAACCAGTTGACCAGAAAATTCCCATGTTAAGTCTGGAGAGCTAGCCATAAATGTAGGGTAGCTCAATCCAAGCAGGATAGCTGTCTGTATCCTATGTCTCAGGAAATCAGGACAACTGTGCACATAGAGAAAAAATACTTGGTGTAATTAATAAGTTTAGAAAAATCGTGTTGGAGAGTAACTTCGTACATCAGCTGTTGCGCCCCCTTTCCTACCATACATCACGTGACCTGGCGCCACATCGACTGTACCTGTAGTTTAAGTTTTGTTTTTACTACTACACTTGCCTTTTTGTCTCTTTTGTTCTTTGTCACCTTAACCCTTGAGCGCGCGTGCTAAAAATGTAACATACTTGCGCGCGCAGGGTGAAATAACCCGATAATATAATTATATATTTTGAACATAAATATTATATCTGAGGAAATACAAAATCTTTTCTATTTCAAAGTAACAACATCTTAATTTCAAAAAAGGCAATTATTATTAAAATATTTTTTATTTTTTTACACAGATTAAACATTTTAAAAATTATTCTTGAATAATGCTCAAAATTGGTAGTGGTATATAAAATAGGAATCTATTGCTCCTTTCCAATATTAAAAATATAAAATTCCACGAGTAAAATTAAAACAAACTATATAAAATCATTGCAAACTGCAATTGTATGTCTTTGACAAATTGGCTCTGCACATTTATGGCACAAAGTCGAGGTCTTTCTGTCCTTACTGGAGGGACACACTCTACATATGGTAGGAAGCTTTATCTTCCTGACCTTCTTGATGGCTTGTAGTGCCTTCTAATTATGAATTGAAATAAATATTTAGAGTATACATTTATGATTTCAATTAACTTATCTGTAAAAAAAGGATTTTTTTTACTTAGTCCTCTTGGCAGTGAAGAATTGCTTTTTCTTTGAATCAGTTGCTCTTTGATGAGTTCAAGGGCCAAACATTTCAATAATTTTCTTCTAAAGAGCTTCTAAAGGTGTATTTTAATTTTTTGCTTCTTCACTTTTCAAGCCTAGTAAATGTGTAATGACATTAGGCGTTCTCAGCTTGACTGTTTGCGAAGGACAATTTGTGGACCATTTGGTTTTCGAGGCTCTCCCTATATAAAAATTTGTTTTTGGGGTGATTCCCTTATCCCACAAAATTCCCATATATGAATAAATTTCAGTGTCACTCCAAGAGAAATGTTCACTTAGAATATATTCTTCAATATCACTTTCTACAATATTCTCTTCTTGATCTACTAAATATGACCTTCTTCCCTCCATTTTATATAGAATTATAGGCTGATAATTATATCAACCTATTATATTTATTTTTAAAATTATTAATTCGAATTATTTCTCTCTCTCAAAAAAAAAAAAATATCAAAGAAAAATGCTTTAAAAAAATCAAGTGAGTGTGAGCACCGGGTGATTTTTACCCGACAGTGACAATAGATGGAATTTCAGTGGCAGCTGTCAAAATGTGAAACCAAAACTTTAGACTAAATAATGAGTCAGGAAGCTAAACGAAACCACGTCTCCGCCAACCGATTTTTTATTGGTTAATTCTTCACCCTAATGTTGCCATGGCTAATTTTCACCCGGCGCACGCAATTCCGGTTTAAACGACACACAGGTCATTTGATAACCCCTGCTCTTAGAGATATTAGAAGGGTTAGATCAAAAATGTTGTTGGCGCGGCAAGATGGTCGGTGGCATGAGAGAATACTTTTCACAGACGAGAAAGCTCTTAGAAGCTTCTTTGAAAGTCAGAAGACTTGAAAAAAGTCACCATCCTTCTTCTGTCATGGTTTGGTGGGGAGTTAGCGTTAGTGGAGATGCTGGGTAGTTTAGGGAAGACAAACTGAAGATCGCCGAGCAGACATTGAGGCCAGGAATGCTGTGATCTACATTTTTCACGACTGACTCCAGGATTCCACCGCCGTGTCAAAGCCAAGACTTCCCTCCAAGATTTCGATGTCCCTATAGACTATGATAAGACGATAAAGCCGTTCTTCACGCCGCGATAAAAATAACACAGGGCTACTAGGGACAAAGTTCAAAGACTCCGAGGGAATCCTTCACAAAAGCATGCCAGCTCCATGTTGGTGTAGCAACAATATCTTCAAGTTGTGGGTCACAGCTTCTATAGGGAAGGAGCTGTGTAGCGCAATATGCACAATGTTAAAAAACTTGAGGAAGTGGAAAGTCTTTTATGTCACCGGTAGTTTTTTTTTTCTTTGAAGGAGACAAACAATTGTGTTCACACTTGGTTATATCTAGTGTGTCTTCTATAAAGAGAGGTCAATTGTTTTTCAACTATATTTCAGAGTTAATGTCTGAATTCCGATATATGTGATAAAAGGTACAACTTCCTATGTTTTGTCTATGAGTGTATATTATTTTTACGAACAGATTTATTCATTATATTTTGCTAATTTCTTTGAACTTCCCTCTTTTTAACCTTTTTGTATTTTATAAATTATAATTTGTATTTCACATCAAATCAATTTCTCTGTTATTATGAGATTTGTCATTATCAATTTTTCTATTCCTATATGTTCATAGCAGATTTGTTTGTAAAATTACTTTTAAATTTTTGAAGAATTAACTAAATATTTTATATTGTGTTGTTTATTTTATTGTTTTTCCCTCAATGAAGTTTGAAGAAACATATGAGCTATGTATTTTATTTTATTAATTTAGATAATATTCAGATATTTATAAATTGAAGAGGTAAAAATAAAATTTCGATTGATAAAAGTTCTATAACTTTGTAGCCAGGCACTAGTCCATTGTTACATTTGATTCCTTGTGCTCTGGAAGTGAGGTTTGCTACTGTCAGAGATGGTCGTGTTCGCGTTGATTTCAGTGTTATTTACGGTGTTGGGGTTAGTGGTTGACGGTCTCGAATACGTGGTCCCAAGTGTAGTTGACGGCGTTGTTTGGTTAGTTAGCAATAGTTTCTCAGTGTACAGGGTGTATAGCTGGTATGGGACAATGTGGTGGGTGTGGTGGGGTTATGGTAAGGCTAGGGAGTTTATAGAGGCTAGGGGAGGGAGGGGCTAGGGTTTTTTTAGCTTTGTAGATATTATTTTGTGTGTTATATATATTGGCATTTTATATAAAAATTCTTTACTTTTAATTATACTTTTCTATTTGATTGGCATTTTTCTCAAAATTATTTTATTCATCATTGGCATTTTTCTTCAAAATTCTCTTTTTTAATGATTGGCTTTTTTTTAGGATTGGCCTTTTTAGGATTGGCGTTTTTTTTTTCAAAATTCATCTCCCCTCATTAGCCAACCCTCATTTCCTTTCTGACGGTCACTGTTCCCCCCCTGTTGCCAGGCAGACTGCTCCCTCGCTCATGATGTCCTCACTGGACGCCTTGATCCCAAGTTGTTGCTCTATCCTCGGGACTTCTGATGCTCCTGTTCTTCTTCTAATTCCTGATATTCATCATTTCCTGAAATGATTGCCCCTACCTTTGATATTCTTGAAACTAAGCTTATTTTCTCCACTATGATCCCTTCGATCCAGAGCCCTTTTCTTACCTATGCTCATCTTGAAACCAAACCCTTTACCTATGATCATTTTGAAACCAAGCCCCATTTTATAACTATGATTATTTTGAGACCAAGCCCCTCTTCCTACCTATGATCATCTATATCTAGGCTCTTTCTATCACTTCTGAAAATTCCCAACCTTCTGCTTCCACCCTTGAACATCTGGAACCAAAGATCTTGTTTCTGCTGCTGAGTACTCAACCATGCCTAATTCCAGCGCTGATCGCCTGATTCTCTATCCCAGAGATTTACTAACCTGACTTAAGCCTAATCAACCATGCCGGTATTATCTACGTATCATCATCATTATGATAATGAAAACGGACTCTTTGAAACCCCTCTCTGTCTGCCTGGCTTCCGAGATCAATCCATAGGGAGCATCTAGAGAAAATGGTCATTCCTTAATCTAACAAGCTATTTCGTCGGACTCCACAAGACTTCATCTTGTGAAAACTGAACTCTTCAACCTCTCTCAGTCTGCCTGGCTCTCCGAGATCTATTTACAGGGAAAATCTAGACAAAATGGTCATTCCTTAACCTAAACAGCTACCTCTTTGGACTCTACAAGACTTCATATTGTGAAAACTGAACTCTTCAACCTCGCTCAGTCTGCCTGGTTTTCCAAGGATAATCCACAGCGAGGACCCCCGAGAAAATGGTCATTCCTCAAACTATCCAGCCTATTCGATGTACTCCCAAGACTTCATCTTGTGCAAACTGAACTTGTACACTACTCTCAGTCTGCCTGATTCTCCAAGAACAATCCACAGTGAGCATCCAAAGAAAATGATATTCATCAACTTTCTGTTTACTTCTTCAAGATCCTCTACTGCATCTTCTCTCTCTACTTAGTCTTCTTTCAGATGAGATCAATAAAATTTGAATTTTTTTATATTTTAAGAAAGATTTGAATAAAAAATAGTTGGAGATACAAAACATTTATACAGGGTGATTAAAAAGTCTTGCATAACTTTAAAAATTAATAACTCCGCGAATATTCGCGTTAGAGCAATGCGGTAAACACCATTGTTTTCAGGATGCAATTACTGAACAGCTCTACTAAAAAATGCTTAATTTTGCACAAGTATTCTGTATCTGAAATTTTTAAGAATAGATATACACTCATAGATAAAACGTAAGAAGGTAGAGGGTCTTTGATGTCGCCAGTGTTCTTTTTTTTTTTAAGGAGACAAGAAATTTTGTTCACACATGGTTATCTCGTGGGTCTTCAATAAAGGTCGCTATAATATCTTTCAGAGTTTTTGTCTGAATCCCGATATACATGCTAAAAGGTACAACTTCCTTATGTTTTGTCCATGAGTGGATATTGGTTATCTCGTGTGTCTTCAATAAAAATCACTGTATCTAGACTAGACTAGAAATTATTTATTAGCATACACAGATGGATCATCAGACTTTTCCCTGAGTAATGGAGGGGCCGGAATTAATATAATACTGCAAGATGGAACAAACATAAAAATCAAAGAAGGAGCAGGACATATTTCGTCAAACTTCACTTGTGAACTGACAGCTATCTGGAAATCCCTTGATGTATGCCTGAACCAACCATCCCTGCATCAAGCAGAAGGAATCATAATATACAGTGACTCCAGATCCGCTCTAGAAGCAATTCAGAAGGGTGATACTAGAATCACGCAGAAAATACACTCATTACTTACCCAACTGGAAACATGGAGAAGAACTGCATTCTACAATGGATTCCTGCCCATTTTGGGATCGAGGGTAATGAAATGGCAGATGAATTGGCAAAGGAAGCCAGAAAGCTGAGCCAAAGGAAAAAAAGTCAATATTTGATGCTGATGCTTTGGCAAAATACAAGATAATCAAACAAAAATAAGAAAAGATAAAATATGTGAAATAAACTCTGAGAGAAAACTGACAAAAACTATAACAAGACTTAGAACAAAACACTATAAAGGAATGACAATACATCCAGATAGCACAAGAACTTATAAAGCATGCAACAACTGTCCTGCTGTGGAACTAACACCTACTCACATATTCTCATAGCCAGCAATGACCGCAGCCTTGCAGAAAATTGACTTAGCCCCAGAGCAGCAGCTTTACACACCCAAGATAGTGGACATTGCTGCTGCTGTGATGGAGTTGCATGGAGACATCTGAGACTCTTCTTTGGATACGATAACAACAACAACAACAAAATAAACATTTTCATAAAATAGTACCAACAATAATTCATAGAGGGCGCGAATTTGTTTACAGCGGCAGTGGTAATTTCTAAACATTGAATCAGACACAATGGAGTTGACTAGAGAAAGTTTAGACACCATGCTCTTTTATGATATTAAAGTAATTTAACTTCTAGAGAATCCCATGAAAGATTGTGATGAAGAATTTAGGAGATAAAGCTCCTCGAATTAAATACATTAGAATTACCCAAGTCTACAGTATCAACAAACAGGATTCAGCAATATATATATTGACATCATTTGTTGTATGAACCTAAAATATTCAAGTTAGTCTGATATTTGACTATTTACAAATTATTGGGTCAAATTCCTTCAAGATCTATCCTTGAAATGAAATCCTTGACAAAATCATGCTAGCTTCATGTTAGTAGCAACAAGATTTGAAAGCAGTGAGTCATGGCTTAAAATAGAGAAGGAGTAATGTAGCGCGATATGCACAATGTACAAAACTTGAGGAAGTAGAAGTCTTTGATGTCGCTGGTCGCCTTTTTTTTTTTAAGGAGACAAGCAATTTTGTTCACGCTTGTTTATCTAATGTGTCCTCTATAAAGGTCACTGTATCGAATATCTTCCAGAGTTATTATCTGAATCCCGATATACATACTAAAAGGTAAAACTACCCTAAGTTTTATCTATGAGTGTATATTATTCTATGAACAGATTTATTCATTATATTTTGGTAATTTCTTTGAACTTCCCTCTTTTTTACCTCTCTGGTATTTTATAAATTTGTATTTCACATTAAATAAAATTCTCTGTTATTATCAGATTTGTCATTATGAATTTTTCTATACCTATATGTTCATAGCAGATTTGTTTGTAAAATACTTTTAAAATTTTTGAAGAATTACCTAAATATTTTATATTTGTGTTGTTTATTTTATTATTTTTTCCCTCAGTGAGTTTGAAGAAACATATGAGCTATTATTTTATTTTATTAATTTAGATAATATTCAGATATTTATAAATTGATTGAGTAAAAATAAAAATTCAATTGATAAAAGTTATATAACTTTGTAGCCAGGCACTAGTCCATTGTTACATTTGATTCCTTGTGCTCTGGAAGTGAGGTTTGCTACTGTCAGAGATGGTCGTGTTCGCGTTAATTTCAGTGTTATTTACAGTGTTGGGGTTAGTGGTTGACGGTCTCGAATACGTGGTCCCAAGTGTAGTTGACGGCGTTGTTTGGTTAGTTAGCAATAGTTTCTCAGTGTACAGGGTGTATAGCTGGTATGGGACAATGTGGTGGGTGTGGTGGGGTTATGGTAAGGCTAGGGAGTTTTTAGAGGCTAGGGGAGGGAGGGGATAGGTTTTTTTAGCTTTGCAAATATTATTTTGTGTATGTGTGTATATATATTGGCATTTTATATCAAAATTCTTTACTTTTTTAATTTATCTTTCTATTTGATTGGCATTTTTCTCAAAATTATTTTATTCATCATTGGCTTTTTTCTTCAAAATTCTCTTGTTTTAATGATTGGCTTTTTTTTAGGATTGGCTTTTTTAGGATTGGCGTTTTTTTTTCTTCAAAATTCATCTCCCTCATTAGCCAACCTTTCTGACGGTCACTGTTCCCCCCTGTTGCCAGGTAGACTGCTCCCTCGCTCATGATGTCCTCACTGGACGCCTTGATCCCAAGTTGTTGCTCAATCCTCGGGACTTCTGATGTTCAAGTTCTTCTTCTACTTCCTAATATTCAAAATTTCCTCAAGTTATTTCCCTTACTTTTGATATTTCTGAAACCAAGATTTTTTTATCAACTATGATCCCCTTGACTCAAGAGCCTTTTCTTACCTATGCTCATCTTGAAACCAAACCTTTTACCTATGATCATCTTTATACCAAACCCCATTTTAAACTATCATTATCTTGTAACCAAGCCCCTTTTCTTACCTATGATCATCTAATATCTAGGCTCTTTCTATCACTTCTAAAAATTCCCAACCTTCTGCTTCCACCCTTGAACATCTGGAACCAAAGAATTGATTCTGCTGCTGAGCACTCAACATGCCTAATTCCAGCGCTGATCATCTGATTCTCTATCCCAGAGGTTTACTAACCTGACTTAAGCATAATCAACCATGTTGGTATTATCTACATATCATCATCATTATGATAATGAAAACGGACTTCTTGAAGCTCTCTCTGTCTGCCTGGCTCTCCGAGATCTATCCATAGGGAGCATCTAAAGAAAATCATCCCTTAACCTAAACAGCTACTTCGTCGGACTCTACAAGACTTCTTCTTGTGAAAACTGAACTCTTCAACCTCTCTCAGTCTGCCTTGCTCTCCGAGATCTATTCACAGGGAGCATCTAGACAAAATGGTCATTCCTTATCCTAAACAGCTACTTCGTCGGACTCTACAAGACTTCTTCTTGTGAAAACTGAACTCTTCAACCTCTCTCAGTCTGCCTGGTTCTCCAAGGACAATCCACAGCGTGGACCCCGAGAAAATGGCCATTCCTCAAACTATCCAGCCTATTCGATGTACTCCCAAGACTTCATCTTGTGCAAACTGAACTTGTATACTACTCTCAGTCTGCCTGGTTCTCCAAGAACAATCCTCAGGGAGCATCCAAAGAAAATGATATTCATCAACTTTCTGTTTACTTCTTCAAGATCCTCTACTGCATCTTCTCTCCCTACTTAGTCTTATTTCAGATGAGATCAATAAAATTTAAATTTTTCATATTTTAAGAAAGATGTGTATAAAAAATAGTTGGAGATACAAAATATTTATACAGGGTGATTAAATAGTCTTGCATAACTTTAAAAATTAATAACTCCGCGAATATTTGCGTTAGAGCAATGCGGTAAACACCATTGTTTTCAGGATGCAATTACTGAACAGCTTTACTATAAAATGCTTAATTTTGCACAAGTATTCTGTATCTGAAATTTTTGAGAATAGGTATACACTCATAGATAAAACGTAAGAAGGTAGAGGGTCTTTAATGTCGCCAGTGTTCTGTTTTTTTTTCTTAAGGAGACAAGCAATTTTGTTCACACTTGGTTATCTCGTGTGTCTTCAATAAAGGTCACTGTAATATGTTTCAGAGTTTCTGTCTGAATCCCGATATACTTGCTAAAAGGTACAACTTCCTTAAGTTTTGTCCATCAGTGTATATTGGTTATCTCGTGTATCCTTAATAGAGGTCACTGTAATATCTATTAGAGTTATTGTCTGAATCCTGATATACATGCTAAAAGCTACAAATTGCTTAAGTTCAGCCCATAATTATATAAGTATAAAAGTCTCTCACAAAATAAAATTGAAACATTTGCTATGAGTTTATTGGATACTAATTACACTCGAGGTATATAAGGCGGACTATTCTATGGACTGTTCTACAGTTATGGGACAATAGGAGAGAAAATAACCTGCAGTACTGAACACCACAACCCAGGTTAGGACTATTTTTACAAACGGAATTCCTACACAGTTTTCTCCTAATTTTATAGTCACTCAACTTATCACATCACACGGAAAATTCCAGAAATACTTACATAAAAGAGTTCTATCAGAAACACCAAATTGTTCTTGCGGAGAAACTGAACAAACTGCTCTTCACCTTATCTACGACTGTCCGAACTTTACAGAAGTGAGACATCTTTTGTTCCCTGATTTAAATGATCTAACTCTTTCACCTCAGCCACTTTGTCTATATAAATATAATGAACTCTGTAGAATAATATATATATATGTCATAATATATGCTCTTACAGGAATAATAAAGTAAATCTGCAGTCGACCAGAGAGAGAGAGAGAGACGTAGTCGATAGAAGACAACTAACTTACGACCATTTTGACCACATTCCAAAGGGGGGGGGGGGGGGAAAGGACCCGCCCGTCAACACCTGGACAGTAGTCGGGGGGTGAGCACACAAGCAGTCGTTCAGCGGATAACCTCTCGCTCGCTCTCTCTCGGCTGGCTGCCTGGATTATTGCTCTACCAACTCGTCGTGTGATTATTTCTCACCTCACCACATTATTACCACTATATTCCCATATATATATATATATATACATGTAAATTTGTAAATATTTAATTATAAGTTCTAATTTATTTGTTGTTTTGTTTCCTCTGTTTTTTAGGCGCAAATATTTCAATATCGCGCCTGGTTGATTAATAGATTATTTTTTAAATTACCCAGGTTAACACTATGAGGCAATAAGTAAGGTTAAATGCATAAACACAATAAATTCGTTTATATATCTGTGTTGTATGTGGAGTTTAATTATTTCATTCAAATTCTATATTTACATATACTATAAATACCAGCATGCTATAGAATAAATATCCAGGAAGTAAACAATATGAAAATTCAAAACTATTATAGACGCGTATGATTCTTTTAAAAAATTAAACAATTTCTACTGCCATTACTGCAATGAAAAAAATATTTTTTAAAAATAAAAACGAATAATTGTTTAATTTGTAAAAGAATCATACGCATCTATAATAGTTTCGAATTTTCATAACAGATGGCGCGCTAATGCATCATAATATTGTCACGGTAGTGATAACGAGAATAACAAAAGTTTAAGTAAAAATAATTAATATATATAGTCACGACCGTTTGTCGTGGCCTCTGTCACGGATAATATACAGTTATCATCGTCATGCGTTCTCAATTCTGTCACCGTTTGCTTTTGGTTCAGTGGTAGGATGCTCGCCTGCCACGCGGGCGCCCCGGGTTCGATTCCCGGCCGATGCATTTTTTTTTTTTTACAATTTTTTAAAACTCATTTATATATTATACAAGAATGACATCCACGGCGCCAATTTATAATTGTAACGAATAGTATTTGAATAAAAGCATTTAATCGGGTAAACCCCGGGCGTTGTAGATTATAAACACAAGGTAATAAGACCACATCCATGATAAGGTACAGTTTGGATTATAGATGATAAACACAAGGTAATAAGACAACATCCATGATAGGGTACAATTTGGATTATAGATTATAAACACAAGGTAATAAGACAACATCCATGATAAAGTACAGTTTGGATTATAGATTATAAACACAAGGTAATACGACAACATCCATGATAAGGTACAATTTGGATTATAGATTATAAACACAAGGTAACAAGACCACATCCATGATAAGGTACAGTTTGGATTATAGATTATAAACACAAGGTAATAAGACCACATCCATGATAAGGTACAATTTGGATTATAGATTATAAACACAAGGTAACAAGACCACATCCATGAATAGGTACAGTTTGGGTTATCTATATATATAAAAATGAATGTATGTGTGTGTGTGTGGTCTGTTTGTCCTTTATGCCTGACCAAACCACTCATTGGAACGCCATGAAACTTTGGGAAGTTATTTAGTATAGTACTGGGAAGGTTTCTAGCAAATAAAATTTTTGAAATAACTATTCGCTTTAAAATAATCAAGATAAATATTCTAATTTATCTGCTATAATTCAACAATCTGCTCTAAATATTATCATGATGATACGATGATTTTGTAATGTAGAAAATTAGGAAAGACAAAATTCAGGATGACACGGCAATTTATTTGAGACAAGAATAATGATACAATTCCAAGGCAAGATACTATTCCTTTAACTTCCAATTACCGAGGGAACCAATTAATAATGATTTTATTCAACTTATCGAGTATTTTTCAAGGGACCGGGAAAAATGTTCACTTTATCGAGAGATTCGTTAGACAAACCTTTACTCGGGTAAAACCCGGGCGAAGCCGGGTACGTCCGCTAGTAGATTATAAACACAAGGTAATAAGACCACATCCATGATAAGGTGCAATTTGGATTATAGATTATGAACACAAGGTAACAAGACCACATCCATGATAAGGTACAGTTTGGATTATTACTATATATAGTCACGACCGTCTTTCCTCATCGGCCGCCTCTGTCACAGATAATATACAGTTATCATCGTCATGCGTTCTTAATTATGTCACCGTTTGCTTTTGGTTCAGTGGTAGAATGCTCGCCTGCCACGCGGGCGCCCCGGGTTCGATTCCCGGCCGATGCATTTTTTTTTTTACAATTTTTAAAACTCATTTATATATTATACAAGAATGACATCCACGGCGCCAATTTATAATTGTAACGAATAGTATTTGAATAAAAGCATTTAATCGGGTAAACTCCGGGCGTTGCCCGGGTCATTCGGCTAGTTTATTTATAAAATGCAAACTATGTCTAAAAAATTATTTGCAAGTAATAATATACAAACATGGTAAGGGGTGATGACTATGCAAATATCTATGATGATATACAACAGAATATTTAAAATAATTATTCAGTGACATTGCCCCTTTCCTAGAAGAACAGCGTCCCGCTGTAATTATCACTTGAACAGATCAGCTTGGTCCTCAGGGTCATGGTAGGGTTTCATTCTCATTACATGGACCAGGTCTCTTGTTTGGCGTCTCCTGGTTGGTTGGTCCGCAGGTTCAACTTCGAAGGTCACGTCATAGAGTTTCCGAGTAACCCTGTATGGCCCGAAGTACCTTTTCATCAGTTTTTCTGAGAGTCCCACCTTTCTTATCGGGATGAAAATCCATACCAGGTCACCGACGTTGTAATCCATTGCCTCGTGCTTTGAGTTATATCTGGCCTTGTCCTTTTCTTGGGCCTTCAAGGTTTCTAATCTTGCTAGCTGCCTAGTCTCTTCGACTCGCGAGGCAATCTTCTAACTGTAATCCTCTTGGAGATCTTCATGCGGATTTGGGAAAAGAGTGTCTACAGTTGTTTCGGCTTCGCGTCCATGAATCAGTTTAAAAGGGGGTAAAACCTGTCGTATCTTGTTTTGCCGTGTTGTAGGCGAACGTGACGTAGGGCAGGATTACGTCCCAGTCCTTCTGTTCAACACTTACATACATAGCGATCATGTTGGCTAAGGTTTTCTTTAACCTCTCCGTAAGTCAATTCGTCTGGGGATGATACGCTGTCGTGAACCGATGTATCGACGAGCATTGATTGGTGAGTTCTGCAATCAACTTGGATTGGATTACTCGTCCTCGGTCCGTAATGATTTCTCTGGGGGCTCCGTGCTTAAGAACAACATCTTCCATTAAGAACTTGGCTGCTTCTTTTGCTTCCCCTGTGGGTAAGGCTTTAGTAACGGCAAATCGAGTAAGATAGTCAGTGCAGACTATGATCCATTTATTACCAGTATCAGACTTGGGAAATCTTCTAAAGAGGTCCATTTCAACTCTCTGAAAAGGGGAGGTTGCAGGAGGTATGGCCTTAAGTAGTCCGGGTGGCTTTTATGTTGATTATTTCTTTCTTTGGCACTCTTTACAATGAGCGACATACTTCCGTATGTCCCGGAGAAGTCCTGGCCAGAAATATTTGTTTTTATCTCTCTCATATGTCTTAGAAAATTCCAGATGACCTGCTGTGGGAGCGTCGTGTAAACCTTTCAGTAGTTCTAAGCGTAAGTGCTTGGGAATAACTAAAAGGTGTTGGTTTCCCAGGGGGTCGAAATTCTTTTTGAATAAGGTTCCTTTTAACATTTCATATCCTTTCGATTCGGCACCAAATCTTTCTGTTTCCTCTATCAATTTACAAATTTTAGGGTCTTTTCTTTGTTCAGCCTCGAAGCACGTCAGAGCAGTTATTGAGGGTATATCATCATCCTCATCATTGTATGCTTCTTCCGATTCAAGTTGAAGAGGATTTCGAGAAAGACAGTTGGCATCTTGGTGTTTGCGTCCACTTTTATAAACAACTGTTACATTGTATTCTTGGAGTTTTAAAGCCCATCTTGCTAGTCTTTCTGTAGGGTCCTTCAGGTTAAATAACCAGCAAAGAGCGTGGTGGTCAGTGACAATGACAAACTCACGACCAAAAAGGTAGGGTCGAAATTTTTTGATGGCCCATATTGCGGCCAAGCATTCTCTTTCCGTTGTTGAGTAATTCCTCTCCGCCTTAGATAAAGTTCTTGAAGCATAACCAACTGGCCGCTCTTTCCCATCGTTGATTTGTACGAGGACAGCTCCAATTTCATAACCGCTGGCGTCAGTATGGAGCTCGGTTGGCAGTTGTTCTTCGAAATAGGCAAGAACAGGTTCAGACCTCAATGCTTTTTTCAAGGAATCAAAAGCATCTTGATGGTCAGAGTTCCACGTGAATTTATTATCTTTTTTGAGGACTTCGTGTAGAGGAGCAGCTTTCTCAGCAAAATTTTCGATAAATCTACGATAATAGGAACATAGGCCAATGAAGCTTCTCACATATGTTATAGATTTTGGGGTCGGAAACTTGGCGATAGCCTCAATCTTTTCTGGATCGGGATAAATACCTTTACTATCGACGAGGTTCTCAAACACTCTGATTCGTTTGGTTCCGAAAAGGCACATTTTTGGGTTGAGGCGTAGCTCGGCTTTGTCGAGACATTGTAGAATGATTTCAAGCCAGTGTAAATGTTCGTTGAACGATTTGGAATACACCACGATGTTGTCTAAATAACAGAGGGCCATCGTCCATTTCAGGCCTTTCAATATCTTGTCCATCATGCGCTCGAATGTTGCAGGGGCATTGCACAGGCCAAAGGGCATGACTAGGAATGGTATGGTAGCGGTATGGTAGATAAAACTGGCGAAACCGCTGGGAGGGTTCACCACTGACGAGCCAAGCCCTCCCAATATATTTTTCATCGCAGTAAGGACAGTAGAAGTTTGTATTATGTATAAAAGAAACATTCGCGCTTTTAAATATCCTTTTATTTATATGTATAGATGGCGCGTTATTGCTTTGTGATAAAATATTCAAGTTAGTCTGATATTTGGCTATTTTCAAATTATTGGGTCTAATTTCTTCAAGATCTATCCTTGAAATGAAATCCTTGACAGAATCATGCTAGCTCCATGTTAGTAGCAACAAGATTTGAAAGCAGTGAGTCATGGCTTCAAATAGAGAAGGAGTTATGTAGCGCGATATGCACAATGTACAAAACTTGAGGAATTAGAAGTCTTTGATGTCGCTGGTCGTCTTTTTCTTTTTTTTTTTTTACTTTGAAGGTGACAAACAATTTTGTTCACACTTGTTTATCTAATGTGTCCTCTATAAAGGTCACTGTATCGAATATCTTCCAGAGTTATTATCTGAATCCCGATATATAAACTAAAAGGTAAAACTACCCTAAGTTTTATCTATGAGTGTATATAATTTTTTGAACAGATTTATTCATTATATTTTGGTAATTTCTTTGAACTTTCCTCTTTTTGACCTCTCTGGTATTTTATAAATTTGTATTTCACATTAAATAAATTTCTCTGTTATTATGAGATTTCTCATTATGAATTTTTCTATACCTATATGTTCTTAGCAAATTTGTTTGTAAAATTACTTTTAATATTTTTGAAGAATTAACTAAATATTTTATATTGTGTTGTTTTTTTAATTATTTTTCACTCAGTGAAGTTTGAATAAACATATGAGCTATGTATTTTATTTTATTAATTTAGATAATATCCAGATATTTATAAATTGATTAGGTAAAAATAAAAATTCAATTTATAAAAGTTATATAACTTTGTAGCCAGGCACTAGTCCATTGTTACATTTGATTCCTTGTGCTCTGGAAGTGAGGTTTGCTACTGTCAGAGATGGTCGTGTTCGCGTTGATTTCAGTGTTATTTACGGTGTTGGGGTTAGTGGTTGACGGTCTCGAATACGTGGTCCCAAGTGTAGTTGACGGCATTGTTTGGTTAGTTAGCAATAGTTTCTCAGTGTACAGGGTGTATAGCTGGTATGGGACAATGTGGTGGGTGTGGTGGGGTTATGGTAAGGCTAGGGAGTTTTTAGAGGCTAGGGGAGGGAGGGGCTAGGTTTTTTTAGCTTTGTAAATATTATTTTGTGTATGTGTGTATATATATTGGCATTTTATATCAAAATTCTTTACTTTTTAATTATATTTTTCTATTTGATTGGCATTTTTCTCAAAATTATTTTATTCATCATTGGCATTTTTCTTCAAAATTCTCTTTTTTTAATGATTGGCTTTTTTTTAGGATTGGCTTTTTTAGGATTGGCTTTTTTTTTTCAAAATTCATCTCCCTCATTAGCCAACCTTTCTGACGGTCACTGTTCCTCCCTGTTGCCAGGCAGACTTCTCCCTCGCTCATGATGTCCTCACTGGACGCCTTGATCCCAAGTTGTTGCTCTATCCTCGGGACTTCTGATGCTCAAGTTCTGCTTCTACTTCCTGATATTCATCATTTCCTGAAATGATTGCCCCTACCTTTGATATTCTTGAAACCAAGCTTATTTTCTCCACTATGATCCCTTCGATCCAAGAGCCTTTTCTTACCTATGCTCATCTTGAAACCAAACCCTTTACCTATGATCATTTTTAAACCAAACCCCACTTTATAACTATGATCATTTTGAGACCAAGCCCCTCTTCCTACCTATGATCATCTAATATCTAGGCTCTTTCTATCACTTCTGAAAATTCCCAACCTTCTGCTTCCACCCTTGAACATCTGGAACCAAAGATCTTGTTTCCGCTGCTGAGTACTCAACATGCCTAATTCCAGCGCGGATCGTCTGATTCTTTATCCCAGAGGTTTACTAACCTGACTTAATCCTGATCAACCATGCCGGTATTATCTACGTATCATCATCATTATGATAACGAAAACGGACTTCTTGAAACCCTCTCTGTCTGCCTGGCTCTCCGAGATCAATCCATAGTGAGCATCTAGAGAAAATGGTCATTCCTTAATCTAACAAGCTACTTCGTCGGACTCTACAAGACTTCATATTGTGAAAACTAAACTCTTCAACCTCTCACAGTCTGCCTGGTTCTCCAAGGACAACCCACAGCGAGGACCCCGAGAAAATGGTCATTCCTCAAACTACCCAGCCTATTCGATGTACTCCAAAGACTTCATCTTGTGCAAACTGAACTTGTATACTACTCTCAGTCTGCCCGGTTCTCCAAGAACAATCCACAGGGAGCATCCAAAGAAAATGATATTCATCAACTTTCTGTTTACTTCTTCAAGATCCTCTACTGCATCTTCTCTCCCTACTTAGTCTTCTTTCAGATGAGATCAATAAAATTTGAATATTTCATATTTTAAGAAAGATTTGTTAAAAAAAAAAAAATAGTTGGGATACAAAACATTTATACAGGGTGATTAAAAAGTCTTGCATAACTTTAAAAATTAATAACTCCGCGAATATTTGCGTTAGAGCAATGCGGTAAACACCATTGTTTTCAGGATGAAATTACTGAACAGCTCTACTATAAAATGCTTAATTTTGCACAAGTATTCTGTATCTGAAATTTTTGAGAATAGGTATACACTCATAGATAAAACATAAGAAGGTAGAGGAGGGTCTTTGATGTCGCCAGTTTTCTTTTTTTTTTTTTCTTAAGGAGACAAGCAATTTTGTTCACACTTGGTTATCTCGTGCGTCTTCAATAAAGGTCACTGTAATATCTTTCAGAGTTCCTGTCTGAATCCAAATATACATGTTAAAAGGTACAACTTCCTTAAGTTTTGTCCATGATTGAATATTGGTTATCTCGTGTGTCTTCAATAAAGATCACTGTAATATCTTTCAGAGTTATTGTCTGAATCCTGATATACATGCTAAAAGGTACAACTTCTTTAAGTTTTGTCTATGAGTGTATATTGGTTATCTCGTGTGTCCTTAATAGAGGTCACTGTAATATCTTTCAGAGTTATTGTCTGAATCCTTGTATACATGCTAAAAGGTACAACTTCCTTAAGTTTTGTCCATGAGTGTATATTGGTTATCTCGTGTGTCTTCAATAAAGATCACTGTAATATCTTTAAGAGTTATTGTCTGTGTTGTTATCCAAGACGAGGCAAGATTAACTAAGCATTAGTTTATTTCCTATTATATTATTATATATTTTATATACAAGTCAAAAGAGATCACTAGCAGAGTATTTTTCCTTTTGGTTTCCAGAGCTCAACAATCCATGAGCCTAATACTCTGCACACCTCCTCCCTTAACTTTACAGGAACCTTCGAGGTATCTTGACTGCCCTTCCATATCTTGTATGCACGGCTGGCATTGAAGGGAGGCTCTTCTCTGGATCCTGGTCTTGGTTGTCCCTCTGCATCCTTCCATCTCTTGTAGATGAGGCCGTTGGTGTAGGGCAATCCTCCTCGGTCTCTTGCTCCTGGTCATCCTTGCATCTCCTTGAGGGCCAGGTTGATGTCGAAGTGGGGGTCTCCTCATTTCTCTGCTCCTGGCGCTTTCCAGGGGCATCGTCCTATGTGCTTGAAGAGTCAGATAGCAATCTTCTTCTTTCTTCTTGGACTTGTCTTCCTCCTCATTGTCAGAGGACTCCTCCTCATCTCCAGACTCTTGAGTTCCAGATTTGGGGCAGTCGTCCTTCTTATGGCCAAACTCCCCACAGGTGTAGCAAGCCTTCTTGGACTTGCGCTGGTTCTCCTCCTGTCCTCCATCTTCAGCCGTGTTGTTGGTACACTCATATTTACGGTGGCCAACTTCTCCGCAGTTGTAGCAGGTGTTGTTGCTGCCTCCATCACGGCTCTGTCCACGGCCACGTCCACCACCACGGGCAGGTTTGGTACATTCAAACTTGCGGTGGCCTTCTTCCCCGCAGTTGTAGCAGCCTCTGTTATCTCCACTACCGAGTCTACCATGCTGTCCGTCGCGGCCTCCTGATGAAAATTGCTGAATCATTCTCACAATGTTTAATTTTTCACTTGTCTCCCCAGAGAGAAGTGGCTGCTTTAGTTTATCAACAATGTATATTTTCGAGTTTAAGTGCTGGCCTTTATTTTGAAGTTTTACGTGGATCATTCCAACTGTTTCTAAGGGTATTCCATTTGGACCTTGTAATATTTTATCAGATTTTTCCAGTTTTATTCTTTGGAAACTTTGATAATAATATTGTAGGGGGAGCACGTTGACATCAGCTCCGGTGTCAATTTTAAAATTGATTTGTCTATTATTTACCTTAATTGGTACTACCCATTTCTTGGAATTATCCTCTACAGATCCCAAAAAAGCTATCTCTGATTTTATTTCATTTATGGCTTCTGATCTACATACTTTGGCATAATGGCCCCTTTTCTTGCATTTACTACAATAAGAGTTCATAGCTGGACAAATTTTCCAATCATGATTATTTGAATTGCCACACCTGGTGCATCCATGTGATGACCCTCCCAACTGGTTTGACTTGAATTGTCTTATTTTTTGTTCGTGCCTTTTTGTTTCTTTTATGTGATTAGGCATTTTCTTTATTTGATCTATAGAATCTTGTTGGTAAAAGCTAGACTGCTGTTCTTTGACACTTTCTAATTGCTTTGCCATTAGTGTGGCTTTTACTAAGGTCAAGTCTGTATCAAGTTGCATTTTTTCAGATAATGCTCTATCCCTTACTCCAACAACTATCCTATCCCTAATCAACTCATCATGTAACATCCCAAAATTGCAGTGCTCAGCTAGGCTATGGAGTGCTGTGATAAATTCATTCACCTTTTCCCCTTCCTGCTGACATCTTTGATTAAATCTTGCCCTTTCATAAATTATATTACGTCTTGGAATAAAGTGACTTTCAAAGCATTCAATAACTTTACCATAATTTTCTAGTTGGTCACTTGCTATTTTACATGACAACAAAATGTCATCTGCATTATCACCCATGCAGTACACGAGCATATTAAATTGCTCATTTTCTGGGTTATTAATTAACCCGCTTGCCTGCCTAAAACGTTCAAATCTCCTAATCCATTTTGGCCAATCCCCTGGATGTGAAAAATTAAAAGGTTCTGGGGCTACACAATTATAATTTTGGGACATTATAAAGATTTACTTATAATATAATATAACTTACCAAAAAGTTTGCTTGATGTCAAGTTTCAAATTTTCTTCGAACAACGACTTTCTTTATGAATTCAGTTTACCGCTTCTAAGCTTGCTTGATGTCGAATTTCAAATTTTCTTCGAACAACGACCTTCTTTATGAATTCAGTTTACTGCTTCTAAGCTTGCTTAATGTCGAATTTCAAATTTTCTTCGAACAACGACCTTCTTTATGAATTCAGTTTACTGCTTCTAAGCTTGCTTAATGTCGAATTTCAAATTTTCTTCGAACAACGACCTTCTTTATGAATTCAGTTTACTGCTTCTAAGCTTGCTTGATGTCGAATTTCAAATTTTCTTCGAACAACGACCTTCTTTATGAATTCAGTTTACCGCTGCCACCATGTGTTGTTATCCAAGACGAGGCAAGATTAACTAAGCATTAGTTTATTTCCTATTATATTATTATATATTTTATATACAAGTCAAAAGAGATCACTAGCAGAGTATTATTCCTTTTGGTTTCCAGAGCTCAACAATCCATGAGCCTAATACTCTGCACATTGTCTGAATCCTGATATACATGCTAAAAGCTACAAATTGCTCGAGTTTGGTCCATAATTATATAAGTATAAAAGTCTCTCACTAAATAAAATTAAAACATTTTCAATGAGATTCTTGGATACTAATGACACTCGAGGTATATAAGGTGGACTATTCTATGGACTGTTCTACAGTTATGGGACAATAGGAGAGATAATAACCTGCAGTACTGAACACCACAACCCAGGTTAGGACTATTTTTACAAACGGAATTCCTACACAGTTTTCTCCAAATTTTATAGTCACTCAACTTATCACATCACACGGAAAGTGATAACTCTCCCATTAAAAAAAGCATCAAGACCATTCATTTTAGTCCAACACTCCACTACATAGCGTTATGGAGGCGATGAAGAAAGTACTACAACACCTATTTTGACAAATTCAGACAAAAGCCAACAACCTGTATACCATGGTTTCAGGCTATGGCCCTCATCAGTACAGGGACGGCTTCGATTTCATAACATCCTACGAAAGGAGTTATGGAATTTAAAGGGTTTAAAATATCGCCAGGCTCTAAGGAAAGAATAAATGTATGTAAATAAGAACATATTTCACTCTGAATATAAATGTATATGAAAATAAGCCTCTGGAAACATAATAGAGGTACAGCATGCACCATGTTAACGAAGGCCAGCAATTCGAAACGCGTTCATGGTTGACTTTTCTTGATTTATCACAAGAAATTCCGTTGGCCAAATATCAGGGAACAGGTTAAATCAATGTTTAGTTGATATTTGTTCCACTGAATGACGCTCTGCCATCTAAAAAGCTCATGTGCTCTTGATCAGGATATACCTTTTTTGATTTTAATACCACACCTGACCTTTTGTTATTATTTTATTTATTATTATTTTTCAAATAAAAATATATGTAAATATTTATTATAATTCTTTAAAATTTCGAGAAATTGTTTTAAAAAAAGCTCTTATTCACACATATCTAGTAATTATAGAGATTTTAGTCAAATATTTAATAAAGAGGCATATAGTAAAATAAGAACATTAAGCCTCCAGGGAAAAGTTTATTTTTAAAATATTTTTATTTACAAATTTCTTAAGCTTTCGGGCAAGAAATCCCTTCAACGGGAGAAAATATTTTACATTAAAACGCCAATAAAATAAGATTTAAAATGAAATAAAGTCCTTTGCATTAAATTTCATTTTATTGGCGTTTTAATGTAAAATATTTTCTCCTGTAGAAGGGCTGTGGGGGCCGAGAGACTTCCTTCCAGCCTGCTGAGATGACAGACCACGGAAAAACATACAAGCGGGGCCTGGAAATAGTACAGATGGCCACCGCTGCGTGGCGCGGCAGATCGGCGAAAGTCAATAAGAACAGAATAGACATTCTAGAGTGTTGTCCTTCTTGTCTTCCTCTAAAAATGCAGCTAATAAGTAATACCAATAAAACACTAACTTTGAAATACTTTCTGGGACATCGCTGGATTATTAAATCGAGACACACCACAGGGCTTTCTTGCCTGAAAACTTGAGAGATTTGTAAAATAAAAATATTTTAAAAAGAAACTTTTTCCTGGAGGCTTAATGTTCTTATTTTACCATTGATTCAAGGGATTATTTTCGAAAAGACATATAGTCTTACACACATTGTTATTTAGCTCGTTTTTGAATTAAAATAGCTGTTCAAACCGGCTGTCATTCTAGGCCAGTTCATTGAATACACACACGGGTCATCTATCTAGTCTTATATATTGAGAGAATGTACAATAATAACACAGGTCTACAAAACTTTAAAAAGCTGCTTTACTGCTGGAATCTGTCCCGCGACCTGCCGGAATACACTTATAAGAAAATATCAAAAAGGTTGAAATTCATGAAGGATTGACTGTAGCATTTTACTTTTTTTATATATAGATTAGGTTTTCTTATACTACAGTAAATAAAGTACCTTTTGGTATGACGTTCTCAGTTTTTATTTGCGTTCAATGTGTTTTTGTACCGCTTATATGACTGATTTTTTATTTATTTATTTCAATTCAAAACGCTATGTCCCCCTAGGGACACTTGCGCTAAATGTACATACAAATATATATAACAAAGAAAATATTCAACATGGAAAGATACACAGAAAGCGACTTAGAAAGATTCAAAAATGTTATTTACATATATAGACATTCTTTGAATTTTATTTACAGTTACATCATTAAATTAAAAAATATATATACCTATGTACACACATATACACGCATACACCTATATATTGTTTACAACCATATAATATGTCCAATATTTCCTTGAGATCGTTACATCAAAGAAAATTTTTCTTAATGAAGTCCAAAATATATTTACAAAGGAAATTAAATTTTATATATGTGTCCTTACTTGAAATTAAATCACTAGGGCCTAAAGCAATTAAACCGATGTTGACTCTGTAATCTTGAAAGACAGGGCACTCCAGCAAGAGATGTATTGAAGTTTGTTCCCCCAATCCACAGAAACATGTCGAATCTTGCACAGCCTGAATTTTCTTAAGAAAAAACCTGAAATTTCCATGATCTGTGATAAATTGTGAATTATAATAGTTTGGTCGAAAATAATTCGGAATATCATAAGGAAAGAAACTTTGAAATGTTTGATTAGTATTCTTTTTCAGTAAATTAATCCTTGATATAATGAAATCTTTGAGTATACCTGGAATATACAAATCATAAAATTGTTTATCTTCTGTTGATAAATTATTCAACTCATAACCTATAATTCTAGATTCCATATAATCAGTGATCAAAGGAATATTGGCTAAGGTGTGAACACAGTTATAACTGGTTGTTTTATATGTTTGGGTACACCATAGCAGAATTTGATATTGCATTGAGTTCAGCTTGTACATATATTTTTTGCTAATAAATTCAAACCTTATTTCTGTTCCGTAAGTTAGCGTTGGTCTTATTATAAATTTATAAAGTGTAAGCCTTTTTTGGGTGCTAAGACCCCAAGATTTTCCACATATTGAAAAAAGAAGATTTTTTAATCTTTGAGTTTTGTTTAGTATAATGTTAAGGTGAGGGCCAAAATTCAATTTGTTTTTCCTTCTGTGATCCGCAATCGTAATTCCAAGAATTTTAATTTCTTCTACGGGCACAATAATATTGTCTCTAAAATTAATTGAAATTTTGTCTTTATTGTGCAAGTGTAAAATACTAGTTTTATCAAGATTGATATTTAGCTTATTATCATTACACCATTGATCTATCTTTTCCAAATTAAACTCAATCGACTTTTTTAGATTTGTTAGCTCATTATCCCAACATATAATTGTTACATCATCAGCATAGCAAATGATTTCAGAGTTTGGTGATTGCAAATTAATTAGCAGATCATTTAAATATATCAGCCATAACAACGGAGACAATGGTCCACCCTGAGGACAGCCCTTTGTTAATATTTTTGAAACTTTCATATTATTATACTTGAAAATCGTTTTTCTATTTTTCAAAAAAGAACGTAAAAATTTGATCAATTCAACTGGTAAATTGTCTTCGTCTAATTTTTTAAACAAGGCTGGCCACCATGTATTATCAAATGCTCCTTGTATATCAATTGCAATCAGCGTAACTAGTTGTTTCTGTCTATGTTCCATTATGATCTTTGTGATTTCTTTCAAACAGGTAATTGTTGACTTATTCTTCAAGAACCCATGTTATCTGGGGCTAAGGAGATAATTATTTTCATAGTATTCGTATATTTTATTTTTCAAATTTTTTTCAAATATTTTTGATAAGTTAGAAATTAATGAAATAGGTCGATAACTCTTTACTAATTCTAAATTCGTTTTGTGAGGTTTTGAAATTATTCTGAGAGAGCTGCCTCTTTCCATCTATCTGGATAGTATCCGAAGTGAATGCATTTATTAAATAAATCGCATAATAATGGTAAAATTTTTGGAAGGGCATTTTTGATCATGTTATTACTTATACTGTCTACCCCAGGGGCTTTTTTAATGTCTATGTTAGATATTAGGTTCACTATTTCCCCTCCCTCAACAAAGACCTTATTCTTGTTAATCATTTTTAGTTTGTAATTTCTAATTAGTTGATGGTAAGAATCATCCGTATCGAAATTATCATCTGGTACCAACTCATTTAACAAATTGCTCATTGATCGTTCTTTTAGGTGTTCTGGGGCATTGTCAATTAAGGGTATTCCCCTTTGTTTATCTGGTGTTCTTAATTTATTTAAAAAATTATATGCGTTACCAAATGGATTGTTTGTATCATTTTCTTCAATAAGATATCGCCAGTTAATTTTCTTTGCTTTATCAATTGCATTAGTGTATCGATTCCTAGTCAACTTGAATGTGTTATAGCTGATTGCTCCGTGGCGATAATATAAGTTTCTTATGTAGTGAAAATGATCTTTCATTTTTTTCAATTCATTATTCCACCAGTTATTTCTAGAATAATATTTAGAGTTGGAGGATATAACTTCCAAAGATTTAAAGGCAGCTTCTGTTAAAATGTTTGTAAGTCCATTTACTATCATATCAATATCTAAATCTGAATTAACTCTTTCCAATTTGCTTTTAAGTCTTATTATTTCTGTTAGAGATATATTATGAGAAAATTGAGACCAATCAGCATCTTTTTCTTTGAATTTCCATGTGGATTTTTGATTATTGAATGAGTATTCGTTTTTTGTTTTTTTTATTTCGAATTTTATAGCAACATGGTCCGAAATATTTGTTAGTTCTGAAGTTTGCCAGTTATTTATTAAGCTTAATGATTGTTTATTGGAAATAGTAAGATCGATTATACTAGTTTCGCGACAGGTTGGCGTTTTCAGGTTATGTATATATAGATCGTTTTCATCTATAATTGGTTTTAATTTAAATCCATTAGAGTTAGTTACTTTGTCGAACCATAATGGGTGACGAGAATTAAAGTCGCCACAGAGTACTACTGGTTGGTTTTTATAGGTTTAAATAATCTGCTCATAAAATTCAGACGATAATTATTTAGTGAATTAGGATGAATATAGAAATTTGAGATAATAATGTTTTCTTTAAAAGTAGATAAAATCATTGTTGTACAAAAAGAATTAGTGAAATTTTCCACCATGGAGCATTTTAGCTTTTTATTTAACACAATAATTGCCGTGTATTTTTCTTCTATCCTATTCGAGCACAATATCTGTGAATCCATATCGTACATGATCTTGTTGTGTAAAACATAAGGTTCTTGAATCAAGAGAATATCGGTTGGGTTTTCTGTAATATAACCTTGTAATTCATTTATTGCCCTAATACTCTTTCTAACATTTTGTTGAATACATTTTAAGTTTTCATTCATTGTTGTTTACATTGGTAAGACAATATTATTAAATTATATATTTGAAAAAACAGATTCCCCTCGGTAATAGGCGCATATTGCGTTCTCTGTATGACTCTGTCCAGTTGTATCTTATACAATGGGCATTCGTTGGAATTAGATCTATGATTTACTGAATGGTTTCTGAATTTTGGGTGTTTAGAACAATTATAACAATTTATTTCTCCGGTGCAGCTGTGACTACCAACTGATGACTGATGTACCACATTGTGGCTTAAATATGTATATGTTATATCTCTAAAAATTGATGAGATACATAAAAACTAACATTATATTCGTGATCAGCACTTCAAATTAAGTCAGAAACTGATGTATTATCAAAAACATTTTTTTTTTTTCACTGTAGAACAGTGTAATTTGTTGAGAGTAAAACATAATTTTACAGTTAGTTTATTTTCGTTTATTTACATTAATTAAAGTTCAAAATATATATAAGAAAGTCAACACACATACCTTTTCTTTCAACCTTATTAAAGTAAAAGAAGAGAAAAGACAGAGTTATTACAAGAAAAAATGAAAAGGCATCTCCTGATCATACAACTAGAAGTTGCCAATGGCTTACGCCATCTGTCGGAAAAATATCAAAATATTCTTTGATTTCAAATTATTTAGAAATTGGCCGAATACCCATTCTTGATTAATCAAGAAAATCTAACCACATACGCGTTTAGGGCTGTTAGCCCTCGTCAGCGTTCTGCACGCTGTTCCTCAACGACCGAAAAAATTGATCATTCAAGCATCCAGAAAAACAGATTGCACCACGCTAACGAGGGCCAACAGCCCGAAACGCGTACGTGGTCTTAGTCTCTAGCACCAACGGCCATATCTTTCAGACTTAGTGCCGCTCTGATAAATTCCTTGAGCTTTGGTCTCTAACACCAACGGCCAGATCTTGATCCTTAGTGCCGCTCTGATCAATTCCTTGCACCCTTGGTCTCTAACGTCAGTAGCCATATCTTGATCCTCAGTGCCGCTCTGATCAATTCCTTGAGCCTTGGTCTCTAACACCAACGGTCAGATCTTGCAGCCTTAGTGCTGTTCTGATAAATTTCTTGAGCCTTGGTCTCTAACACCTGCGGCCATATCTTGAGCTTTAGAGCCGTAGATATCAATTCCTTGAATCTTGGTCTCTATCACCAGCGGCCAGATCTTGCAGTTTTAGTGCTGTTCTGATCAATTCCTTAAGCCTTAGTTTTTAGCACCATCGACTAGTTCTTTCAGCCTTAGTGCCGCTCTGATAAATTCCTTGAGCTTTGGTCTCTAACATCAGAAGCCAAATCTTGAGCCTTAGTGTCACTCTGATCAATTCCTTGAGCCTTGGTTTCTAGCACCATCGGCCAGATCTTGCAGTCTTAGTGCCGCTCTGATAAATTCCTTGAGCCTTGGTCCCTAACATCAGCAGCCAAATCTTGAACCTTAGTGCCACTCTAAAAAAGTCTTGAGCCTTGGTTTCAAAAACAAAAGGCTAGATCTTGGAACCTTAGCACCGCTTTGATCAATTCCTTGAGTATATTCTATACAACCAGCGGCTAGATCTTGCAGCTTTAATTGCACTCTAAAAATGTCTTGAGCCTTGGTTTCTAAAACAAAAGGCTATATCTTGGAACCTTAGCGCCGCTTTGTTCAATTCCTTGAGCCTTGGTTTCTAAAACAAAAGACTAGATCTTGGAACCATAGCGCCGTTTTGATCAATTCCTTGAGCCTTGGTTTCTAAAACAAAAGACTAGATCTTGGAACCTTAGCGCCGCTTTGATCAATTCCTTGAACCTTGGTTTCTTAAACAAAAGACTAGATCTTGGAACCTTAGCACCGCTTTGATCAATTCCTTGAGCCTTGGTTTCTAAAACAAAAGACTATATCTTGGAACCTTAGCGCCGCTTTGATCAATTCCTTGAGCCTTGGTTCCTAAAACAAAAGGCTAGATCTTGGAACCTTAGCGCCGCTTTGATCAATTCCTTGAGCCTTGGTTTCTAAAACAAAAGGCTAGATCTTGGAACCTTAGAACCGCTTTGATCAATTTCTTGAGTATATTCTATACAACCAGCAGCTTGATCTTGCAGCTTTAGTTCCAATCTAAAAAAAGTCTTGAGTCTTGGTTTCTAAAACAAAAGACTAGATCTTGGAACCTTAGCGCCGCTTTGATCAATTCCTTGAGCCTTGGTTCCTAAAACAAAAGGCTAGATCTTGGAACCTTAGCGCCGCTTTGATCAATTCCTTGAGCCTTGGTTTCTAAAACAAAAGGCTAGATCTTGGAACCTTAGAACCGCTTTGATCAATTTCTTGAGTATATTCTATACAACCAGCAGCTTGATCTTGCAGCTTTAGTTCCAATCTAAAAAAAGTCTTGAGTCTTGGTTTCTAAAACAAAAGACTAGATCTTGGAACCTTAGCGCCGCTTTGATCAATTCCTTGAGCCTTGGTTTCTAAAACAAAAGACTAGATCTTGGAACCTTAGCGCCGCTTTGATCAATTCCTTGAGCCTTGGTTTCTAAAACAAAAGACTAGATCTTGGAACCTTAGCGCCGCTTTGATCAATTCCTTGAGCCTTGGTTTCTAAAACAGAAGCCTAGATTTTGGAATCTTAGTGCCTCTTTAATCATTTCCTTGAGCCTTGGTTTCTAAAACAAAAGGCTAGATATTGGAACCTTAGAACCGCTTTGATCAATTCCTTGAGTATATTCTATACAACCAGCAGTTTGATCTTGCAGCTTTAGTTCCACTCTAAAAAAAGTCTTGAGTCTGGGTTTCTAAAACAAAAGACTATATCTTGGAACCTTAGCGCCGCTTTGATCAATACCTTGAGCCTTGGTTTCTAAAACAAAAGGCTAGATCTTGGAACCTTAGCGCCGCTTTGATCAATTCCTTGAGCCTTGGTTTCTAAAACAAAAGGCTAGATCTTGGAACCTTAGAACCGCTTTGATCAATTCCTTGAGTATATTCTATACAACCAGCAGCTTGATCTTGCAGCTTTAGTTCCAATCTAAAAAAAAGTCGTGAGTCTTGGTTTCTAAAACAAAAGACTAGATCTTGGAACCTTAGCGCCGCTTTGATCAATTCCTTGAGCCTTGGTTTCTAAAAGAAAAGACTAGATCTTGGAACCTTAGCACCGCTTTGATCAATTCCTTGAGCCTTGGTTTCTAAAACAAAAGACTAGATCTTGGAACCTTAGCGCCGCTTTGATCAATTCCTTGAACCTTGGTTTCTTAAACAAAAGACTAGATCTTGGAACCTTAGCACCGCTTTGATCAATTCCTTGAGCCTTGGTTTCTAAAACAAAAGACTAGATCTTGGAACCTTAGCGCCGCTTTGATCAATTCCTTGAGCCTTAGTTCCTAAAACAAAAGGCTAGATCTTGGAACCTTAGCGCCGCTTTGATCGATTCCTTGAGCCTTGGTTTCTAAAACAAAAGACTAGATCTTGGAACCTTAGAACCGCTTTGATCAATTCCTTGAGTATATTCTATACAACCAGCAGCTTGATCTTGCAGCTTTAGTTCCAATCTAAAAAAAGTCTTGAGTCTTGGTTTCTCAAACAAAAGACTAGATCTTGGAACCTTAGCGCCGCTTTGATCAATTCCTTGAGCCTTGGTTTCTAAAACAAAAGACTAGATCTTGGAACCTTAGCGCCGCTTTGATCAATTGCTTGAGCCTTGGTTTCTAAAACAGAAGCCTAGATTTTGGAATTCAGTCCCTCTTTAATCATTTCCTTGAGCCTTGGTTTCTAAAACAAAAGGCTAGATATTGGAACCTTAGAACCGCTTTGATCAATTCCTTGAGTATATTCTATACAACCAGCAGCTTGATCTTGCAGCTTTAGTTCCACTCTAAAAAAAGTCTTGAGCCTTGGTTTCTAAAACAAAAGGCTAGATCTTGGAACCTTAGCGCCGCTTTGATCAATTCCTTGAGTATATTCTATACAACCAGCGGCTAGATCTTTCAGCTTTAGTTCCACTCTAATAAAAGTCTTGAGCCTTTTCACGATCTCGGAGTTCAGCTTAATGCCAGTGGCTAATTATCATATTGATCTAAATTTAAAAGGCTTCAACCTAACTTGAACTTCAATTTCCTCTAATTTCTATTCACTCCAAAATCTTTGTTACAAACCCATTAACTCTCTTCTATAATTATCTTAGAAAGATTTTTCCTTGCGCTTAAAGATATTTAGCTTATTGTTGCTAGGTTCGTTCTAACAATCTATACTTACAAATATATAGAGTTTTTATAATTACAAAAAATTCCCTGTCTCTCTCTCTCAAACATTTTATCCAATTTCTAACACCTATCTACATAAAAAAGAATTCTAAAAGAAGTCTCAATTCTTTCAATTGATCTATTATCATGCGACACAGAGAATCAAACAATTCCAACTTTCTTGCTTAAAATATTATTTCTTATCTCCACTCAATAATATTATGGTATCAAGCTTGTAAAGCTTGACAACCATCATGACTGGGTGAAGTAGAATGCCTTTGTCATTAAGACTGGGAGCACTACTCAGTGGCAGGCCGACTTAGCTCCAAAATAAATGGCCACCTCTGACATGAGGAACAGGCGCCATGTGCAACTGTTCCTAACATGGAGTACAAACACTGCTCATCCTGTATCCCTGGATCAGGAGCCCTTACAACCCTTACTGCTCCCCCTCCTCCTTTTTCATCCAGGCTTGGGACAGGCAAAGGCGCAGTTATTTCTTAAAATGCAACAATTACACACATGGAAAATGTAACTCGGATTTCTCTTTCTCTCTCTCTCTCATATATGTTTTCCAAAAACACCATTCACAATCTTAAGGCAGGATAGTACGCATGTGTAAAAAAGAATATCTTCATTCAAAATGTTTTAAAATAATGCATTTGATCAATCATTTTCACGCATAGAGGTAAATCTAAATAGATGTATGTCTCAGTACCAACATTGGATAATCCAAACAAGATTCAAACACAGGTTATTGGCTTTGGTTCAAATTTGACAAACCTGGTGTTATTATATTCTCAGCTCTGAAGCTGCCCGTTTTTTTTTATAGGGAACATCAAGTAATTGTAATTATGTTAATGCATTTTTTTCATAGGGAGCTGCTCTTTATATATATCAAAAATGGTATATTTTGACCAGGGCACACGAGCTTTTTTTGATGGCAGAGCGCCATCTAGTGGAATAGAAACCAACTAAACGTTAATTTAGCCTGTTCCATTATTATTTGGCCAACCAATTTTCTTGATAAATCAAGAAAAGCCATCCACGAACGCATTCCAGGCTGTTGCCCTTCGTCAGCGTGGTTCAGGCTGTACCACTGCGACCAAAAATGTTTTGGTTCCAGAGACTTCTTTAGATATCAAGAAATAGGCATTTAAGGCCAAACTTGCGTAAATACGCTAAACATGTGAAAAAATAATTTTAAAATAAAAATAATAAAGGTCAGGTGTTGGTATTGAAATAAAAAAGGCATATACTGTCTATATATACACTGCGTGACATTGAAAATTGAACACCAAGAAATAGTGGCCAGAAAATTATGCAAATTTCAGGGTAGACGCGCCTAACCGAGTTATGCAAATGATGTAAAATGCGCAGCACTCGTGCGCACACGGAGTAAGATATAAGGGAAGGAACTTGCAGAAAGGACAGTATTCGTGTCGTTATTTCTTCAAGGAAAATCATTGTAGAAATTTTGTTCTTGTGTCAAAAGACACGTGTAATAACAGAGAATGCCAGGTCATCGTAAACGGAGGCAGTTCAAGCAGACAGACGCTTTTACGAGGGGCATGGTGATCGGACTGAAAAGGGCAGGTTGCTCCATACGTCAAATCGCAGCTGATACACACCTTGGTGCGTCCACGGTACACCGACTGTGGAGAAGATGGTTGGAACAAGGAAATGTGGCAATTTATAGGAATGTCGGTGCAACCAGAGTGACGTCAGCACGTGTGGATCGGCGTATCCTTCGACAAGCAGTGGCGGCCCCACAAGCCACTTGTACCGCCATCCTGCAACATGTGCAAGACACCCTAGATCATTCCATCTCGACCAGAACCATTTCCCGTCGATTGGTTGCTAATGGCTTGCACTCATGCCGTCCGCTAAGAAGACTGCCATTGACCCCACCGAATAGACGCCAACGTTTGGAATGGTGCTGGACTAGATCGACGTGGATGACGGAATGGCACAGGGTCGTGTTCTCAGATGAGTCGCGTTTCTGCTTGTCCAGTGATAGTCGCCGTGTACGCGTGTGGCGTCGACGTGGAGAAAAGTCCAATCCGGCAACAATTGTGGAACGCCCCACCGTGCGACAACGTGGAATCATGGTTTGGGGCGCAATCGCGTATGATTCCAGGTCACCTTTACTTCGTATTCAGGGCACTATGACGGCCCAACGATACGTTGATGATGTGCTGCGACCGGTGACACTCCCCTACCTTCAGGGGGTATCCAATGCCCTTTATCAGCAGGATAACGCCCGACCGCACACTGCCGCATTAGCCAACAAGCTCTGCAAGATGTACAGATGCTTTCCTGGCCACCGTACTCTCCTGATCTCTCACCAATCGAGCACGTCTGGGACATCATTGGACGCCGTTTGCATGCCTTGCCACAGCCGCGTTCAGAAGACGAACTGTGGCAAATGGTTGAGAGGGAATGGAGCGCCATCCCTCAGGACGCCATCCGTACTCTGATTGACTCTCTACCTAGACGTGTTGCTGCGTGCATCGCCGTCCGCAGTGGTCCTACTTGCTACTAAGCCGACGCCGTTCTCGCTCTGTATTATGACTATCATTTTGAAATAAAGATCACTTATTGTTCGTCCCTGTCTCTCTCTGTCTGCCGAGTTTCATCACTTTCTGACCACTATTTCTTGGTGTTCCATTTTCAATGTCACGCAGTGTATATTGCGTATAAAACTATCTATATACTAAAAAACTTCCAAATATTTTATCGCAATAATTGGCATGTGGAATAAATCTAAACCTACGCCAACAAGTCATGTTGATATATAAGATTTCAGACAATGTCAGAATAGTGACTTTATCTTTAAGAAGGATGTTTGCACAGTGAAACCTCTCAAAAGCGACTACCTCCTTGAGCCACCACTGCTATTAGCGCATTAACCCCACAACAGTAACTTACTTCGACATAAAAGATGTATATAAAATGATATAAATGACAATATTTATTTTCAAAATAAATTCATGAAGGTTGTGATAAAGGGCAAAATCTTAAAGCGCCCAATAAATTTATTTTTTAAAACTTACGATAAGTCATTTACATAGTTTCTATCAACAGTCTATCACACAATTGGCAAAATTTCAAAAAGAGAATGTCCGCACGCTAGATACCTATTTACATATCCTGACTTTACATATGAAGGGCTAGCTGGACAGTGCCAATCATGTCATTCTACCTGGGATTGTTTATGTTGCTTTTAATGAAGGTAAAGATCAGTGTGTACGTATCCGTTTTGAATAGGCTTTAACTGTGATGAGCGCCATCTAGTGAAATAAAAATCAACTAAACATGATTTAGGTTTATTCAAAAATATCCCGTGTGTATGAATCCATTTTGAATAGGCTTTAACTGTGATGGTGGTGCTTATCTCCATGGTTAAACCAATTCCTGAAGTCCCCTCCTCTCCAATTTTGTGATGGTAGTTATAGGCCTGGAAAATAGGTCCTCTATTGTCAGTTCTGTGCATGACAAGATAGGCTCCGGAGAAGCTTCTGCACTCTTGCATTTCAAGCAGTTATTGAAGTTATTTAAGTGTGATGAGTGTCATCAAGTGGAATAAAAATCAACTATGCATTGATTTAGGTTTATTCTAAAATATTTGGCCATATCATTTTATTAATTAATCAAGAAAAAAGGTCAACAACCTACGCGTTTCGGGCTGTTGGCCCTCATTAGCGTGGTGCATACTGTACCTCAACGACCAAAAATACGTCCCAAGAGGCGTGTTTCCTTATATTCCCTATATAAATATAAATGTGTGTGTAAATAGTTGGTGGCGGTGTCTTGTCCATGGAGCAGATCAGATCGGTCCGTGCACCCTGATCACAATACCTGTCAACTGAGGTGGTGGTGGTGTCTTGTCCATAGAGCAGATCAGATCGGTCCATGCACCCTGACCACAATACCGGCCAACTGAGGTGGTGGTGGTATCTTGTCCATGGAACAGATCAGATCGGTCCATGCACCCTGATCACAATACCGGCCAACTGAGGTGGTGGTGATGTCTTGTCCATGGAGCAAATCAGCTCGGTCCATGCACCCTGACCACAATACCGGCCAACTGAGGTGGTGGTGTCTTGTCCATGGAGCAGATCAGATCGGTCCATGCACCCTGATCACAATACCGGCCAACTGAGGTGGTGGTGTCTTGTCCATGGAGCAGATCAGATCGGTCCATGTACCCTGATCACAATACCGGCCAACTGAGGTGGTGGTGGTGTCTTGTCCATGGAGCAGATCAAATCGGTCCGTGCACCCTGACCACAATACCGGCCAACTGAGGTGGTGGTGGTGTCTTGTCCATGGAGAAGATCAGATCGGTCCGTGCACCCTGACCACAATACCGGCCAACTGAGGTGGTGGTGGTGTCTTGTCCATGGAGCAGATCAGATCGGTCCGTGCACCCTGACCACAATACCGGCCAACTGAGGTGGTGGTGGTGTCTTGTCCATGGAGCAGATCAGATCGGTCCGTGCACCCTGACCACAATACCGGCCAACTGAGGTGGTGGTGGTGTCTTGTCCATGGAGAAGATCAGATCGGTCCATGCACCCTGACCACAATACCGGCCAACTGAGGTGGTGGTGGTGTCTTGTCCATGGAGCAGATCAGATCGGTCCGTGCACCCTGACCACAATACCGGCCAACTGAGGTGGTGGTGTCTTGTCCATGGAGCAGATCAAATCGGTCCGTGCACCCTGACCACAATACCGGCCAACTGAGGTGGTGGTGGTGTCTTGTCCATAGAGTAGATCAGATCTGTCCATGCACCCTGATCACAATACCGGCCAACTGAGGTGCCGTATGAATGTCCTCTTCTGGATTGATGTCTGCCATATAGAGGGCTGCAAGGATGGCCGGGCAACTGTATATATGGTCCGAAGTGATTTGGGTGTTGTAACAGCTATTGCAGTTTCTGTAGGATCTAGTCATGTCTGGGTTTATCTTCATTCCTTTAAAATGTCCTGTTCTGATTCTTGAAATTTTTGTTGTTAATTCTATGTTAATGTTGAGGTTTGCATATGGACTGGGGTATTTTGGTTTCTGTAATGAGTTTTGCTATCGTATTTGCGTCTATCAATGTTAATTGTTGATTAAATTAATGTTCTTATTTGTATATAAAATTAAGAAGAGAGAGAGATTGCCTAGATGTATCTGGACGTAAATGATCCATGCCTGTTCTGTCCAATCAGAACCATCAACCAGAGAATGTGTGGGCGACCACATTAAGTCGCCAAAGTGAAGTTAAATCTCAATTCAAAATGGCCGACTAACAATTTTGTAAACGCATTAGTTTGCATTCCTTCCTCTCCATTTATTAAACCACGTGGTTTGGAGGAACCAATCAAATTTGTTGCTCTCTTTCACGTTCAGGTAGGTTTCTTTCATGACCTCTTGGTATACCACCATCTTATGTAATTTAACCTATTTACATATAATCCATTCAACTATGCAACACAATATGTAAATATTATTAGTATATATATAAGTTATCATTGTTACTAATCTCTAACTATAATTATAAAAATAGTTTAGGAGAGCGCTATTACAGTTCTGTTCTATAAATAGAATTCTAATCTTTAACTAGAATTCATATTTACTCTGCAAAGTTTTTTTTAGTAACATATTTTAATCAAGAAAAAGGCATCTCTTTATCGTGTAACAGAAAGTTGCTTATGTTTGTTGACTTTGCTTAGAATTTTTAATGAAAATGATTCCAAAAATTATAATCAAACATTATATTTATTGATTTACAAGAGAGAGAACAAAGTATAAAATGGAAACTAATATTAAACAAAGGAACTTTTTTTCTTACGGTTAGCGCCTATTTACTTGTGATCTTACATACATACTCTGTGTGTGTGGGAATAATTAATCAATTAAAATATATATATTCAATAATTTTGCGTGATAAGGAGAAGCCTTTTTCATAATTTATCCACCTTATCCCAGTACAATATCACATTTGTGAAAACCTCAATACATCTTTTACTAGATTGTCCTATTTTTCAAGACTGCAGAATCGAGAATAATTTAATAGTAACAGATCCAAGTATTTTTTTTTTCCAGTAAAGAAATGTATATTAAATTCAATACCTTTTGTAGATATATATTATATTATATAGCAACAAATATCTTTTAAGAAACTGATAATTTATATTATGCTTATTGTACGTATTACCAGAAACTTCTTTCTTTTATACACAGTTATTTTCCCTCGTTTTCCTTTTCTCTCTTTCGCATTGTTAACATCATATGACTATTCTATTCACGGCCTGAAAGTATTGTATATATATGTATAGACAAATGTAAAGACATACATGTATGACAGCGTAGGTGTCCCTAGGGGAACATAGCGTTTCAAATTGAAATAAAATAAAATTTCACATTTGTACTATTTCTTCATATTTTCATCAATTGATTTGAATTTCTCCTGGATAATAATTAAATAAGGCTATAGGTATTTCTGGAGATGAGTTTATTTTTATCTTTATGAACGTAATCTCGAGCTTTCGGGCATTTCTCAGGAGTCCCAAAAAAAGTATAATACGTATAAAACGTATAATATTATACGTGTTTATGTACTTCTGTAGAAAGGCAGAGATGCCTTAAAGTTCGAGATTACCTTAATACAGATAAAAGAAGCTCATATCCAGAAGTCTGTAGCATTATTTTACATATTTCAATGCCTCAAGTTGGTAACTATACTGGATCAGTATATTATAAAAAGTAAAAAAAATCAAGAAGTATTATGTATAAGAGTATATACACTGCGTGACATTGAAAATGGAACACCAAGAAATAGTGGCCAGAAAGTGATGAAACTCGGCAGACAGAGAGAGACAGGGACGAACAATAAGTGATCTTTATTTCAAAATGATAGTCATAATACAGAGCGAGAACGGCGTCGGCTTAGTAGCAAGTAGGACCACCGCGGACGGCGATGCACGCAGCAACACGTCTAGGTAGAGAGTTAATCAGAGTACGGATGGCGTCCTGAGGGATGGCTCTCCATTTCCTCTCAACCATTTGCCACAGTTCGTCTTCTGAACGCGGCTGTGGCAAGGCATGCAAACGGCGTCCAATGATGTCCCAGACGTGCTCGATTGGTGAGAGATCAGGAGAGTACGGTGGCCAGGGAAGCATCTGTACATCTTGCAGAGCTTGTTGGCTAATGCGAGCAGTGTGCGGTCGGGCGTTATCCTGCTGATAAAGGGCATTGGGTACCCCCTGAAGGTAGGGGAGTGTCACCGGTCGCAGCACATCATCAACGTATCGTTGGGCCGTCATAGTGCCCTGAATACGAAGTAAAGGTGACCTGGAATCATACGCCCCAAACCATGATTCCACGTTGTCGCACGGTGGGGCGTTCCACAATTGCTGCCGGATTGGACCTTTCTCCACGTCGACGCCACACGCGTACACGGCGACTATCACTGGACAAGCAGAAACGTGACTCATCTGAGAACACGACCCTGTGCCATTCCGTCATCCACGTCGATCTAGCCCGGCACCATTCCAAACGTTGGCGCCTATTCGGTGGGGTTAATGGCAGTCTTCTTAGCGGACGGCATGAGTGCAAGCCATTAGCAACCAATCGACGGGAAATGGTTCTGGTCGAGATGGAATGATCTAGGGTGTCTTGCACATGTTGCAGGATGGCGGTACAAGTGGCTTGTGGGGCCGCCACTGCTTGTCGAAGGATACGCCGATCCACACGTGCTGTCGTCACTCTGGTTGCACCGACATTCCTATAAATTGCCACATTTCCTTGTTCCAACCATCTTCTCCACAGTCGGTGCACCGTGGACGCACCAAGGTGTGCATCAGCTGCGATTTGACGTATGGACCAACCTGCCCTTTTCAGTCCGATCACCATGCCCCTCGTAAAAGCGTCCGTCTGCTTGAACTGCCTCCGTTTACGATGACCTGGCATTCTCTGTTATTAAACGTGTCTTTTGACACATGAACAAAATTTCTACAATGATTTTCCTTGAAGAAATAACGACACGAATACTGTCCTTTCTGCAAGTTCCTTCCCTTATATCTTACTCCATGTGCGCACGAGAGCTGCGCATTTTACATCATTTGCATAACTCGGTTAGGCGCGTCTACCCTGAAATTTGCATAATTTTCTGGCCACTATTTCTTGGTGTTCCATTTTCAATGTCACGCAGTGTATATAAACATTAATAATATATATATATATATAAATTTTTCCTAGCAGAAACAAATTCCATCCATATTTTTGACATAGTTGTCCTATAGATAGAAATTTTGCCGAGAGGATATTGATCTAAAGAGACAATTTTGACGGGAGAGGCGACCTTTGTCTCTTTAGAGTTGTCCTAGCCACTTCCATTAGATCCTTTGTGAATCTCATGCAATAAAGTCTCCCCTAGGCTGAAGAGGACCATTAGCCCGAAACCATGGTCTCCAGGTGAACGCTTCTCAGTTTTCCAAAGCTGGTGTTGTGACTTTGTTTACAATTTTTTTTTTTTTACTTTTTATAATATACTGATCCAATATATTTTTTCAACTTAAGGCATTGAAATATGTTAAATAATGCTACATACTTCCGGAGATGAGTTTCTTTTTATCTTTAATAACATAATCTCAAGCTTTCAGGCATCTCAGTCTTTCTACATGAGTACATAAAAAAACGTATAATTGTATACGTTTCATACGTATTATACGTTTTCATGTACTCCTGAGAAATGCCCTAAAGCTCGAATTTACAGAGACGATCAATAGATGGCACTTAGTTTCAAAATCTATTTTAACGGGAGAGCCGACATTTATCTTTATAGATTAGCCAATAGTTTCTTGAAAAGGAAAACAGAAGGTCGTCGTTACGTTGGAAATAAAGTTTTAAAGAAAGGTTGTGATGTAAATAAGTTACGACACTATTATAAAACCAATATGCAAACTGGTGTTTCACAGAAGTATTATGATTCTAATGGTATACCTAATTTGTGTAAACACACACACACACACACAAAGCTTTATTAAGACCACCGGTCTTATACAGATTCACCACAGGAAGCAGTAATAGATGGAGCTCCTCTACTCCAGGCAGCGCAGCACCCAACAACAGCCTCCAGGTCCGACACATGTCCAATGACCACACGTTCCTTTGTGCATACGTTAAGGTTAGCGAATCACTGAACAGGCGAGTGTGGAATCAGCCGCGTTCTAGTATTCGCTTTCCTCATCCAAATGGACCACGGCATTCGGCGATTCAATTAATCTCCTCCGAACGGTGACTGCGGCCTTGTAGAATTTATATAAACCAAAAAGAAGACCTTGATCAAACGTCATTGCATTCATCCAGTTATAAATTTGTTGACTATCGGATTGAGACAAGGATAAATCATCCAAGAGTTCCCTTCTTTGTTTCTCCGAGTAACAGCAATCAAAAATTGTTAATTGGTGTAAACAAACTCATTTTAGGTCTCTTCTAAATGGGGTCATTATTTATATGCACTACCTAATACATTTAATGCGTAAAACCAATGATGCACTAGCGCGCCATCTGTTATGAAAATTCAAAACTATTTTAGACGAGCAAGATTTTTTTTTTTTTAATTAAACAATTTATACTGCCCTAACTGCAATGGAATATTAAAAAGAGGGTTCACCAATAATGAGCCAGGCCCTCCCATTAATTTTTCCATTGCAGTAAGTGCAGTATAAATTATTTAATTTGAAAAAATATATGTATATCTTACGCGTCCATAATAGTTTCGAAGTAAAACCTATATTTACCGATGTTTGTGCTTTTTAATTTGAATGAAAATGTAAAAACATTTCGCCGTAAATTTTATAGTGTAAAATTACTTCAACAGAGAGACTCCTTATAGTTCGATTAGAGAATTACATTTAGTCCAAAGGATTTGACTCATCAGTGATGAACCCTCTCCAGATATCTCCAGATTGCTCCACTATTGAATTCAACTGTTTGTCTATAGTATACTTAAAAGAAATAAAAACCGTTAAACACGAATGTTTAATTTACAAATAAATAAATATTTCTACTGTCCTTAGTGCAATAAAAATATTGGGAGGGCTTAGCTCCTTAGTGGAGAACCCTCCCAGCCGTTTTGCCAATTTATTCTTCCAGACCATTTCTCTTAGATTCTAATACTGTTTTGGATTATTCTGCTTATATATGCGACATTGTGTAAAGGATGGAATCTTAGTCATATATTATATTATATATTTATATTTTAAATAGTATCAGTAGAAATTTAGCGTCATATATTGATAAAAATCGTTACTACTTTTTAACGCGAAGTCTAAAGAATTGGATCGAGCAGTACAACAGTACGAAATATGACCGCTAGTTTAGAGGCTGCAAATTACGAAGACTCAAGAATTGGATCAAGCATACAACAGTATGAAATCTGGCCGCTAGTTTAGAGGCCGCAAGTTGCGAAGTCTCAAGAAATGGATCGAGCAGTAAAACAGTACGAAATCTGGCCGCTAGTTTAGAGGCCGCAAGTTGCGAAGTCTCAAGAATTGAATCGAGCAGTACAACAGTACGAAATCTGGCCGCTAGTTTAGAGGCCGCAAGTTGCGAAGTCTCGAGAATTGAATCGAGCAGTAAAACAGTACGAAATATGGCCGCTAGTTTAGAGGCCGCAAGTTGCGAAGTCTCGAGAATTGAATCGAGCAGTAAAACAGTGTACGAAATCTGGCCGCTAGTTTAGAGGCCGCAAGTTGCGAGGTCTTAATAATTGGATCAAGCAGTAAAACAGTACGAAATCTGGCCGATAGTTTAGAGGCTGCAAGTTGCGAGGTCTCAAGAATTGGATCAAGCAGTAAAACAGTACGAAATCTGGCCGATAGTTTAGAGGCTGCAAGTTGCGAGGTCTCAAGAATTGGATTGAAAAGTAAAACAGTACGAAATCTGGCCGAAAGTTTAGAGGCCGCAAGTTGCGAGGTCTCAAGAATTGGATCGAACAGTATAACAGTACGAAATATGGCCGCTAATTTAGAGGCCGCAATTTGCGAAACAATTTGATAAAGACGGCGCAGCACAACTGCAAAATCTGCAGAAAATGTAAAGCATATCAAAAATATTATAATTATTTTTCATTAAACGGCGATAATTAAATTTCAAAATCAATACCATTTTTCAAAAAACACTGAAAATGCTGCATAGGGAAATCCAACGTTCAACTTAAACAACGGGAAGTTGGGAATCAATGGATACGCTCCAGGAGCCTAGGTTACATATATGTTTTTAACTTAAACAATTCAAATATATATGACATCATATAGCCACGTTGTAAGAATCAAAAGGAAAAACAGGTAACGTGGTAAGATTCTTTAATGGAACATGACGAGCTTTCAGGCAGCAACTGCCCTTCTTCAGGTCTTATACAAGTGTAGACAGAGAAGTGCCATATTTATAAGCAAAAATATTTACATATATATGTAGTATATTTTAAGGTAGATAGAGCACAATATTCTTCTAATATTTATATAACCCCATATCTGTATATAAAAATATGTATCGAACAATAGAAGTGACAAATAAAGCCATAGACGACGCCATAGTCCAGACGACAAAGGCCAGACATGATAAACAACCCAGACTAACAGGTGTTTATGCTAATGAGTTCATTCCCCCGTCAGCAGGTGGCCGACACGTGGCCAGACATAATTAATAACCCAGCGCTTGACAGGTGGCGTGATTACGGGATCCAATCAGAACTCGTCAGAGGCCAATATATAAGGTCCCCCAAGATGGGACAAAGTTAGTAGTTGTTTCAGGGCGACGCTGTCATACGGTCGGTCAGATCTCTCACCCCCCCTTCTACCCGCGTAGGCTAGGGCATCCGTGACGTCCGTGGTCTACCTCTACCTTCTTGGAGTACCATCTAGACCTGCCTCTGTCTCTTGCTGTCCCAGTGCGGGAATCCCATCACTCACCCACTACCACGACTGCCCAGCACATTCCACCTCGGGATTACTACAGAACCCGTTAAAGTCGACAGGATAACCGAGGACAGCAACATACAGAAGATGACAGAGGCCGAAGTCGAGTACTTCGCGGATGCCCTCACCGACATGCAACCCCACTGCGACGACCTGGTAAGCCGCCTAACAGACGCCATCAGGGGGCTAGCCATGCCTCGTGCGGAGGAAGCCCTCATTCCCCCTTTCGACGGATCCTACGCGGCCAACAACTTCATCCAACAGCTCGAGCGGACAAGCGAGGGACCGCAGGATGACGCCACGCTGCAAGCCCGGCTCCGCGCACTGCTCAAAGGTGAGCCCCTCTCCCTCTATAACGAACTAAATATGGCCTCTCTGCCATACAGTCAGGCAAAACAAACTCTGATAGACCTCTACCCCGGAAAATCCGAGGTCACCTTCACCAAATTTTTAACGTTTAAATTAAATAATCAGATCCAAATAGGAGAATATTACCGTCAAAAAATAACAATGGGACTACAACTGGGCCTAACCAACCCCATCATAGTAGAGGCATTAACGGAAGGCCTTCAGGTCAATGATCAGCGCCTCATGAGGGCCGTAGCCCCTAAAACCCTGAACGAATGGTATTCTACCATGAATAGAATAAAAGGTACAAATTCACTCCCTACTCCATCCGAACAATTTCAAGGTGTTTCCAACACCAGTGCTTTTCACCGTAATACCGGAACCCCTTCTAGAGGAAGGAACTACAATCATTTTTCCACAGACAGTACCCCAAGATACCCTTCTAGTGCCAGGAAACCACCCTCACCATGCAAATACTGCCAAGGTGACCACTGGAACAATGAATGTTCCATGAACAGGCGATCCTACAGGCAGCAGGCCTATCACAATCAACCTACGGCGCACTATTCCCCATCTGAACAAAATGGCGCCCACAACCTTCCCGTACCGGCCCCCAGGTCTTCTCACACCCCACAAGGCAACGAAAACTCCAATTTTCGTCCCTAAACTATCTAATATTCTATGTAACCCTAAAATTTTTAATAATCTTTATTGTCCATTCCTCTTAGACACAGGAGCCTCTATTAACATAATTAATTTAAATATTTTTAATCATCTTAGTAAAAACTTATCTAATCCTTTAAAATTATATCCATGCCATATATTAATCAATTCCATATCTACTCAAATAAATTCGATAGGATACACATATTTGACCACTACCATAGGAAAAATTACAAGATCAATTAAATTTTATATAATAGATAATTTATTACCTTTTGGTATACTATCATTAAATTCCATTAGTCAATTTTGTTTGACCTTAAATTTACATAATCATTCTATTTATCAATGTGACGCTCCTTTGTCTAAGAAATGGTACCATATAACTTATGTAACACCATGTAATAATGGAGAGAGTGACCATAATCCACCCAATGTGGGTCATTTAAAAAACATACCTAACTCACATTCTCCATTATTACAGGGGAAATATGTCCATCCTATACCATGTCCCATTACCTTGACCAAGACCTCTACCAATTATGACAAAAATGCACCCAGCCAAACTTTAGACCATTTACCCCATTTATATTTATTGCCCCCACTATATCCCTCTGAACATCAATGTAAAACTTTTAATGATTCTTGTAATTTATGTGTTAGGAATGATATCCCTTTAACTTTTATGAATATTATTAAGAATTACTCAAATATTTTTTCTACTAACAAATATAACATCCCAAAATTGAAAATTCCCCCTATCAATATTAGGACAAATTCAGATAAAATAATTGCACTCAGACCGTATCGTACATCTCTCTCAGATCAACGTGAAATACAAGAACAAGTAGGTAAAATGCTAGAATATGATATTATAGAGCCTTCTTTCTCCCCCTATTCATCCCCCGTTACTTTAGTTACCAAAAAGGATAAGACAAAACGATTTTGCGTAGACTACCGCCGCCTGAATGAAATAATTTTCCCCGATGTTCATCCCCTTCCGCTCATAGAGAATATCTTAGATAAATTAGCCAACGCCAAAATTTACTCCCGCGCCGATTTTTCATCAGCATACTGGTCCATCGAAATAAGTCCCCCTGATAGGAATTTATTATCTTTTGTCACGTTAGAGGGTCAGTATAATTTCAAAAGATTACCATACGGGATTAAAATAGGACCCCAGGTGTATGAGCGAGCAGTCAGTCAGATATTGCAAAGAAATAGGTTAGGTTTTATATCACATTATTTCGACGATTTCATTATCTTTTCAAATTCCATAGAAGAACATTTAGATCACTTACAGCAATTTTTTGATATGTGTAATAGGAAAAATTTTAGATTAAATTATAATAAGTGTGACTTCTTTAAAACTACGATAGAATTTTTAGGCTATACCATATCATCAGGCACATACACTCCATTAGTAAAAAATTTAGACGTAATTAATGCCATTAAGGTCCCCACTAGCGTTAAATCCCTCCAATCATTCTTAGGCTCCATTAATGTATATAATAAATTTATAAAAGATCACGCCCGCATTAGGAACCCCCTCAATAATCTACTTAAGAAAGATACACCATGGCACTGGAATGCAAAATGTCAACATTCATTTGACACCCTAAAGGAATGTCTCACCACAAAACCGGTACTACACCTCTTTAAAGAAGGATTACCCTGTCAGCTATTCTGTGATGCCTCACTTCAGGGAATAGCTGGCATCCTAAAACAACAACAACCAGACGGCACTCTACACCCCGTGCAATATTACAGCAGAGCACTCCGACCCCACGAGAAAAATTATACCATCACAGAGTTGGAATGCCTTGCTGTGATAGATAGTGTGGAAAAATTCCGCATCTATCTCGCAGGTGTAAGGTTCACAATTTTTACGGACCACCATGCATTACAATGGTTAAAAACCATAAAAAAAACCCAACGGGTAGACTTTTTAGGTGGAGCTTAAAGATGTCCGCATACGAATACGATATAAAATATATAAAAGGTAAAACGCAGTACGAGGCAGATCTACTGTCCCGCAATCCTTTATGTGGTTTTCTCACGACCACCCAAATAATAGAAAAGCAACCCCAATTACCTCCATCTACACTTATCAAAACGAATATAGATGGCCTCCATACAATCAAACGTAAAGGTATTGTTAAGATTATAGTTCCCCCTTCCTTACAACATACGCTAATTAATAAAGTACATTTAGAATATAACCATCCTGGTGTATCCCAAATGATTAGGCTCATCTCCACACAGTATACTTGGTGTGGAATGACCAAATCTATAGTTAAATATAATAGGTCCTGTCCCACATGCCAACTTATAAAGAAACCGAAAGGTCCATTATATGGTAGATTAGAACGCCCCCCTATAGCTTTACAACCCTACGATATGTTATCTATAGACACTATTTCAGGTTTTTCTAAATACGGTAATTCTAAGTCATACTTACACGTAATTGTAGATCACCTAAGTCGGTATACATGGACCTTCCCCAGTAAGTCAACTAATATAATCACATACATTCAGTGTATCAAAAAGGTATTGCAGAGTGGCCGCCCAAAACGCCTTCTTTCGGATCGGGCACCTGCTTTTACTTCCCCAAAGTTCAGGAGATTCTTAATAAAGAACGGGATACAGCCTCTACTAACCACTGCAAATAACCCTCAAGCTAACGGTTTATGCGAGCGTCTTAACGCGACACTCACCGGGAAGCTGAGGTTACTGAACTTAGAGAATCCAGGAACCTCCTGGACTAAATTAATTAAGATAGTAACTAATAAATATAACGATACCCCCCATACGATAACTGGATTTCCCCCCGTATTTTTAATGTATAATATAATCCCCTCAGACTTAAATAACCACATAAATCCCTATCCCAATATAATAGAAAGTAGAAAACTAGCAATACAACGTACAAATGACAGGCATGACAAAGAGAAAATTAAATATGATAACAAACATAAAAATCCACACTTTGATACAGGAGATTTAGTATTAGTAAAGGCGTATCATCATCCAAATAGCGGTAAGCTAGTACCCTACTTTACAGGTCCATATAAAATTACGGAAATAATTTCTGATAATGTCGTACGTATAAATAGACCCAATAGGATTACAGGTAATGATAGCGATACTGTACATGTAAATAAATTACAATATTATAATGAAGAGGTCCTCTATATTTCACCACCCAAAGTAGAACCCCTAAAAATAAATAGAATAATAAACCCTTTCCGACATTTAGATCCCAAGTTGTTTAGTTCAATAGAAAAAAGTATAGCTCATAGATTTTCCGAACCATTCAACCATTTGTCCCCACATCTATTCTCATAAAATTAGGGAAATCTAGGTCCTGAACGTCTGGCGAACTCCTCGACATAAAGTAGTCAATTAAAAAATCATAAATCATGGCATTCAACACCATTTCATGATTACCTTTTCCTTCACCAATAATTTCTCTCCCTCAAATGTAGGACTATCTTTCTTTTTCTATTAGGCACACAACTGATCACTTAAGACTAACCCTCGGAATTGTTTGGACTGGAATAGCGCAATTCCGAGAATATAATTCATACACACATTGTATATAAAAACAAAGAAACATTATGTAATTATTTTTTATTATCCCAGTTAGCTTCTTTTTCTTAATTTATGATAATATATCCCGTATTCCATTAACACAGTTCGCATGATCATAACCCCATTATTTATACACTAATTAATTAATTTCTTTTATACCAAATCTTATTTTTTATAATGTTATAGGATAGTTTATAATTTTGTCAACCCCGTTTAAAATTTAGGTCCCCATCACCTCTAAAATCGATACTGTACATGAGACCAAAGAAGACGCCATCTTGGCCTTCTAAGAAGACAATTAATTCCAATCTGCTTCCCCACGCGCGCGACAACAAACTCAAGGTCGCACTGATCTCCCCCTAATTGTTTTTTCTACTTCGACTTTGCCTCCCTACTGCTAAAGGGGTGGAATGACATTTGCACCCATCATTAGCATCCATCATTAGCAGAGGTAATCTTTCTTACCTCATCACTCTTACCTGTCAAACATTCAATTGTAGGGCTTTTGGGTACTTTTAATACGAACATGCATCACATTACTGGCTCCCTTGTTAGGAATCAAAAAGGGTTTATTTTTTTGTCAAATTTGTCGCCTCTCATTTCCCTATATGTAACGTAATGTTACATGGAGAAAAGAACTATTAAATTAATACTTTAAAAGATGTTCCCCAAACGTAACAAGCCGGCGTTTGGGTAGGCTCACCTAAAAATTTTGCAGACCAACTGCATAAAACGCTCTGCAATCTTTTTAGCGCCTAAGACATGCACTACATTCTACATGTACCCAAAGTCCTATCTTCCACTACAATGACATCATTTTAGGGATCAAGATCGCTCCCCGGCTGGTCTCACATAATATAATCGGGAAGTCTGGCAAAGACCAACTTCTCAGACCGGACCAAAGCGACATAGGGCCACATTACCTCCCCGTAGGTCAAACTAGAAAGACCTCAATAATCTTGCATCTACATTGTGTGTAAATATGTTCCCTTTTTTCAGGAACGGATATTTTTGTTTCTTTTACTTTTCTCTCATTTATTGTAAATAGACTTACAGTTTATCTAGTTTTGTGGTGTTGGACTTTGTTTTTTTTTAACTTACCAATGTAGATAAAACATTTCACTATTCATCAATAATATCATTTTGTTTATTAACCATCAACATTAATGCCTTCAATTACCAATCAATCCTTTATATATTATTACCTTTAATATGTTTATTTAATTTTAATTTTCTTTTTCTCATCATGTTTAGACTTAGCATTGTACAACTTCAACTATCTTAGACACCATTTAAAAAACCTACGCCTAACAATATTTATAATATTTCTTTAACAGATAAAACATTTATCATTTTTTTTTCTTTGTAGATTTCAAAATGTTATTTTTGACGCTTCCCTTACAACCTCTAACTCTATCCCATGAACCTTTCCTCCCAACTTATTACAGCCATCAAGAGATTATTGTTCGTCAGCCATTTTCTTTTTTTTTTTAATTGATTAACCTAACTAGGAGACCCTTCCTCGCTGTACATTTCCCCACAGTGAGCTCAGGAGACCCAGTTAGAAATTTTATTTTTTCTCATCGTCCGGCTCATCATTTTTTCATTTTTCAACTTTTTCTTTTCACCACACAAGCCGGACACAATCAAAATTGGCAGCAATAACTCTCTTACACCCACCTCTCCTTTTCCGCATCCTTCAAACCTCCAACCTTCCAAGGGATTCCAGTTCGCCGAACATTTTTGTTTTTTTTTCATTGATTAATCCGACTGGAACAATCCTTCCTCGTTAACCATTCCCGATAATGAGTTCAGGATATCCAGCGCGATATTTTTTTTTTCTCATCGCCCGACTCATCATATCAATTCATCATATTTTCAACTTTTCACTTTTTTTTCTCTCATCATTCAACCGGGCATAATCATTATGGGCAACAGGGATCCCTCTTACCTCTACCTTCCCCTTTTACCTCCATCTATCTTCCCAACTCTTTCCGCTGTCTGAGCTAATGATGCAGACGGAATATCTTGGGCCTTCTGTTAATGAAAACAATGCCTCACTTAAACAAGTTCGCATTGCATTGCAGAATGTTTGGGATACTACTTTTGCAGAAACATGCTCAGATACCCCCTTTCCCTTTTTCAACCTTAGCGTCACATTATAAGTTCAGTCAATAAACTACATTTTTTTCTCTCATCTTTAATACAATAAGATATTATTTTCCTTGTACGATTCATTTTATCATAGTTACCATTTTGTATTATATACCTTCTCTTAATCTTTTATCATTCATTTTGTACGTTTTTATTGATACACCACCCTTACAACATCTTTCTCTTTTTAACTTGTAACTTCATAATAATTTTAACTAATTTGTATACAAATTATTTCTTTTATTTTTTATAGTAGGTTTGTTAGGTTATCACTCATTACATGTCATTCCCCCAACCAAACCTTCATCACCGGGGACACATTCTGTAGTATATTTTAAGGTAGATAGAGCACAATCTTCTTCTAATATTTATATAACCCCATATCTGTATATAAAAATATGTATCGAACAATAGAAGTGACAAATAAAGCAAAGAGGTAAAGGTAGATCAGACGACGCCATAGTCCAGACGACAAAGGCCAGACATGATAAACAACCCAGACTAACAGGTGTTTATGCTAATGAGTTCATTCCCCCGTCAGCAGGTGGCCGACACGTGGCCAGACATAATTAATAACCCAGCGCTTGACAGGTGGCGTGATTACGGGATCCAATCAGAACTCGTCAGAGGCCAATATATAAGGTCCCCCAAGATGGGACAAAGTTAGTAGTTGTTTCAGGGCGACGCTGTCATACGGTCGGTCAGATCTCTCACCCCCCCTTCTACCCGCGTAGGCTAGGGCATCCGTGACGTCCGTGGTCTACCTCTACCTTCTTGGAGTACCATCTAGACCTGCCTCTGTCTCTTGCTGTCCCAGTGCGGGAATCCCATCACTCACCCACTACCACGACTGCCCAGCACATTCCACCTCGGGATTACTACATATACGCGCAAGGAAATAAGGAATTTTACATACTGAAGATTGGAAAGGGAAATTTGCATAGTTACAAATAAAACGAACTCTGTGTGAGAAATAGAGGCAAAAAACGGAGATAAAAATTAAACATAAAGGCATAACATGGAGATAAAAATTGAAACCAAAAACAAAACCCAGAAACACATCAGCGAGTGAGGCCGTAAAGTATTGTATATTGCGGTGGGAGATCAATCTTCCGGTTAAAACTGGGAGTACAGTTCGATACCAGTGCTTCCAGAACCAAGCGTTGGTACTTGTTTCCAATATCTCTGTATACAGAAATCGTATCATCTAAATTGAAGGAATGGTCAAAATCTGCGATGTGTTGAAAAATGAGAGACTTTCTATCTTTGGAACGTATATTACGATTATGTTCGCGGATTCTAGTAGCGATGGTTCGACCAGTTTCACCAATGTAGCATTGTTCACAATCGTTGCATGATATTTTATAGATGACGTTATTGAGGGATAGAGGGTTAAGTTTGATGGAACTTTTTGTTATAGGGTGCCGTAAGGATGCTTCTAGGGAAGGCGAATTCTTGAAAAAGGTGCGAATATCGAATTTTCGTAAAAATAACGCGATATCGGAGTTCGTGGTCGAAAAAGGAAGGACACAGACGTTTTTATACAGAGGAGGTGCAGCTTTTTTGTGGTTCGGGACGTAAAAATGGCGATCAATAAAATTATGAGGGTAACCGGCGGATAAAAGATGGGTGTAAACGGTACGTTTCTCGATCATTCTAAATAAGGCAAGGGAGCAATGAGTGTATACCCGTTTGGAGAGAGTTTTTACCGTGGTGATTTTGTGTGAAACCGGGGCATGCGATAAAAAGTGTAAATAGGAGGGAGTGAATTCAATGGCCGTTTCTTTGTACAGATGAGAGGCTCCCCTATGGGCAGCCCTCTTTCCACAATAGCAGCTGAGATAGTTATGTCCAATTTGGACCGGTGGTTGGTTTCCCATAATCATTTGGGGATCGAGATGTGGTCGAGGTACGTTGACGATATTTTTTGCCTCCATCGTGATACCGACCATCTCCCTATACTCACAGTTTTAAACTCATACCATCATGATCTCCGTTTTACTCACAACCCATCCTGTTTTGATTGCATCCCGTTTTTAGATGTTTTAGTCATTAACACTAATGGCACTTTTCAGACCACCGTATTTCGCAAGCCTAACTTCACTCCCTCCTATTTACACTTTTTATCGCATGCCCCGGTTTCACACAAAATCACCACGGTAAAAACTCTCTCCAAACGGGTATACACTCATTGCTCCCTTGCCTTATTTAGAATGATCGAGAAACGTACCGTTTACACCCATCTTTTATCCGCCGGTTACCCTCATAATTTTATTGATCGCCATTTTTACGTCCCGAACCACAAAAAAGCTGCACCTCCTCTGTATAAAAACGTCTGTGTCCTTCCTTTTTCGACCACGAACTCCGATATCGCGTTATTTTTACGAAAATTCGATATTCGCACCTTTTTCAAGAATTCGCCTTCCCTAGAAGCATCCTTACGGCACCCTATAACAAAAAGTTCCATCAAACTTAACCCTCTATCCCTCAATAACGTCATCTATAAAATATCATGCAACGATTGTGAACAATGCTACATTGGTGAAACTGGTCGAACCATCGCTACTAGAATCCGCGAACATAATCGTAATATACGTTCCAAAGATAGAAAGTCTCTCATTTTTCAACACATCGCAGATTTTGACCATTCCTTCAATTTAGATGATACGATTTCTGTATACAGAGATATTGGAAACAAGTACCAACGCTTGGTTCTGGAAGCACTGGTATCGAGCTGTACTCCCAGTTTTAACCGGAAGATTGATCTCCCACCGCAATATACGTACAATACTTTACGGCCTCACTCGCTGATGTGTTTCTGGGTTTTGTTTTTGGTTTCAATTTTTATCTCCATGTTATGCCTTTATGTTTAATTTTTATCTCCGTTTTTTGCCTCTATTTCTCACACAGAGTTCGTTTTATTTGTAACTATGCAAATTTCCCTTTCCAATCTTCAGTATGTAAAATTCCTTATTTCCTTGCGCGTATATATGTAAATATTTTTGCTTATAAATATGGCACTTCTCTGTCTACACTTGTATAAGACCTGAAGAAGGGCAGTTGCTGCCTGAAAGCTTGTCATGTTCCATTAAAGAATCTTACCACGTTACCTGTTTTTCCTTTCAAATATATATGTTATCAATTTTTTATAAAATGTTTAGTGATAGAGAAATAATTATATATAATTGCCAAAATAATCGTATTTAAAAAGGCTTAGAGCAAACCTAACAACAATAGAGAACTAATAATTTTTAAAAATAAAAGAAGATAGATTTAATACAATTCCGAAATAAGAGTATTTCATAATTTAGCTCTATAAAAATTAGTATCTATTCAAGCTCAACTTTAAAATTATCCAAAAAAATGATCAAGGCAACGCTGAAAAGGTAAAATCAAGTTTTAGAGGCCGAATGTTACGAAGGTTCAAGAAATTGACCAGAGCGGCATCAGGGCTGAAAGATACGACCGCTCGTTTTGAATGCCTCTCCTTAAAAATGTTCAAGGAATTGATCAGGGTGGAATTAAGACTGCCACCAATTACTTTAAAAGTCCCACTTTCTGATTTTCAAGTAATTGATAATGGCAGCACCGCAGCTTCAAGATTTGGTCGGTGGCCTTAAGAACAGAACGTCGCAATGGCTAAAGGAATTGGTCAGATGAGGCAGCACCAAATTTGCCAGATCTAGTATTGGTTTTGAAGGCCCGCACATAGCGAAATTCTCAGAGAATTTATCATTGAGGCACCTCGGCTCGAAGATCTGGTCGCTCATTTTATATGCTGCGCGTTATATAAAGGCTCATGGAACTAACCGAGGAGGCATTACAGCTGTAAGATCTGGCCACTAGTTGTAGATGCTGCACGTTGCAAATATTCAAGGAATTGATAATGGCGGCACCGTGTCTTCAAGATCTGGCCACTAAATGTAGATGTTGCACGTTGCAAATATTCAAGGAATTGGTAATGGCGGCACCGTGGCTTCAAGATCTGTTTACTAGTTTTAGATGCTGCACGTTGCAAATTTTCAAGGAATTGATAATGGCGGCACCGTGGCTTCAAGATCAGTCCACTAAATGTAGATGCTGCACGTTGCAAATTTTCAAGGAATTGATAATGCCGGCACCGTGGCTTCAAGATCAGGCCACTAAATGTAGATGCTGCACGTTGCAAATATTCAAGGAATTGGTAATGGCGGCACCGTGGCTTCAAGATCAGGCCACTAAATGTAGATGCTGCACGTTGCAAATATTCAAGGAATTGGTAATGGCGGCACCGTGGCTTCAAGATCTGTTTACAAGTTGTAGATGCTGCACGTTGCAAATTTTCAAGGAATTGATAATGGCGGCACCGTGTTTTCAAGATCTGGCCACTAAATGTAGATGCTGCACGTTGCAAATATTCAAGGAATTGATAACGGCGGCACCGTGTCTTCAAGATATGGCCACTAAATGTAGATGCAGCACGTTGCAAATATTCAAGGAATTGATAACGGCGGCACCGTGTCTTCAAGATATGGCCACTAAATGTAGATGCTGCACGTTGCAAATATTCAAGGAATTGATAATGGCGGCACCGTGGTTTCAAGATCTGGCCACTAGTTGTAGATGCTGCACGTTGCAAATTTTCAAGGAATTGATAATGTCGGCACCGTGGCTTCAAGATCTGTCTACTAGTTGTAGATGCTGCACGTTGCAAATTTTCAAGGAATTGATAATGGCGGCACCGTGGCTTCAAGATCAGTTCACTAAATGTAGATGCTGCACGTTGCAAATTAAAGGAATTGATAATGCCGGCACCGTGGCTTCAAGATCAGGCCACTAAATGTATATGCTGCACGTTGCAAATATTCAAGGAATTGGTAATGGCGGCACCGTGGCTTCAAGATCAGGCCACTAAATGTAGATGCTGTACGTTGCAAATTTTCAAGGAATTGATAATGTCGGCACCGTGGCTTCAAGATCTGTCTACTAGTTGTAGATGCTGCACGTTGCAAATTTTCAAGGAATTGATAATGGCGGCACCGTGGCTTCAAGATCAGTCCACTAAATGTAGATGCTGCACGTTGCAAATTAAAGGAATTGATAATGCCGGCACCGTGGCTTCAAGATCAGGCCACTAAATGTAGATGCTGCACGTTGCAAATATTCAAGGAATTGATAATGGCGGCACCGTGGTTTCAAGATCTGGCCACTAGTTGTAGATGCTGCACGTTGCAAATTTTCAAGGAATTGATAATGTCGGCACCGTGGCTTCAAGATCTGTCTACTAGTTGTAGATGCTGCACGTTGCAAATTTTCAAGGAATTGATAATGGCGGCACCGTGGCTTCAAGATTAGTCCACTAAATGTAGATGCTGCACGTTGCAAATTAAAGGAATTGATAATGCCGGCACCGTGGCTTCAAGATCAGGCCACTAAATGTAGATGCTGCACGTTGCAAATATTCAAGGAATTGGTAATGGCGGCACCGTGGCTTCAAGATCAGGCCACTAAATGTAGATGCTGCACGTTGCAAATATTCAAGGAATTGGTAATGGCGGCACCGTGGCTTCAAGATCTGTTTACTAGTTGTAGATGCTGCACGTTGCAAATTTTCAAGGAATTGATAATGGCGGCACCGTGTTTTCAAGATCTGGCCACTAAATGTAGATGCTGCACGTTGCAAATATTCAAGGAATTGATAACGGCGGCACCGTGTCTTCAAGATATGGCCACTAAATGTAGATGCTGCACGTTGCAAATATTCAAGGAATTGATAATGGCGGCACCGTGTCTTCAAGATCTGGCCACTAGTTGTAGTTGCTGCACGTTGCAAATATTCAAGGAATTGATAACGGCGGCACCGTGGCTTCAAGATCTGTCCACTAGTTGTATATGCTGCACGTTGCAAATATTCAAGGAATTGATAATGTCGGCACCGTGGCTTCAAGATCTGTATACTAGTTGTAGATGCTGCACGTTGCAAATTTTCAAGGAATTGATAATGGCGGCACCGTGGCTTCAAGATCAGTCCACTAAATGTAGATGCTGCACGTTGCAAATTAAAGGAATTGATAATGCCGGCATCGTGGCTTCAAGATCAGGCCACTAAATGTAGATGCTGCACGTTGCAAATATTCAAGGAATTGGTAATGGCGGCACCGTGGCTTCAAGATCTGTTTACTAGTTGTAGATGCTGCACGTTGCAAATTTTCAAGGAATTGATAATGGCGGCACCGTGTTTTCAAGATCTGGCCACTAAACGTAGATGCTGCACGTTGCAAATATTCAAGGAATCGATAATGGCGACACCGTGGCTTCAAGATCTGTCTACTAGTTGTAGATGCTGCACGTTGCAAATATTCAAGGAATCGATAATGGCGACACCGTGGCTTCAAGATCTAGTCACTAGTTGTAGATGCTGCACGTTGCAAATATTCAAGGAATTGATAATGGCGGCACCGTGTCTTCAAGATCTGGCCACTAGTTGTAGTTGCTGCAGTTGCAAATATTCAAGGAATTGATAATGGCGGCACCGTGGCTTCAAGATCTGTCCACTAGTTGTAGATGCTGCACGTTACAAATATTCAAGGAATTGATAACGGCGGCACCGTGGCTTCAAGATCTGTCCACTAGTTGTAGATGCTACACGTTGCAAATATTCAAGGAATTGATAATGTCGGCACCGTGGCTTCAAGATCTGTTTACTAGTTGTAGATGCTGCACGTTGCAAATTTTCAAGGAATTGATAATGGCGGCACCGTGGCTTCAAGATCAGTCCACTAAATGTAGATGCTGCACGTTGCAAATTAAAGGAATTGATAATGGCGGCACCGTGGCTTCAAGATCAGGCCACTAAATGTAGATGCTGCACGTTGCAAATATTCAAGGAATTGGTGATGGCGGCACCGTGGCTTGAAGATCTGTTTACTAGTTGTAGATGCTGCACGTTGCAAATTTTCAAGGAATTGATAATGGCGGCACCGTGGCTTCAAGATCAGTCCACTAAATGTAGATGCTGCACGTTGCAAATATTCAAGGAATTGATAACGGCGGCACCGTGTCTTCAAGATATGGCCACTAAATGTAGATGCTGCACGTTGCAAATATTCAAGGAATTGATAATGGCGGCACCGTGGTTTCAAGATCTGGCCACTAGTTGTAGATGCTGCACGTTGCAAATTTTCAAGGAATTGAGAATAAGCGAGTACCAAATGAACCATATTTGGCCGTGCGTTAACATGATGAAGCCACCAATCTTCATTATCTACCATCTTTTAGAGCGTTTTTTTTTTTTTTGTGCACAACCTCCCATAGCTTTTTCAAAATAGCAAGATTATTAGTTAAATATTATCCCAGTTGGTGTAAATTCAGGATATACGAGTTCTTTGCTGTCGAAGAAAGTAACGAGCAGAACCTTCATTTTTAACTTTTCCATCTTAAATTATTTGGGGGTCTTGGTTCATCATCTGCCAACAATTGACTTGATTGGTGTTTTGGTTTGTAATCGCAGCCATTGACCGATGTCTAGTCCCCTGTTGTTATCTTATGTTGGCATATTTTGGCTTGTACGGCAAATTTAAGCAAGTTTTTGCAGATATCTTTGCATGTCTCTTTCTTCTCCAGAGTTAATATCCGAGGGACAAACTTTCAAGATTGTCTTTTTAGACCTATATAATTATTATTAATGGAATTGATTCTCTGATTGTTCTTTTTCGATTTTGTAACACTAGGGCTTTACTTTTCAACATTTTCAGGAACACTCACCATTTTTGGTCATTCACACCTTGTGTCGTCTTCCACGAAAGTTCGGTCATCTTTAAGCTTTTTGAACCATTCAAATGTTGTTATTCTTTTAAATGTGTCTTCTCCATATTCTATTTGTAACCGATCAAAGCTCTGACTGGCTGATTTACAAATTCAGAAACCGAATTACAAACAAACACCTTATTCCATTTTAATTTAGCAGTTACGGATACAAATTGCACTCTTAGAATGACGTCTTGCCTGAAAGATTGTACGATTGTGCCATTTAAATGTTTATCTTCTTTTGACGTGACAACGTCTTAAATTAGGTTGCGGCTGGGAGTCACTTATGAAAAAGTGTAACGCCCGGTAACGTTACGATGAGTCACCGAACGAGAGTGCTGCGCGCGCAGCGCTAGAGAATTAGGCGCATTGAATCGGCGCATGCTTGTCTCTGTCTTTGTCTTTCTCGAACGTTCTTGGCGTTGGAAAAACAAGAAAGCGTCATAATACAAGTTCACACGTGTGGTTAAAGTATAGTCAGCTGTGTCTGTAGTGAAAATGTGGAGTGCTTAGATTCGTCATTTACAACAACTACAACAATAAAGGTAAATAATTGTACACTGATATTTCATTATCGTAAACTATGATTGATTGATTAATTGTTAGATTGACACAAAAGTTGAGAAACTGAGTTTATAGGTTATGTCATACTATTGATAAATGTTGATAGTGTTAAGTAAATTATTAGTGTAAAATTAATTAATTAATTAATTATTATTTTACAAATTTTAAATAGTTTCAAATTTATTTAGCAAAAATTTGAACCTTCGATCTGAATAAATGTTTTGATTTTCGAATTGATTCTTTAAAATTACAAATATTAAGAAAAAGTGGCAGATATAAGAAAACTTTATTTAAACTGTGTTGAGCAAGAATTTTAACATCTAATTTAAGTAAATGTTTTAATTTTCAACTTCATCATTTACAATTACAAATTTTATTTAATTTCAAATTTATTTAGCAAAAATTTGAACCTTCGATCTGAATAAGTGTTTTGATTTTCAAATACCAACGCGGCTGGTGGAGTGGCGATCTATCGTAAATTATCATCGACATCTACGGCGGAAGTGTTCCAAGTTGCGATTACAGACGTAACTCGTGTCATTAAAACCAAGGGTGACATGTGCATGACTGAATTTACTTGCTTCGCCGCTAATACTAGCTTCAAGTTTATACTCGGTGCTGTATATATTCATCCAGGAGCTAGTATGCAGGATATTGGAATGTTACTATGGCAAGGACTCGGTCCGTACATTCACAACAGCCAGTACGTGCCACCGTTCGTGCAAGTTGATTCTAGTATACCGATTCTTCTGTGTGGTGATTTTAACAAAAACGTAAAGCCTGACAACTCGTTTCTTAATATCATGAAAAATACGTATAATCTTGATTGCGTATCAAACGTTTCTAAGTCAACTACGTTAAAAGGAACAACTATCGACTTGACTTTTTCAAGACACATTACAGCAGAAACACTTCCTTTCATTTCATATTTCTCCTATCATCGTCCTATCCTCAACAAAATCACTCAAATAGGAATTAGTTAAGTTTAAGTTTACATGTACAATGTTTTAGTAAACAAAATATATTTCTATAGTTAAAATTTGTGCAATTCTTATTTTCATTCAATTCCTTGTTCCTATTGTGCAATTTAATTATATTCATATCAATAAATATTCTACCGTTGTCACGTAAAATCTTCGCCCGTAAAACCGACTTTACAGGCAACCATTTGTTTTTTTTTTTTTTTAATGTCTTCTCCAAATGTTATTTGTAACCGATCAAAGCTCTGACTGGCTGATTTACCGATTCTGAAACATAATTTCAAACAAACACTTTATTCCATTTTAATTTAGCAGTTACGGGTACAAAATTGTACCCGTAGAAGGGCGTCTTGCCTGAAAGCTTGTACAATCATCCTCTTATATAAAGAATCTCTTCTCCCTGACTTGCGTTTCTTCTTCTATAGCGAATAGAGAGATTATCGTCGTCTTAACAGTACTATATGCATGGAATCTCATAGCTGCATGGTAGATTAAACTAGCGAAACCGTTAAGAGAGTTCACTATTGATGAGACAGGCCCTTCCTATATTTCCATTGCAGTAAGGACAGTAATAAACATTTTGAAAATCATTATTTGTAAAAAAAAAAAAAAAAGAGATAAAAACGTTTTAAAATAGTTTCAAAACTTGATATAGATGGCGTATCTTGTATTTAGACAATTGACAATTTAAACAATTTTATTGATTCTTTTAATCAAATTTTACAAAGGTGGAAAAATAAAAGAGTAAAAGGGCATATAAAGTGTAGGGGAATATATATATACTAGACGAATGGCCCGGGCAACGCCCGGGGTTTACCCGAGTGCGAATATATTCTAAAAACGTTGACTTGGGTGGTCGCTATTAACAGGGTGGTCTGTATAGACAGGTGGATGTATCACACAGCTGATAACAGGGTTGTCTAGAGTGGTCGCTATAGACATGGTGGTCTGTATAGACAGGTTTATGAGAGAGGCACAAACTTACAGGTTGTTGACGCCGCAATCCCCAGAGAGAGTGTTTTTTGTTGCATCATGCTGTGACTCACACGCCGACCCAAGGTCAACAGGGGTGGAGCAGCAAGCTTAGGCCTATCACCGTCTGGCGGCGCTGCTTGCGAGTTATATCTACAATTCTGCAAATAACTCTGAGGATATTCAAGATATTCAAGAAATTATTTTTCGAAAACCTTTCCGGGGATATACCTAATAATATCCCAGAATTTCATGGCGATTGGATGTATGGTTTTTGAATAACAGGGTTGTCTAGAGGGGGGCAGGGAGGACACGTGTTCCCTTGCAGCCAATGAGCGCGCATTCTATCCGTGAGCTTCAGACAAACAGACAAACAAACAGACAGAATAAGGCAAATATATAAGTAGATATAGTTGTGTACAAATGTCTTCAGCAAGGAAGGTTTCCCCACCTTGAAAGAGTCCTCCTCCAGGTCTTCTTGAACACTCCTCAGTTCCACGCCGAGGAAGTACCTATAGATGTGTGTCTTGGCAGACGCCAGGATGTCTTGTATTTAGATAATCGTAGCTTTTCTGCAAGAGAGCAATGGGATTTACATTCTCTGTGAAGTTACAATGGAGAATTCAGAATTTAGGACACGATATGGTCTGGAGTAACTACCGAAACCAAAGTTAGGGTAAAGAAAACTGCAAAGTAGCAGTTCAATGGCGCCTTGATTCTTGTTTTCCTTCTTCTTTCTTATCTCCACTCGATCATATTAAGGAATCAAGCTTGTAAAGTTTGACAACAATCATGATTGGGTGAAGTAAAATGCGTCTGCCTTTGTCATTAAGACTGGGAACACTACTCAGTGGCAGGCCGACTTAACTCCAAAAGAAATGGCCGCCTCTGATATGAGGAACAGACGCCATGTGCAGCCACTCCTAACATGGAGAATAAACGCTGCTCATCCTGTATCCCTGAATTAGGAGCCCTTTCAGGGTACTATCAGCCGGGCCAGCTGAGCCCAGGTTTTTTTAGTGAGCTTGTTACTGCTCCCCCTCCTCCTTTTTCATCCGGGCTTGGGACCGGCAAAGGCGGAGTTAAGCTTGATTCTTGTACAAGGGTCTGATCACACCTGTGAATACTAGTAACCAAACGCAACTCCGGCACACTTTTCTATCGAATGCCGCCTGTAGAAGAACCTTTGAGTCCGAAAGCTGGTACGTATATGGTTCATTAAAATGAACACTTTGTCCTAATTCTTTAACTATCGTTTATCCATCATTAGTGTAAATTGTTATTATGATGCATTAGCGCGCCATCTGTTATGAAAATTCGAAACTATTTTAGACACGTGTGATTCTTTTTAAAATTAAACAATTTCTACTGCCCTTACTGAAATGGAAAAATTAATGGGAGGGTCTAGCTCATCAGTGGGTGAACCCTCGCAGCGGTTTCGCAGTAAGGGCAGTAGAATTGTTTAATTTCAAAAAAAGAATCATACGCGTCTATAATAGTTTCGAAATTGTTATCATCACTAGTCATTATGATCATGGTGTGTAATTGACGACTGCCTTTACTGTAAGTGCACCACATGTCTATACACATAGAAATCAGTTCGAATTTTGCCTTTATAACTGGGCCAGAGTCGCGATTGGTTATTTTCACTCTTTTGTGGTTTGGACATTAGCATAAATCGGGGGGGGATTGAAGTTATTTTTTTATTCTTTTTTATTCAGAAAAAAAGTGGCCTATGCGGGATTAGATCCTGGAGTCATAGTTGTCGAAATTTGAAGGTTTATAACACTCTTCCACCTGTTTCCATTAGTAAATCGTAATAAGGGTTGGTAGAAAAGAGAGAATGGTAAGGTTAAATGGTGTGAGTTCAACTAATCTCTAATCTGTTTAATTCTTTCAATCTATTTGCTTATGCAAATAACAACAGCTGAGATGGTGCAGGATGCCTCACATCACTGTCACTGCCCTCGCCGCTTGCCTCATGTCCTCCCTGACGGTCTGTAGCAACGCCCTGCTGCTCACTTCCCTCGCACACTCCCGCCGGCGCTGCTTCCGATCCAGCGTGTTCCTGGCCGCTCTGGGCGGGGCAGACTTAGCAGTAGGGATCGCCGTGCCGTGTGGCCTTCTGTGTCACCTGGCCCCCGGGTGGCCTCCCCCGCCACCTCTCTGTCTGCTGCCGTACATCGGGGCGGCCCTCCCCGTGGGTGTCTCCCTGCTCTGCCTCACCTCGGTGGCCCTGGACCGCTACGCCTCGTTGGTCGCCCCGCTGAGATACGGCCAGCTCCTACCTCCCCGTGCTGCTCGACGTCTGGTAGCCTTTTTCTGGATCTACTCTCTGCTCATAGCTGCAACTCCTGCTCTTTCCCGGATCTCTCACGGTCCTCTGGAATGTTCTCTGTCTTCTTACCTCACACCTGTTCGTGAATTCCTCTTTATCGCGCTCTTTCTGCCATGTTCTATCCTCTTCCTCATGTCCTACTGCTATGTCTACGGAGTGGCTAGACGCCATGCAAGAGCGATCTACTCCGTAGAAGCCTCGATCAGCTCGAATGTCTCCTCTCACCCACGTTATGTCCGACCGTTGGCTGTGACAGTGGGATCCTTCCTGGTGCTCTGGACACCATTCCAAGCGGCTCTCCTGACATCCTGCTGCTCTGACCGTACCTACATCTATCTCGGCGTCATGCTAGCGGCTAACAGCGCGGTCAATCCCTGGCTCTACGGCTACCGGAACGCTGATCTACGTCATGCCTTCCTGCGCTACTTCGTCCCCGCTAGCTTCCGTAGACATCTGCCGCCGAAGACATCTGCTACTAGTGGCGTTAGGCTTCTCCCTTCCCCTAACCCGACTACAGAGATTACTGGCAACATCTTCTCCACATCCTATGTTTAAGTAAAAATCTTCCTCTACCTACAGTCTCCTCACTTCAACATCCACCCACACCAATAACTCTCTAATAAAAGAGAAAAACGACGCCCAGCGTCTCATAAGAAGCGTTACCTAAATGATAGGGGCACGGTCCTCGGTTATTTCAATTTACATACAACACTTTAAAGTATAAAACATGACACATATGTGTCACTTTGATTACTTTTTCTATTTTTGTCTACTTCTTCTATACTTCTTGGTTACTTAGTATATAATTGCCACTTTTGATGCATATAAATATGTTACAAAAGTGGGTACAGATTCATATCAATGTATAATCCACAAAACCAACTTTGCCAAATTCATACAGTTAACCTTTTGTATACCATAATTTTACTTCAAGCATTATAACGTTGCAGAAATAACTCGAAATACGCTATTAGCGCGTGAAAAAGTGAGGCCATTTCTAAACCCATTACACACAGGCGGTTAGCGAATTTCAGCATTGATGATTCCAGTCTGGAAGATAAAGAGGTCATAAATAGATAGAGTAAATATACAAATGCATTTATTTAAAAGAATAGGTGCCTCTTTTGTACACGAATAATATTAAAATAAAAACATAAAGCCTCCAGGGAAAAGATTCTTTTAAAAATATTTTTTATTTAAAAATATCTCGAACTTTCGGGCAAGTAAGCCCTTCTACGGGAGAAACTATTTTACATTATTAATACGCCAATAAAATATGATTCAAAATTAAATAAAGTTCTTTGGTTGTTTATATTTGTTTCAAGGCATAATCAACGCGGGATTCTGTTGCGCGTGCTTCACTTGGGGGTTATGGGGTGGGGGGGCTCAGGGAATATAATGTTATAAACTTTCGGAATATCTATTCTTCTGTTAATGCTATTGTGCTTTCTGGATATGATGAATTCTATTGTATAATATATAATATTGCCACGTGCAAAATTAGGAAAGACAAACTTCGGAAATATTTTATTTACGGGCTGCTAACCAAAATAAAATGATTTTTGAGCCCCAATGGCCGCGTAAAGCGGAATATATAAAACCACTATGACCAGGCTGGGGAGACAGGATCTCCGTCAGGGAAGAGGCTAGCTAGGCCGGATAAGACAAACTTCAGGATGACACAGCAATTTATTTAAGGCAAAAACAAACTATGAATTATAAACAAAAGATAAGCAATGAGGGAAGTTTACAGAGTAGCAAAAAATGAACATAAAAAATGATAATCTGTTAATAAAATAATAAATACTTTGCTTCAATATCCTTCCGCAGTTTTACAATGTATTATGACCTAAAATTGGCCATACCTATTTACCAGCTTAAAACACCTCTTTGTAGGATATTCGTCTGATTCCATAACTTCAACTGTAAAAAGGAGGAGGGGGAGAAGTAACAAGCTCGATAAAAAACCTGGGCTCAGCTGGCCCGGCTGATAGTACCCTGTAAGAGCTCCTAATCCAAGGATACAGGATGAACAGCGTTTGTACTCCATGTTAGGAGCGGCTGCACATGGCGTCTGTTCCTCATATCAGAGGTGGCCATTTCTTTTGGAGATAAAAGTAGTGCTCCCAGTCTTAATGACAAAGGCAGACGCATTCTACTTCACCCAGTCATGATGGTTGTCAAATATCAATAGTGGACATTGCTGCTGCTGTGATAGAGATATATGGAAACATCTAGGGCTCTTCATTGGACACGACATCAACAACATAATATTGACATAGACCCAGAACAGCAGCTTTATACACCCAAGATAGTGGGTATTGCGACTGCTGTGATAGAGATATATGGAAACATCTAGGGCTCTTCATTGGACACGACAACAACAACAGAAAATTGACATAGACCCAGAGCAGCAGCTTTACACACCCAAGATAGTGGACATTGCTGCTGTTGTGATAGAGATGTATGGAGACATCTGAAGCACTTCATTGGACTCGACAACAACAGAAAATTGACATAGACCCAGAGTAGAAACTTTACACATCCAAGATAGAGAACATTGCTGCCTATGTGATAGAGATGTATGGAGACATCTGAAGCTCTTCATTGGACACGACAACAACAACAACTAGTATCCTATTGGCCATTTATTGCATCGTATTTTCTCCTTTAGAAGGGGGCTATTATGTTTGAAAGCTAGAGAACTAAATTGAAATTTTTACAAAATTAAATTAATCCCTGGAATAAGAAAAAAAGGTATTTCCTGATCATGCAACTAAATATTGCTGATGGCTTACGCCATATATCGGAATAAATATAAACTAATCGTTGATTTTTAATTATACCCGAATTGACCAAATACCGATTCTTGATTAGTCAAGAAAAACTAACCACGTACGCTTTTCGGGCTGTTGGCCCTTGTCATTTAAATTAATCCCTGGAAACTACTGATGATTTCACCTCAATATTGATACAAGAGATTAGATTAATAAAATATAAATCTCCGAGGATAAGTTTTTTTATTATATTGTCACGGAGATAAATAAAGAAAGGGCAAATTTGGTGAATAATTAATTTATTATAAAGGGTATTTACCTTTTAGTTCTTCAATAAAATTATATACAAGAGGTATTTATAGGGAGAGAGATAACAACTTATCCCAAGGTAAAGATAATAATTTTATTAAAATTACAATTATATTCTCACAATAAGTATCTTTTTTATTTAAAAAACGCTAGCTTTCAAGCGTTAATCGCTCTTCAACGGGCTTACAATAATATCGACTTGATCATGACTGGGTGAAGTAGAATGCGTCTGCCTTTGTCATTAAGACTGGGAGCACTACTCTTATCTCCAAAAGAAATGGCCACCTCTGATATGAGGAACAGACGCCATGTGCAGCTGCTCCTAATATTATTGTAAGCCCGTTGAAGAGCGATTAACGCTTGAAAGCTAGCGTTTTTTAAATAAAAAAGATACTTATTGTGAGAATATAATTGTAATTTTAATACTTTTCACCATTTTATCATGAATAAAGATAATAATAATGAGCGGCGTCAGCCACCAAGGCGTCTCATTTTCCTTATTTGCCGATAAGATTTCGAGAACCCCTCACACCTGTGGTCCCCCCGGGGTCCAGGGATGATTGACAGGTGTCCCATCTGGATGAAGCTTCTTGACAATATTTTAACGAGTTTACAACTTTCAGGTTTTAAACGACCCTTTTAAAGGTGAATTTTTTTTAGAATTTCAAAAATATTTTACCTGTAGAAGGGTCATTTAAAACCTGAAAACTTGTAAACACGTTAATAGTGTAAATCAATAAACTTATCCTCGGAGATTTATATTTGATTAATTTAATTGATTCGAAAAAGAAATAATAAACAATATTAAGGTAAAGGGTTTCTTTTAATTTTGATTTTCGCAAGTTTTCGAGCAAAATTTTTGCTCTTCAACGGGCATATACTTCTATATACAAGATGAACTTTGTACAGTAATAATTGTGTTATTGGCATGTGTAGGTGTGCATCAAACTGTTTACAGCTAAAATATTAGATATTATAATGGTATGAAATATATATTAATTTATAGATAATTTGGTATGGATATTGCCATATTGGGTTGGGAGGTCTATTTGATACATAGGATTATATTTCTAATAATAATACAAGAGAATATTTTATTGAATTGAGATCCTTTTTATCAAATTTCAATTCATAAGTTTAGATATATAGATATTTATTTAAATAAAAAGGCATATATTGGATCAAATATATCATTTATTTTACCAATATTTCAGTTGGCTGAACGCCAACCTTTATCAAGGTTTTATAACATTTTAATGTGTGTCAACAACAAACTCAGCGCCACAAATTTTACAAAATTTATTTTGTCCATAATATAAATATATATATCAATTTTTTCTCCCCATTGAATATAGCAAAATATTTTTAAAACTTAATGCTGTTGACGTTTTGTGGCGCTGAGTTTGTTGTTGACACACTTTAAAATGTTATAACACCTTGATAAAGGTTGGCGTTCAGCCAACTGAAATATTGGTAAAATAAATGATATTTTGATCCAATATATGTCTTTTTAATTAAAAATTTATTTATGGATTGCTCTATTTTCAAAAAGATATAGATATCTTATATATTTTCTTTTTCTTCTACCTATACTTTCTATTTTTAGTTATTTTTTCACTTTTATAAATATAGGGTATAATACGAGTACTATTTTAGAACCTCTTTGGTGTAAATAAAAGGAATGTTTATGGAAATTGGAAAAAATTGACTCGGCTGCGAAGTGGTCCAAACGACACGAAGTCATAAAAATCGACCAGACGATGGTGTTTATTAGGCCTAATCAATAACTGGCGGTTTCTATGGAGTCGTTAGTTCTCACTTATCACAGGAATCGTTAGCTATGTGTTCAGTCATCTCTTTCATCAAATCGTTATTAACGATCGCCCCCATTTCAAGCAATGGTGAATGTACATATTACCTCTCTGTATGGAGGAGCTAAAACCTTTGAATGATTGTGTTATTCCTGATCTGATCTGTTTTGTTTAAAGATAATATATCAGTGATATAACGAGTTTACAAAGTGGGAAGAGGAGCTTCTTTTTATTAGCATGCACACAAGCTTTCGGACATATCGTCCTTCATCAGGTAAGAGTAATAAACGCGCTGAGGATCCATATATACACAAAGCTGAAAAGAAAATTTACATAACTGCAAAAGATAAAAGTATTTAAAGATAAAAATAAGAACTGAATATGCTAAAAAGATTATAGGGATTAAATGCTAATAAATCTGGACTAAGTACATATGCACTATGAATGGTGTTAATCAAGGGCAGGTAAATGCAACCTATGGCTATTCACATAACATATGGTATTGTTCTGGTATATCTATATGCCTGTTGATGCTGTTTGTTTTTATTGACACAAATGCCTCTAGTAAAAGTCTTTGGTACTTATTATTGATATTGCTGTATAGAATGGATGGCTTTGTTAGATTGAATGTATGACCGGTTTGCATAGAATGACTGTAAATAGGGGAATTTAGGTTTTTATTAGAGATGTTTCTGGAATGCTCAACCATTCTGATGGCGACGGATCTACCCGTCTCCCCGACATAAGTGGCATTGCATTGGTCGCAAGAGACGGAATAGACAGCACCACCAGAACGGAGAGAACTCGCATGAAGGGAAGATCTGGTAATGGGGTGTCGGATTAGTGTGGCGATGTTAGGTGGGTTCTGGAAGTATGTTGTAATGCCATGTTGCCTTAAAAACCTGGCTATGGTGATAGACTGGGGGCAAAAAGGAAGGGAGCAAATATTTCTGTGTATAGCTGGAGCACTGTTGTGGTGAGGGTCATGCATGTGTTTAAGAATGAAGGGGGTCGGGTAGCCGGATTTGGATAAATATGAAAATATTTTAGCCTTTTCTATTGTTTGGAATAACGGGAGGGAACAATGAGTGAAGATACGTTTAGTGAGAGCTCTAACTGTATTGATTTTGTGTGGTGTTGGGCAATGTGACCGGAAGTTTGTGTGGTGTGGGGGTGTGTTGTTTTTATAGTATACTGTGGTATGGAAACTGCTGGGGGTGCGTATGACTAGTGTATCTAGGAAAGGTAGGACTGAGTGATTTTCTGTTTCATGGGTGAAGGCTATGTCTGGGTGGAAGGAGTTGAGGTCAGATAAGATGTGAGAGGCAGATACCTCACTTACCAAGCAAAAGGTATCATCGATGTACCGCCTCCATAGAAAGATGTCTGAAGAATGGCGTGAAGTGATCCATTGGTCATGAGGTCACTGGACCAATGGATCACTTCACGCCATTCTTCAGACATCTTTCTATGGAGGCGGTACATCGATGATACCTTTTGCTTGGTAAGTGAGGTATCTGCCTCTCACATCTTATCTGACCTCAACTCCTTCCACCCAGACATAGCCTTCACCCATGAAACAGAAAATCACTCAGTCCTACCTTTCCTAGATACACTAGTCATACGCACCCCCAGCAGTTTCCATACCACAGTATACTATAAAAACAACACACCCCCACACCACACAAACTTCCGGTCACATTGCCCAACACCACACAAAATCAATACAGTTAGAGCTCTCACTAAACGTATCTTCACTCATTGTTCCCTCCCGTTATTCCAAACAATAGAAAAGGCTAAAATATTTTCATATTTATCCAAATCCGGCTACCCGACCCCCTTCATTCTTAAACACATGCATGACCCTCACCACAACAGTGCTCCAGCTATACACAGAAATATTTGCTCCCTTCCTTTTTGCCCCCAGTCTATCACCATAGCCAGGTTTTTAAGGCAACATGGCATTACAACATACTTCCAGAACCCACCTAACATCGCCACACTAATCCGACACCCCATTACCAGATCTTCCCTTCATGCGAGTTCTCTCCGTTCTGGTGGTGCTGTCTATTCCGTCTCTTGCGACCAATGCAATGCCACTTATGTCGGGGAGACGGGTAGATCCGTCGCCATCAGAATGGTTGAGCATTCCAGAAACATCTCTAATAAAAACCTAAATTCCCCTATTTACAGTCATTCTATGCAAACCGGTCATACATTCAATCTAACAAAGCCATCCATTCTATACAGCAATATCAATAATAAGTACCAAAGACTTTTACTAGAGGCATTTGTGTCAATAAAAACAAACAGCATCAACAGGCATATAGATATACCAGAACAATACCATATGTTATGTGAATAGCCATAGGTTGCATTTACCTGCCCTTGATTAACACCATTCATAGTGCATATGTACTTAGTCCAGATTTATTAGCATTTAATCCCTATAATCTTTTTAGCATATTCAGTTCTTATTTTTATCTTTAAATACTTTTATCTTTTGCAGTTATGTAAATTTTCTTTTCAGCTTTGTGTATATATGGATCCTCAGCGCGTTTATTACTCTTACCTGATGAAGGACGATATGTCCGAAAGCTTGTGTGCATGCTAATAAAAAGAAGCTCCTCTTCCCACTTTGTAAACTCGTTATTAACCTTCAGTGAAGAGCAGTTCTACTTAATATCAGTGATATATTATTACTTTACTCTGTTTTGATTCGAAACAAATCGAACGTTTTTATCATCATCTTGTACATAACAAAAGGCTTGTGATATAATGTGCACGTGTGCAGGAATGGTAAAAGAATAAAAATAATTATAGTAGCATAAAAATGGTGAATCTTTCATTTATCTTTAAAGATATCTAAATATATATAAAGTGGAATTTCTTATAAAATAACTTTCACTATTAATCTTCAAACTATAATAGTAACATATCAATTCCAATTGTATATACTTACTAAAGTAGATACTGGATGTAGACATCAACTTTAGATCACCATAACTATATTGTAGCGTAGAAATCAAGTCTTTGTATATCTGGAGATGTGAAAGAATTTATTGATGACGTCAGCACGACTATTCGACAAATATTAACAAATTAACCAAACTATTTACAGCTAGAGAATATCGAGCAAGCAAGTTAGGTAACTAAATGATGATTTTACAAATATAAGAAAAAAATAAATCTGTTTCAAATATTTTCATTGAATAATTAAATTAAATAATAAATTATGTCTTTAAGATTATAAACTTAAAAGGAGCTTTATCTATATAACATGTTTATTTTGCTAGCTTTCGAACAACATCGTTCTTCAACAGGCGTAAAGACAAGGTGTGATGTGTTGCAATTATATAGACGTGCATTGAGAGCCAAGATATATACAAATTTGTAACTCAGGAAAAATTGGAAATTGAGAAATAAACCAGTTATAGGTATTGGTCCTGTGTCAGCCCTCTCATCTGGGAGGCATTCACCATCATCAGGCAGTCCTCTGACCTTAAGGGCTGGGTATTCTGGCAAGGCCTGGATGACGACACCATCCTGGCGTCTGTCAAGACATGTTTCTATAGGTATCATCTCGAAATTGAACTGAGAGATCCTGTCCTTGTCTGGAGGAGGAATTTCTCAAAATAGAAGAGCCTCCCTTCCTGAAAACATATTTTTTTATATTTTATCACCATATTGTAAATAATAACATTTATCTTTGTTTAATTTCTCTCATTTCTAAACAAAGGACTAAGAGTGTCAATAAAATATTTTGAATTTTCATTGTCTCTCTCTACTTACTAAAAAAGCCCTGATTTAACTCCACTGTAGAGTGAAATACGAAGGACACAAGAAGGGTTTTGCAATACGCTCCAACCCGTGCGCCCACGTGGGCACGAGTTCAAACTTGTTGAGTCCTGTTTATATCGGAACTGTAGTCAAAATTTCATTTTCTATATTTTAGTATTCTTTGAACTGTGGAGTAATAAAATGTTAGGAATGTATACCTGGCGTAAAATTGAATACCGAGCCATTTTGTGATATAACTTTGAATGTGGTTTAGGCATTGAAGAATGCTTACAAGAAATGACTCCTGTACTGGGAAATGATTGTCCACATCGTACTGCCATATTCAGGTGGTATTGTGAGTTTCAGTGAGGAAAATATGGCATAAGAGACGCATCAAGGTCAGGACGTCTAGCTTGTCAGTTAATGAGGAAAATATCACTGCTTCCAAAAAATTATTGGAGACTCATCGACATATAACTTATCACCAGATAGAGGAGAGTTTAGACATTCCTGCATCCGCAATTCATTCCATTCTGCACGACCATATAAAAATGAGTAAAGTTTGTTTCCTATGGGTTCCCCATTCCTTAAATGATAAGCAGATGACTCAACGTGTTTCATGGTGCCGAGAGAAGCTCAAAAAGATTGATAATGGGATCATCTCTTTATGTCAAATAATCATAACAGGTGATGAAACTTGGCTTTATTATTCTGATGTACCTACTAAAGCCCAGAACAAAATATGGATCTTTGAAGGTAAAAGCACATCTGTGCCTGTTGGAAAATCCAGATTCATTAAGAAGAAAATGCTAGCCGTCTTCTTTACTGCCAGAGGAGTTGTAATTCGTGCAGTACTGAAAAATCAAAAGACAGTCACTGCCAAGTGGTACACTGATGAATGCATTCCAAAAGTTGTTCAAGCTATCAAAAAGTAATGTTCAAGCTCAAGGACTGAAACATGGCTTTGCACCATGGCTATGCTCCAGCTCACCGTTTGAAGGTCTTCGTCGATATATTATTATACCGCTGCAGAGTTTGGTGGAGAATCACCAGCGGGTCTCCAGCGACACCACGTATTTCGCGGTCTAAAAATCAAGATGTCGCTCTTCAATATTTTTATAGAGTGAAACAGGTCGAAAGCGAACACTCAATGGATCTATACAAAATGCCCGGATAGCACACGTTCCGCTTAACACAGGTTCGCTACAGATACTAGAGGTAGAGTTACAGGACCTCATGTTTTTAACTCTATATAAAATGTTTTAACTTAAGACAGAGACACCTCTTAGAGCAAATTGTACTGTATCACTTTTCAATGAATACGATAATATATATTAATATTGCAGTTTTCCCCTTCTTTTCCAACCAAATATAATTCTTGTATATATCAAAACAGAAATTTGTGCCGAATTGTTTCAAAAAGTGGGTTAGCAAATTAATGACTATATACATATGGAGTAGTACTTATCCCAAAACGCCATGATATTCATGGTGGGTAAAAGTTGGCGGCTGCTTTTACTGTAAGTGCACCGCATGTCTACACATGTGAAAAGCAGTTCGATTTTTACCCTTATAAATATGCCAGAGCCCCGTTTGAATACTTGCACTCGTTGGTGGGGTTAGACTTTTGCAAGAATCGGGGCCATTGAAGCATTTTTTAAATTATAAAAAATGTGCCCAATGCTGGATTCGATAACGGTTTGTAGCGGTCGAAAACCAACGGTTTAGACCACTCGTCTACCGACTCCAGATACACAACATATATAAATAAAAACATCTAAATTTAGATAATTTAGTCACGTGAATCACTAGTTAAGCACAGTTAAACTCTAAAATTCAAGGAATAGAGGCTTTATTTGGTCATTTTATGACTGTATATGGATATAACAGACTGTCACAGACAAGGATGCACCGTTGGACAAAATTTCTTGCCAAATATTAAAAGAGCGGATAGAGAGAGAGAAACAGCTATCCTCAGATGTACATCCTTAAATCATAATGACTAGCCAGGCAAAGAATTCCCATTGGTACCACGTCCTCTGCCACCCTAGTTTACCAGCCAGTGAAAACTGATGCACGCTCGTGCACCGAGTGATCATATGATAAGTCCCTAGCGCTCACCTTTTATGGTCAGGTTCTATGGTGTTGACCAATCGACCCACAAGCGTCTACAGAAGTGAGACAATGGCCTAGTTGCCGTCCTGGCCCTCCTGCTTGAAATTGGTTGGACCCGTCCTACGCTCCAATAGGACTCCCCTTCCTTTAGACCTCATACCCTTAATAGGTGCTTCCTGGATCTGCCTACAAATCAGAGAACATCTGCGGCAAAAGGTTAACACAGGGAACCGCGTAATGGCAGGAGGGTGTGACTACTGTGTGCAAATTCCCTGGTATCTCATAACACGCTCGGTAAGGACGCTCCCATAAAATCATACGCAGAGCGAAGACCCAAGAGTTTCAAGAGTCCATAGTACCACTTCAGAGTCACACCTTCCACTCCCTCATCCCCAAGGATGTGAAGGTGGTCAGTAACTGACTTAGTCCCGATCTAACCATCTCGGGAACTAGCTCAGTACTAGCGACAACCTTCTTCCTCCTCCCCTCAGATGTACAGATAAAAAAGAAATGTCGCTCCTTTTTGTCCTCAGTTCTTGTCAAGTGAAGTCTTCCTTCTGATGATAACTTTCATCCTCATACCGCCTAAGGCATTACTTTTTAGGATGAAATGGAAAGTTCTGAATCACGCTCCATATAGCCCAGACCTATCTCCAAATGTTGAGGATGCGGAAGACAAATATATTGTAATTGATTGCAAATGGCTCAGCTGGTGGTCTAAATAAATTTAAATGGAATGAAAGGATGTCTGCTGTAGGGGGAACAATTTTAATAATAATAATAAAAAGAAAAAGTGGAGCTCACCTGTATGTAAGAGTGTTGTGGCAGGGGAGGCATGAGTCCCTGAGGACCAATTCTGACAGCCAACTGACTACTGTAGCATGCAGTCTGGACTACAAGGCAACCCTACTCCAGGTCCAGAACCCCATGGACACCTTCAAGGAGGTAGCATGCTACAGGAGCTCACCACTAACCAGAAAGTGTGCGTGAGGAACTACACCAAGCCTGGTGTGGGAGCTGGAAAGTGTGGCTGAAGGAAGATTTTAAAAGGCCTATAGACCTCCCTGGCTTTCCTACAGTCTAAACTCCCCATGTGACCTGCTACACCCCGATGCCAAAAGTCTCTCAGTGAGATGTCAAGAGCCCCTCAGTGAGATGCCAAGAGTCCCTCAGTGATGGAGGCCGACCCGCTCAGCAGCCTGGAGATGACCAGGCAATGGATAAGCCTGTGGGCCCCCACCACCACCAACAACCTCGGCCTTCAACTGAGAAGAGGACCCAGATCCCATGACCCATGGAGACAGGCATGAAATTGTCTTTTGCTCTTTGTTTTTTTTTTATTAAATATTTAGAGTTAAAAAAATGAACGTAATACAGTATATATTCATTGTAAAACCGTAATAATATTAAGCATTTTTTTTATTTTATTAAAAGGCTCTCAGAGTTCGCTCATAGGGGGCAGCATGGTTTGAAGGGTAGATGGCGCCAATTTTTTTTTTGGTCGGTGGTTTTCCCCCTACAGTAAGTCATTTTTTTTTATCCCATTTATATTTTGTTTAACCACCAGCAATAGTCCATCATAGGTTTTATGTATATATATATATATATATATATTATTTTTTTTTATTGAATATATTTCAATATTATTCCCCCTTTTTTTTCTTACATCAATTTTGTTAATAAATTTTGTCAGATGAAATAAATGCTAGCCTATTCAATGCACAACCTTGACACCTAATGGGTGCAAATTGTAATAAATATTGTGACAATTAGCTTCAAAGGTTGGCTTTCTGCAGTCTAAAAAAAAGGGGGACAGCCGGGCAATAAAATAGATAAAAACACGTCCCAACACAAATAACTTGAAAAAATATTTCCATCAACAAGGAAAGATATTGTAGAAAAGCTCAAAAGAACCATTTCAACAAAAAGGCTGGGCCTAAAAGACCTTCAAATCAAATTTCATCAGGACAATGCAAGACCTCACACCGCGCAACAGACATTGGCTCGAATTTATAGATATGGGTGGACTTTGATGCCTCACTCAGCTTACAGTCCTGATATGACTCCTTCCGACTTCTACCTGCTTGGTAAGTTAAAGAATTATCTACGAGGTAGAACATTTGAAAATTATGAAATGTTATTTCATGAGGTTAGAGGGTAGTTCAGGAAGAAAGATGTAGCATTTATCAAAGTGCTTTTGTGAGTTGGAAAGCCCTTGTATTATCCCAGCTGAATCTTCAATGGAAAAAATTGAAATCCTAATCAATGAATAGTGCCATCATACCTCAGTAAGTATCTTGCCTCAATTGTACTCTGTAATCATAAGTTGTTGAAAATAATTATATAGGATATATAAAAAATAATTATATTTTATTAGGAAAAATAATACTCTAAAAACTTATCTTTATGAAATGCAAATAACATGTTTACCTCATTAAAAACTTGGAAGCGCGTTGCAAGCTTACCGCATGTTTGCTTGCTGCCTTGGGGGCTTCATTATCAAGCACTTGTGCCTGCCCCTGTGGGCTACTATCACTTAGAGGAAAAATATTTTAAAAATAACTTCTGGGGCCAATTCCTGGAAATAATTCAATTCGATACAACTTGCTTTAGTTATATATTTTGATTGATTTTACTAAAAATAGATACAACAAACAGAGTCTAATAAGCTACTTTGACCCTTCCATTTCTAATTCCATGAACTTGATATATATTTTCAAATAAAGAAACTTATCCTTTTTGAATCTATTCGTTATTAGAACTTGATATATGACAACTTAGATGATGAAAATATCTTTAGGATTGAATGTTGAGACTCATGTGTGCAATTGTAAGACTATTATAGCAAGTGAGGCAAAAAAAGTTGAACTGGAAAAACGATGGTTCTACTACAATACATGAGTTATTTAATCTTTCATCCAGATTTTCCATTACAATATAAATATATTTTAAATGACAAGATCTTTTTGGTTGCTGTAGCTTTTATTGAGCATTAAAAATATATATATTTGATTTTCATTTATTTTTCTAAAGAAACAGAAGCCATCTTCGTTTTGTTCAGTTGCATTCTTCAAGTACTCTTTTCATACTTTTTTTTACAAAAGAAATAATAAACTCTAGATAATTCCGCTGAAATATCCAATTCATATTTTAAAAAATAATGGTATATGTTTTTAAAAGTTCCATAAATGGAGCCATTTAAATGGCATTGAGAGAGACTATTTTTAAAATATAAATTCAAATTATTGATCACTGAAAAAGTGCACTCTGTTGCACTTGTTTATTTGGATTTTTTTATCCGATGTAAATAAAGCTTGATGGATTTTTAAATAAATGTTATCAGTTCCTAATAAATAGCGTATAAATGATTTAGTTTTTTTATTAATAAATATAATGACATTAGTCGAAAGGGAAGCAGAAGATTTAGAACTGAAAGATAAAATACTAGATTTAGAAAAACAACTTTTAATTAAAGAATCGGAAATAATTCAACTTAATATTACTTTATCCGATGTTAAGAAGCAATGCGAAACTCTAGAAAATTTAAAATCTCATCTTATATTTAAACTTTGTCAACAAAGTAATGGAGAATCAAGAGCAGATGACGCATCTTGTAATTGCCTTTGTCATCTTTTAAATAATCGTATTGATGTGGGTACTCAAACCTTTGAATCAGATTTTCAAGATGAAGGTAATTTTATGTTTCATTATACTTAATAGAGAATATATTAAAGCTTAATATTTATTTCTTCTATTCTAAACACAGGGGGTCATCCAACACAGGAGGTAATAAGACCAAATCCAAATAAATAGTGTGTGTATTTCTTCATTTGGAATTGGTCTTACCTTGTGTTTATAATCTATAATCCCAATAGTGCCTTATCATTCTTTTATTTTAATTTGAAATAGGAATTTGCATATATACACACAACCTGTATCACACTGATGGGGGCCAACAGCCCAAAATGTATTTGTGGTTGGCTTTTCTTGATTCAACAAGAATATGACTGGCTAAATATCAAGGAACAAGGTAAACCAATATTTAAGAAAAACACATCTCTTTATCGTACAACTGAAAGTTGCTGATGGCTGGCGCCATCTATTGGAATAAATGTAAACTATTATCGATATCGATAGATGGTGCCAGCTATCAGTAACTTTCAGTTTCACAATAAGGAGATGCCTTTTTCTATTCACCTTATCCCAGTACAATTTCACATTTGTACTATTTTTTCAAATCAACATTAAGTTTTTTTTTTGTTTCACTAGATGGCGCTCTGCCATCTAAAATGCTCATGTGAGAGGTCAGGATATGCCTTTTTCTTTGTTTTTAATATCAACACCTGACCTTTTTTATATTTTCAATTTATTTTGTATGTATATATATATGTGGTGATTTGAAAAGCAGTCATGGTGGTTGTGAGATGAGTGGTAAGGACACACAGGAGACAGGATCCAGAGGCCCCGTGGGGGGTAGATCGAGGAGGAAAGAGAGAAGGTCCGAGGACCACCCTGGGAAGAATTGGTGTTGAGACCACCTCGGTGCAAACTATCTCTACATCATCACTTCCAGCCGCTTTTAAACCACTTTGCATAAGATAAATCCCCTACTGTAGGGATCGGCAAACTTTTGAGTCGGAATAGTCAAAAATTACAATTTACAAAATTTCAAAATTTTTAAAAAGAGCCACAAAATGTTTTCTTGCCAAAAATAAAAAGTACTCACATAAATAATATTTACGTATGGAACTATATAAAGAGCCGCAGCTTCACATCCAAAGAGCTGAATGTGGCTCGCGAGCCGCAGTTTGCCGACTTCTGGACTAAGGGAGAATGAAGACACTTGTTTACCAAGGAGGTTGTTTTTTAATCCGGCTATCTTCCCTTGTACACAGGCCATTTTATTTATATATTTCCCAATATTATTATATATATATGTATAATACAAATGAAAACATCAAAACGCGAATGTTTCTTTTCACAAATAAATCAAACTTCTACTGTCCTTACTGCGATGAAAAAATATATTGGAAGGACTTGGCTCATCAGGGGTGAACCCTCCCAGAGGTTTCACTAATTTTTAATCTACCAGACCGCTTCTTTAGAGCTCTAATACTGTTCTGGATCATTCTGTTTATATATGCTACACTGAAGGGTGGAATCTTAGAAATGGTATTTAATCAAACTATGGATATAATATATATATATGCAGTGAGGCCAGTAGAAAATCGTTTTATTTCAAAAAGAATCACATGCATCAAAATATTATAAAATGTTCGTAACAGATGTCGCATGAATGCATAAAAGTAAATATGTATATTTGGGAAAAGAGAGAATTAAAAAATATGCAAAAAAGTGACCAGCACAGTGAAAAAGAATTAAAAGATTCAAAAGAATAATGTAGATGACAATGTGCCATATTTTTAATAAATACCAACATTGATTTAGGTTTATTCCAATAAATTGGTTAACCCATTTTCTTGATAAATCAAACCAACCTCATACATGATTCAGCTGTTGACCCTCTTCATCATGGTGCAGACTGTACACTTCAACAACCTACCAAATCAATACAGTAGAACCTCCATGAGAGGATACTCCTACTAGAGGGCACCTCTCTATAAAGGACAGTTTTCATTGTCAAATTGATCATTTTTACAATTTAGCAACTCTCCGGTAAGAGGACACCTCTCCCTAAAGGACACTTTGGCTCTGCAATTAGATGTTGTCCTTTACAGGGAGGTTCTACTGTATATATAATCTAACCTCTTTCATTCATCATTCCAAGGGATCAAAGCTTGAATCAAAGTCAAGATCATAGAAGTCTTAAGAAGATTAGGAGAGGAATGAAGCCTGCTATAAACCATCAGAAAAAGAATTGGTTGGGACATATGTATATTAAAAGGATTGGCGAAGAAAGTTCTGGAGGGTAAAATGAATGGATAGAAAATAAGAAGATAGAAGTTTTTTTTTTTGGTTGGGACATATGTATATTTAACAAATGAAAACATTATAAGACACGAGTGTTTCTTTCACAAATAAATCAAACTTCTACTGTCCTTACTGCGATGAAAAAATATATTGGGAGGGCTTGGCTCATCAGTGGTGAACCCTCCCAGAGGTTTCACTAATTCAATTTACCAGACTGTCTCTTTAGAGCTCTAATACTGTATTGAATCATTCTGCTTATATACACTTCACTGAAGGGTGGAATCTTAGAAATGGTATTTAATCAAACTATGGATATAAGCTTTTAGGACAGTAAAATTGCATTTAAATGTTTTCCATCTCAGTAAGGACAGTAGAAGTTAGATTTATTTGAGAAAGAAACACTCGTCTCTTATAATGTTTTCATTTGTTATTTATACATGGCATGTTATTGCTCTGTATTAACATATGTATATTAAAAGGGAATGGATTGATAATGAAAATTCTGGAATGAATAGAAAACAGGAAGGAAGAAGAATTGGACTGATGGACTGGATGGGATTTCTACAAATAGAGACTTGTGTGTATGTGCTTGTTCCACATTCAGATAAAAATTTTCAAAAGAAATATAGATTTAGGTTTATCGAGAAGGAGTCATGTCCTATTTCAAACTTCAAAATATATGCAAATCAGTCTGATTATAAGTTAATTTGCATATTTAAAATTTTTTTGGTTAAATTTCTTTTTACATTATTTGACTATATTGAATATAACTTTGGCACTATATAGAGTTAGTCTGGTTGAAGTAACTATTATATTTTCACTTCAGTAATATGCATATATGTATGGAGAGACCATGTGGCCCATCTTCAGTAGAGCAAGGCACTGAAGGAGGAGGAATTTGCATGTTTTCCTGATTACAGGCTAATTTGCATATTTAATTTTTTTTTTTGGCCACCAACATTTTCACATTATTTGACCTTTATTGAATGTTACTTTGACACTATACAGTCCGATGTTGAAGTAACAACTATTATATTTTCAATGCAGTAATACTGTTGCCAAAGTGGCATCTTTGCAGGGTCTTCGACCTTGGTTTCTTCCTTCTTGGTGTTATACACGTTTCCCTAGCAGGTTTCCATATTCAAAGCAAATAAATAAAAGTAAATAAAAATAAATTACCTTTTAAAGTTATTGTGTTTATTTATTCGTTGTCTTCCTCATAGGTCGCGGTCCGCCGTCTTCGTCTAGGTCCTCTCTCACTCCAATAACCAATCAAGATATATGTACAATAAAATATTAGAAAAGGAATGAAACTATAAAAAGGAATGATGATAATCTAAATAATATGTTTTAAATAAATATTAAATATCATAGAAAATTTTGAATAAATGTAGGGCGCATTAAAATTGATGTAACAATACGCACATTTTCCTGGGATAATTTGAAGATTCCATTTATACTGCCTTGGTGTCCACAATATTTGCCTTATCTAAAGTCAAGATATAGAGTGAGGAGTTTTACAGGAGTTACAGCATCAATAGTTTCAAACCTGGAATATACAAATTTGTTTGATTAATTTGCATATTCTAGGATTGAAAATGATAATACAGTTAAACCTGTCTATAGCGCCCTCTCTAAATAGCGCCTCCCTCTCTACAGCGCCCTATTTTGGTGAGTCCCAAGAGGGGGCGCTATAGACAGGTTTAACTGTATATTAGTTCAATTTCTTATTCACTCTATTACTACTGCTAATAATAATACTAAGACATTTTTGTGTTAAGACAATAAAGGTCGGGGAAAGTTTCACTCATACAGAACCTGAGCAAAGCTAGCTCTAATGAAGAAATAAAAAAGAAGAATTCATGTTAGAGAAACCTAACACAACTGGAGGTCAGGACCTGTGGGCCTAAGATTCCAAAATATTCTATTGAGGCAAAACAAAGTCAATGGTTGAAGTAAAAAAAGGAGATATTTACAATTATCTAAAGAGACAAGGGTCGCTTCTCCCATCAAAATAGACGTCTAAAACCAGACAGCATCTATTGACCGTCGCCGCAACTAGCGGCCTCGGGTCGGTGACAAAGCCACAACACCAACTTTGGAAAACTGAAAAGCGTCCACCTAGAGACCATGGTTTCGGGCTAATGGCCCTCGTCAGTCTAGGGCAGACTTTATTCCATGAGATCCACACGGGATCTAATGGAATCTTGACAATTTGCCAAAGAGGTGTTTAGCTGCCAAACAGTTTAGCTGACGAGGGCCATTAGCCCGAAACCATGGTCTATAGATGGGCTCTTTTCAATTTGCCAAAGCTGGTGTTGTGGCTTTGTCACCGACCCGAGGCCGCTAGTTGCGGTGACGGTCAATAGATGGCATCTGGTTTTAGACGTCTATTTTGATGGGAGAGGCGACCCTTGTCTCTTTAGGTCAATTTCCTCCCGGCAAAATTTCCATCTATATTTACAATTATGTACATTCAAAGAATTTCTCCCACATGATGAAGAGTGCCTCTGATTTCCTGAGTCAGGAAAAATCTGAAAATTCTTGACTTAGCCAACGATGTGATTTCGATATATATCATTCCAGACCTGGAGATCTCCAAATCTGCAGGTCCTGAGGCCACTTACGAGCAAAGAAACTGGAGAATAACTTGTCCAGACACTGCCTCTACTGTAATCCTGTTTGAGTCAACAAGTTGGTAACCACAGTTGTTGTTGTCAGGTTCCTCAGGTACCACCCAGGACTGGCAAATACCAGAGGGCTCTGCAGTAGGTATCTCTTGTATCCTTAGTACCCATGATAATCATGAAACAATACTGATGAGGCTGAAGTGGGGATGTAAAGCTCATTTTATTGAGAGGCTGCAGTACATTGTCCTGGTGGGCTATGGTCACCATGGCCCGTTCCAGGGCAGGGTTTGTGGTCCGGCCCGGAGGGTTGTTGGGGTCCGATTCTCATCGGTGTAGCCGTTGGGAGGGTTATATCTGTGACAGGACATCTTTCGTTCGCCGGGTAAGAAAAAAAGAAAGAAAAAAAATTAATAATAAATAGCACGAAGGTCAAACGATAACTGGCACGTTGTATTTTTAAAGCCTTCCGCGAAATCGGTGGTCAGTGGTCAAATACAACTTGTACCTGTTATCTCTGTGGTGCCGTTTCACTGATAAATAATAAATAAACAAAATTTAAAATAATTTTGTAACAGTCACGTGTATTTCCGGTCGGTTGCTTGTTGACACACAACAATACGTAGTATAACATCAACAGAACAAAAATCATGAGGTGAAGAGTTTCTTCTAAAGGTTTTTTTTGTTGTTTAGAGCTCATTCTTTCTTATGTAGAAGGTAAGAAATTATCGAAAGCTTGACTAAATAAAAAACTTCACAAGAAATTCTTTACCTCATTGTTAATTTGATGATATACTGCTCCAGATGATTTCCCAAGTTACAATAGGTAGTGTTAACCTATTTTATTGCTAGTTTCTTCAAAACCTTATTATTTTTTTGCTTATCCCTAGTACACGTGGTACAGACCATGGTATTAGACTATCCTTCCATCGACCCTCTTGGGTGATTGGTGAAATTATAAAGTAATCGCTACCAACCAACAGTTATACATCCAAGTTAGAGTTGGCATCCAAGATGTCTGTTCTCCATGCTAGAATGATCTTAGCTGTAAAGTTGTACTTGCTGCAGGTTCTTTGAATCAATGGCAAACCTACACACTTCCATCATGAAGACAACACCTTCATCAAGTTGCTTCATATTTTTAGGTACTGAAGTTAGAAGGAAGAAGAATATCTGCTTATCACATGTGTAGATATTTGGTGCACTCACAGTAAAAGCATTCGCCTACTTCTACCCACCATGATTATCATGACCTGTACCACGTGTACTAGGGATAAGCAAAAAAAAAGAATACTGATACAATAAAAAAAGACCAATTCCAAATAAATTAATAGTGTGTGGTATATTTCGGTAACAGAGTTGTTACCAAAATGTCGCACACTATTAATTTATTTGGATTAGATCTTATTTTCTTGTATCTAAAATCTAAATTGTGCTTTATCGAAGAAGAATACTGTTGAGCCAAGTCGTCTCACCAA
>CP092871.1:76417962-76462351 GCA_030710605.1 Cordylochernes scorpioides
AATCTGTGATAGGGATTTAAAACTCAGTTTGCCATAGTGAAAAATGTAGAAGGTAGACTTACAGGGTCGTAGAAAAACTGAGTTGAGGCGTTGTAGTACATCTGAGAGTTCTCATCAAAGACATAGTCCGACTTGGAGTCAAAGTTGGCTGTCACATCCCGCACCAGGTCTGCCACCGTTTTCTGCACACATTCTCACATCTATGACAATCTTTAATATATCTTTTAAATCTGTCAATCTTTTAATAAATATCATAAGCATATCATATACTCCTAAATATACTGATTAGGTAGTACCATTTTACGGTAACAGCGTTGTTACCATCATCAGACAATAGTACTGAATGTAAAAAAAGGGGTTTTTTTTCCACTTCTAATTCTAATAATAATATTCAGGGTTCTTAGAAAACTTATTTCTTCTTATCTTTCATTTTGCTTTGCACAACTGATAACAATACAAACAATTTTAAAACACATGCTGTGATATTTGTTCTCATTTAATACTTTTGTCTGATGATGGTAATAACATTGTTACCAAAATGTCACACATTATTTATTAATTTAGATTTGGTCATTATTACCTTGTGAAAAAAAAAATAGTACAAATGTGATATTGTACTGGGATAAGGTGCACAAATTAAGAAAAAAAGAAAAAGGCATCTCCTTATCGTTCAAATATATAGTTGAAATATATAATTAAAAATCAACGAGAATATTTGATATTTATTCCAATAGATGGTGCAAGCCATCAGCAACTTTCAGTTGCACGATAAGGAGATGCCTTTTCATTTTTTCATTATTACCTTGTGTTACTTAAAAAGTCTCTGACTTTTGGCTAAGATCAAAGCGTAGATCACAGTATGATCTCAATAAGAAGCAAAACTTGAGACCAAATTCAAATAATTGAAATGTTTGTGACATTTCAGTGACACAACGTTGTTACCATCATCAGACAAATTTCTATAATCCAAATTGTAACTTATCTTATTGCAATGTTTAAAAACCTAGATGAGACGACTTGGCTCAACAGTATTCTTCTTCGATAAAACACAATTTGGATTTTAGATTATAGATACAAGGTAATAAGACCTTAATCCAAATAAATTAATAGTGTGTGACGTTTTGGTAACAACTCTGTTACCGAAATATCACACACTATTAATTTATTTGGAATTGGTCTTTTTTTTATTGTATCAGTATTATTTTTTTTTTGCTTATCCCTAGTACACGTGATACAGGTCATGATAATCATGGTGGGTAGAAGTAGGTGAATGCTTTTACTGTGAGTGCACCAAATATCTACACATGTGATAAGCAGATATTCTTCTTCCTTCTAACTTCAGTACCTAAAAATGAAGCAACTTGATGAAGGTGTTGTCTTCATGATGGAAGTGTGTAGGTTTGCCATTGATTCAAAGAATCTGCAGCAAGTACAACTTACAGCTAAGATCATTCCTAGCATGGAGAACAGACATCTTGGATGCCAACTCTAACTTGGATGTATAGCTGTTGGTTGGTAGCGATTACCTTATAATTTCACCAATCACCCAAGAGGGTCGGTAGAAGGATAGTCTAATACCATGGTCTGTACCACGTGTACTAGGGATAAGCAAAAATAATAATAATAATAAGGTTTTGAAGAAACTAGCAATAAAATAGGTTAACACTACCTATTGTAATTTGGGAAATCATCTGGAGCAGTATATCATCAAATTAACAAAAATAATGAGGTAAAGAGTTTCTTGTGAAGTTTTTTATTTAGTCAAGCTTTCGATAATTTCTTACCTTCTACATAAGAAAGAATGAGCAACAATAAAACCTTTAGAAGATACTCTTCACCTCATGATTTTTGTTCTGTTGAATGTTATACTACGTATTGTTTCATGATTATCATGGGTACTAAGGATACAAGAGATACCTACTGCAGAGCCCTCTGGTATTTGCCAGTCCTGGGTGGTACCTGAGGAACCTGACAACAACAACTGTGGTTACAAACTTGTTGACTCAAACAGGATTACAGTAGAGGCAGTGTCTGGACAAGTTATTCTCCAGTTTCTTTGCTCGTAAGTGGCCTCAGGACCTGCAGATTTGGAGATCTCCAGGTCTGGAATGATAATATATCGAAATCACATCGTTGGCTAAGTCAAGAATTTTCAGATTTTTCCTGACTCAGGAAATCAGAGGCACTCTTCATCATGTGGGAGAAATTCTTTGAATGTACATAATTGTAAATATAGATGGAAATTTTGCCGGGAGGAAATTGACCTAAAGAGACACGGGTCGCCTCTCCCATCAAAATAGACGTCTAAAACCAGATGCCATCTATTGACCGTCACCGCAACTAGCGGCCTCGGGTCGGTGACAAAGCCACAACACCAGCTTTGGCAAATTGAAAAGCGCCCATCTAGAGACCATGGTTTCGGGCTAATGGCCCTCGTCAGCTAAACTGTTTGCCAGCTAAACACCTCTTTGGCAGATTGTCAAGATTCCATTAGATCCCGTGTGGATCTCATGGAATAAAGTCTGCCCTAGACTGACGAGGGCCATTAGCCCGAAACCATGGTCTCTAGGTGGACACTTTTCAGTTTGCCAAAGCTGGTGTTGTGGCTTTGTCACTGACCCGAGGCCGCTAGTTGCGGTGACGGTCAATAGATTGTGTCTGGTTTTAGACATCTATTTTGACGGGAGAGCCGACCCTTGTCTCTTTAGATAATTGTAAATATCTCCTTTTTTTTACTTCAACCATTGACTTTGTTTCGCCTCAATAGAATATTTTGGAATCTTAGGCACTACCTCCAGTAGTGTTAGGTTTCTCTAACATAAACACAAGGTAATCAGACCAAATCCAAATAAAAAAATAATAAAAAAATTAAAAAAATAAAAATTGTGTTTATAATCTATAATCCAAATTGTGCCTTATCAAGTTTCTCTAACATGAATTCTTCTTTTTTATTTCTTCATTAGAGCTAGCTTTGCTCAGGTTCTGCATGAGTAAAACTTTCCCTGACCTATATTGTCTTAACACAAAAATGTCTTATTAGTAGTAGTATTATTAGCAGTAGTAGTAGAGAGTGAATAAGAAATTAAACTAATATACAGTTAAACCTGTCTATAGCGCCCCCTCTTGGGACTCACCAAAATAGGGTGCTATAGAGAGGGAGGCGCTATTTAGAGAGGGCGCTATAGACAGGTTTAACTGTATTAGCATTTTCAATCCTAGAATATGCAAATTAATCAAACAAATTTGTATATTCCAGGTTTGAAACTATTGATGCTGTAACTCCTGTAAAACTCCTCACTCTATATCTTGACTTTAGATAAGGCAAATATTGTGGACACCAAGGCAGTATAAATGGAATCTTCAAATTATCCCAGGAAAATGTGCGTATTGTTACATCAATTTTAATGCGCCCTACATTTATTCAAAATATTCTATGATATTTAATATTTATTTAAAACAGATTATTTAGATTATCATCATTCCTTTTTATAGTTTCATTCCTTTTCTAATATTTTATTGTGCATATATCTTGATTGGTTATTGGAGTGAGAGAGGACCTAGACGAAGACGGCGGACCGCGACCTATGAGGAAGACAACGAATAAATAAACACAATAACTTTAAAAGGTAATTTATTTTTATTTACTTTTATTTATTTGCTTTGAATATGGAAACCCGCTCGGTGTATAACACCAAGAAGGAAGAAACCAAGGTCGAAGACCCTGCAAAGCTGCCACTTGGTGCAACAGTATTACTGCATTGAAAATATAATAGTTGTTACTTCAACATCGAACTGTATAGTGTCAAAGTAACATTCAATAAAGGACAAATAATGTGAAAATGTTGGTGGCAAAAAAAAAATTAAATATGCAAATTAGCCTGTAATCAGGAAAACATGCAAATTCCTCCTCCTTCAGTGCCTTGCTCTACTGAAGACATGGTCTCTCCATACTTATATACATATTACTGCAGTGAAAATATAATAGTTACTTCAACCAGACTAACTCTATGCAGTGCCAAAGTTACATTCAATATAGTCAAATAATGTAAAAAGAAAGTTGTCCAAAAAATTTTTAAATATGCAAATTAACTTATAATAAAACTGATTTGCATATATTTTTAAGTTTGAAATAGGACATGACTCCTCGATAAACCTAAATCTATATTTCTTTTGAAAATTTTTATCTGAATGTGGAACAAGCACATACACACAAGTCTCTATTTGTAGAAATCCCATCCAGTCCATCAGTCCAATTCTTCTTCCTTCCTGTTTTCTATTCATTCCAGAATTTTCATTATCAATCCATTCCCTTTTAATATACATATGTTAATACAAAGCAATAACATGCCATGTTTATATAACAAATGAAAACATTATAAGAGGTGAATGTTTCTTTCTCAAATAAATCAAACTTCTACTGTCCTTACTGAGATTAAAAACATTTGAATGTAATTCTACTGTCCTAAAAGCTTATATCCATAGTTTTCTTAAATACCATTTCTAAGATTCCACCCTTCAGTGTAGCGTATATAAGCAGAATGATTCAATACAGTATTTGAGCTCTAAAGAAGCGGTCTGGTGGATTAAATTGGTGAAACTGCTGGGAGGTTTCACCACTGATGAACCAAGCTCTTCCAATATTTTTTCATCGCAGTAAGGATAGTAGAAGTTTGATTTATTTTGTGAAAAAAATACTTGCATCTTATAATGTTTTCATTTGTTAAATATACATATGTTCCAACCAAAAAAAAAATCTTTTATCTTCCTATTTTCTATCCATTCATTTTACCTCTAGAAATTTCTTTATCAATCAATTTCCTTCTAATATACATATGCCACAACCAATTCTTTTTCTGATAGGTTATAGCAGGTCTCATTCCTCTCCCAATCTTCTTAAGACTTCTGTGATCTTGACTTTGATCCCTTGGAATGATGAATTAAAGAGGTTAGATAGTATATACAGTAGAACCTCCCTGTAAAGGACAACACCTAATTGAAGAGCCAAAGTGTTCTTTACAGAGAAGTGTCCTCTTACCGGAGAGTTACTAAATAGTAAAAATGATCATTTTGACAATGAAAACTGTCCTTTATAGAGAGGTGTCCTCTAGCGGGAGTGTCCTCTCATGGAGGTTCTATGTACTGATTTGGTAGGTTGTTAAAGTATACAGTCTGCACCACGCTGAAGAGGGCCAACAGCTGAATCATGTATGTGGTTGGTTTGATTTATAAAGAAAATGGGTTAACCAATTTATTGGAATACACCTAAATCAATGTTGGTATTCATTTTTAAATATAGCACATTGCCTTCTAAATTATTCTTTTGAATATTTTCATTCTTTTTCTCTGTGCTGGCCTCGTTTTTTTTTATTTCTCTCTTTCCCACACATATATACTTCTTTTTTTTTCTTTTACTTATCCTATATACAGTAAAACCCTGCTAATACGAACCCTGGATATAGCGAACCTTCCCTTATAATGAACCCACGGCGATTCCCGATTCCATTCCATTGAAAATACCATCGTTATAACGAACTTTGCGATTTTTTAAATAACGAACTACCCCTATAACGAACCTATTTTCGGTCCCAAAATAATAAAATCTATTAAAAATACTATGCTTATAACGAACTTAAATTGGTAATTTAAAAAAAAAATTAAAACAACAAAATTTTGAGCATGTTTCAGCTCGCGGATCGCGATTTAAAAACAATAAAATTAGCGCCATTGTTTGTTTTCAATTACATTCAATTTTTGCTGTATGTTGTATAAAATTTTACACATTATACTTTTTATTAAATAGAATATCTTTGCAGCCATCAAATTTGAAATAGAAAAAAATGCAAATGGCTTCCAAAATAGAGAAAACAAAAGCATTCTAAAAACAAAAACGTTTTTACCTAAAAAAAAAGGCCACTTTCAGGACATGTTAAAATAAGAAAATATATATTTTCTATTATAAGAGATAAAATAGAAGCCTATTATAATTGTTTACAAAGAGGAATCAACCTCAACTTTTGCCGCGATCGCGATCATACGTGTTAGGGCTAAAAAAAAAAGTCCAAATAAACGGGCCCGTGATGCAACAAAATTTATTTTTTTATGCCATGAACTATGGCGATTTTAAAGCCAGCAATGGTTTGCATGACAGGTTCAAGACAAAAAGAAATCTAGACATAAGAAGAATATGTGGAAACATGAAATGGAAGAAAAACACTTATTAACTTTATTTGAAAGGTGCAATGCTTGAAGAGTGCTTTGAAGCAACAAGGTATTAGAGCCATATTTTCAAGTAAACATTGTATTATATAATGTGATAAAGATGTTTTAAAATCATTTTATATCTTTGAATTTATATTTAATAAAACTTTGCCTAGGATTTGTCTTGATTTTTAAATTAGACATAGAGGTACATGTATGTTAATGATAAGAAGAACCTATCATCAAATGATTTCTTTTATTATTCAGTATTAATGTAAGGGAATTGTTCAATAAAGGGAATTAAAACAAAGTGACCACTATTAAGAGGCAGCCTCTTCCAGTGTGTATGGCTGTCCTTTAATTATACTGTCTAAAATTTTTGAAAAGTAAAAAAAATAGCCAAACAGTGGCTATAGTGAACCAAAAGCTCTGTCCCATTGGGGTTCACTATAGAGGGGTTTTACTGTATATACTTATTTTATGCAATAGCATGACAATCGTTACGAAAAATTTTAAATATTTTTGATGCATGCAATTCTTTTTGAAATAAAATAATTTTATACTACCCTCACTTCACAATATATATATACAGTTAAACCTGTCAAAAGCGTCCCCTCTAAATAGCGCCTTCCTCTCTATAGCGCCCGATTTTAAATATTAAAATGTAAGCATTTTACATTAAAAGTGACCTGTCTATAGCACCCCTTCTCTATAGCACCCTATTTTGGTGAGTCCCAAGAGAGGGTGCTATAGACAGGTTTAACTGTATGTATATGTCATAATATTGGGAAATATACAAATAAAATGGCCTGTGTGGGAGTACAAGGGAAGATAGCTGGGTTAAACCCCCTTGGTAAACAAGTGTCAAGTCTTCATTCTCCCCTAGGCCAAAGGTCGGCAAACTGCGGCTCTTTGGATGTGAGAAGCTGCAGTTCTTTATATAGTTCCATACATAAATATTATTTATGCAAATACTTTTTATTTTTCGCAAAAAAAAAAAAAAATTTGAGGCTCTTTAAAAACTTTGAAATTTTGTAAATTGTAATTTTTGACTATTCCGACTGAAAAGTTTGCCGATCCCTACAGTAGGGGATTTATCTTATTCAAAGAGGCTTAAAAGCGGCTGGATGTGATGATGTAGAGACAGTTTGCACCGAGGTGGTCTCAACACCAATTGTTCCCAGGGTGGTCCTCAGACCTGGTCTCTTTCCTCCTCGATCTACCCCCCACGGGAGCTCTGGATCCTGTCTCCAGTGTGTCCTTACCACTCATCTCACAACCACCACGACTGCTTTTCAAATCACCACATATATATATACATGAGAAAACAAGAGAAAAAAATAAAAGATAAGTGGGTCAGGTGTTGATATTAAAAATAAAGAAGGCATCTCCTGACCACGAGCACATGTGCTTTTTAGATGGCAGAGCGCCATCTAGTGGAGCAAGAATAAACTAAACGTTTATTTAGCTTGCTCCGTGATATTTGGCCAACCCAATTTCTTGATAAATCAAGAAAAGCCATCCACGAACGCGTTTCGCGCTGTTGGCGCTCGTCAGCGTGGAGTAGGCTGTAACCACTGCATCCAAAAAAAAAATTTTTTTGGACCCAATGGCTTCCTGAGAAATATATATATATATACATACAAAATAAATTGAAAATATAAAAAAGATCGGGTGTTGATATTAAAAACAAAAAAGACATATCCTGAACTCTCATATGAGCATTTTAAATGACAGAGCGCCATCTAGTGGAACAAAAAAAACTTAATGTTGATTTGAAAAAAATAGTACAAATGTGAAATTGTATTGGGATAATGTGATTAAATGAAGAAAAAGGCATCTTCCTATCGTGCAACTGATAGTTACTGATAGCTGGCACCATCTATCGATATCGATAATAGTTTATATTTATTCCGATAGATGGTGCCAGCCATCAGCAACTTTCAGTTGCACAATAAGGAGATGCCTTTTTCTTAAATGTTGATTTACCTTGTTCCTTGATATTGAGCCAATCATATTCTTGTTGAATCAAGAAAAGCCGACTACAAATACATTTTGGGTTGTTGGCCTCCATCAGTGTGGTACAGGTTGTGCATATATATGTTAATTCCTATTTTAAATGTTCTAAATTAGAATAGAAGAATGATAAGGTACTATTTGGATTATAGATTATAAACACAAGGTAATAAGGCCAAATCCAAATGAAGAAATATTGTGACATTTCTCTAACGTGAAACGTCACACACTATTTATTTGGATTTGGTCTTATTACCTCCAGTGTTTAGAATAAAATAAATAAATATTAAGCTTTAATATATTCTACCAAGTATAATAAAACATAAAATTACCTTCATCTTGAAAATCTGATTCAAAGGTTTGAGTACCCACATCAATACGATTATTTAAAAGATGACAAAGGCAATTACAAGATGTGTCATCTGCTCTTGATTCTCCATTACTTTGTTGACAAAGTTTGAATATAAGATGAGATTTTAAATTTTCTAGAGTTTCGCATTGCTTCTTAACATCGGATAAAGTAATATTAAGTTGAATTATTTCCGATTCTTTAATTAAAAGTTGCTTTTCTAAATCTAGTATCTTATCTTTCAGTTCTAAATCTTCTGCTTCTCTTTCGACTAATGTCATTATATTTATTAATAAAAAATTAAATCATTTATACGCTATTTATGAGGAACTGATAACATTTATTTAAAAATCCATCAAGCTTTATTTACATCGGACAAAAAAAATCCAAATAAACAAGTGCAACAGAGTCTACTTTTTCAGTGATCAATAATTTGAATTTATATTTTAAAAATAGTCTCTCTCAATGCCATTTAAATGGCTCCATTTATGGAACTTTTAAAAACATATACCATTATTTTTTAAAATATGAATTGGATATTTTAGCGGAATTATCTCGAGTTTATTATTTCTTTCGTAAAAAAAAAAATATATATATATATTAAGAAAAAGGCATCTCCTTATCATGCAACTGAAAGTTGCTAATGGCTTGCGCCATCTATCGGAATAAATATCAACTATTCTCGATTAATCAAGAAAAGCTAACCACGGACGCGTTTCGGGCTGTTGGCCCTCATCAGCGTGGTGCAAGCTGTACCTCAACGACCAAAAAAAAAAAAGGTCATTAAGGCATCCTGAAAAATCATGAAACGGGTATAATTAAAAATCAACGAGAATAGTTGATATTTATTCTGATAGATGGCGCAAGCCATTAGCAACTTTCAGTTGCACGATAAGGAGATGCCTTTTTCTTAATTTATGCACCTTATCCCAGTACAATATTACATTTGTACTATTTAATAGGCAATCCCATAATATTATGTTCAAATCAATAAGCTTATCCCTCAAGCTTATTGATTTGAACATTTGTACTATTTTTTCATATATATATATATATATGAAAAGAGTACTTGAAGAATGCAACTGAACAAAGCGAAGATGGCTTTTGTTTCTTTAGAAAAATAAACGAAAATCAAATCTATATTTTTTAATGCTCAATAAAAGCTACGACAACCAAAAAGAACTTGTCATTTAAAATATATTTATATTGTAATGGAAAATCTGGATGAAAGATTAAATAACTCGTGTAATTGTAGTAGAACCATCGTTTTTCCAGTTCAACTTTTTTGCCTCACTTGCTATAATAGTCTTACAATTGCACACATGAGTCTCAACATTCAATCCTAAAGATATTTTCATCATCTAAGTTGTCATAGATCAAGTTCATGGAATTAGAAATGGAAGGGTCAAAGTAGCTTATTAGAAACTGTTTGTTGTATCTATTTTTCGTAAAATCAATAAAATAGATAACTAAAGCAAGTTGTATCGAATTGAATTATTTCCAGAAATTGGCCCCAGAAGTTATTTTAAAAATATTTTCCCTCTAAGTGATAGTAGCCCACAGGGGCAGGCACAAGTGCTTGATAATGAAGCCCCCAAGGCAACCATAGAAAAGGACAGCAAGCAAATATGCTTCCAAGTTTTTAATGAGGCAAACATGTTATTTGCATTTCATAAAGATAAGTTTTTAGAGTTTTATTTTTCCTAATAAAATATAATTATTTTTATCCTATATAATTTTCAACAACTTATGATTACTTTACGCTCCAGGAGCTCTGGTTACCTCTATTTTCTCTCTTATGATTACAGAGTACAATTGAGGCAAGATACTTACTGAAGTATGATGGCACCATTCATTGATTAGGATTTAATTTTTTTCCATTGAAGATTCAGCTGGGATAATACAAGGGCTTCCCAACTCACAAAAGTACTTTGGTAAAATGCTACATCTTTCTTCCTGAACTACCCTCTAACCTCATGAAATAACATTTCATAATTTTCAAATGTTCCACCTCGTAGATAATTATTTAACTTACCAAACAGGTAGAAGTCGGAAGGAGTCATGTCAGGACTGTAAGCTGAGTGAGGCATCAAAGTCCACACATATCTATAAATTCGAACCAATGTCTGTTGCGCGGTGTGAGGTCTTGCATTGTCCTGATGAAATTTGATTTGACAGTCTTTTAGGCCCAGCCTTTTTGTTGAAATGGTTCTTTTTAGCTTTTCTAAAATATCTTTCCTTGTTGATGGAAGTATTTTTTTCAAGTTGTTTGGAGATAGGTCTGGGCTGTATGAAGCCTGATTCAGAATTTTCCATTTCATCCTAAAAGGTAATGCCTTAGGCGGTATGAGGATGGCAGTTATCATCATAAGGAAGACCTCACTTGACAAGAACCGAGGACAAAAAGGAGCGACATTTCTTCCTTATCTGTACATCTGAGGGGCGGAGGAAGAAGGTTGTCGCTTGTACTGAGCTAGTTCCAGAGATGGTTAGATCGGGACTAAGTCAGTTACTGACCACCTTTACATCCTTGGGGATGAGGGAGTGGAAGGTATGACTCTGAAGTGGTACTATGGACTCTTGAAACTCTTGGGTCTTCGCTCTGCGTATGATTTTATGGGAGCGTCCTTACCGAGCGTGTTATGAGATACCAAGGAATGTGCACACAGTAGTCACACCCTCCTGCCATTACGCGGTTCCCTGTGTTAACCTTTTGCCGCAGAGGTTCTCTGATTTGTAGGCAGATCCAGGAAGCACCTATTAAGGGTATGAGGGCTAAAGGAAGGGGAGTCCTATTGGAGCGTAGGACGGGTCCAACCAATTTCAAGCAGGAGGGCCAGGACGGCAACTAGGCCATTGTCTCACTTCTGTAGACGCTTGTGGGTCGATTGGTCAACACCATAGAACCTGACCTTAAAAGGTGAGCGCTAGGGACTTATCATATGATCACTCGGTGCACGAGCGTGCATCAGTTTTCACTGGCTGGTAAACTAGGGTGGCAGAGGACGTAGTACCAATGAGAATTCTTTGCCTGACTAGTCATTATGATTTAAGGATGTACATCTGAGGATAGCTGTCTCCCTCTCTCTATCCGCTCTTTCAATATTTGGCAAGAAATTTTGTCCGGTGCATCCTTGTCTGTGACTGTCTGTTCTATCCATATACAGTCATAAAATGACCGAATAAAGCCTTTATTTCTTGAATTTTAGAGTTTAACTGCTTCTGCTCGCGTGATTCTCGTGACCAAATTATCTAAATTTTAGGTAAAATGCCTTTATTTATATGTTGTGTATCTGGAGTCGGTAGATGAGTGGTCTAAACCATTGGTTTTCGACCGCTACAAACCAGGATCGAATCTCGCATTGGGCACATTTTTTATAATTTAAAAAATGCTTCAATTGCCCCCGATTCTTGCAAAAGTCTAAACCCACCAACGAGTGCAAGTAATCAAACGGGCTCTGGCATATTTATAAGTGTAAATGTCAAACTGATTTTCACATGTGCAGACATGCCTTGCACTTACAGTAAAAGCAGTCGCTAACTTCTACCCACCATGAATATCATGGCGTTTTGGGATAAGTACTACTCCATATTTTTATATTTTTTAATTCGCTGATTCACTTTTTAAAACAATTCGACACAAATTTCTGTTTTGATATATACAAAAATTGTATATGGTTGGAAGAAGGAAAACTGAAATATCAATAGATGTTTCGTATCCATTGAAAAATGCAGTAAAATTTGCTCTAAGAGGTGTCTCTGTCCTAAGTTAAAACATTTTATATAAAGTTAAAAACATGAGGTCCTGTAACTCTACCTCTAGTATCTGTAGTGAACCTGTGTTAAGCGGAACGTGTGCTATCTGGGCATTTTGTATGGATCCATTGAGTGTTTGCTTTCGAACTGTTTCACTCTATCAAATTATTGAAGAGCAACATGACTTTTAGATCGCGAAATGCGTGGTGTCACTGGAGACCCGCTGGTGATTCTCCACCAAACTCTGCAGCGGTATAATAATATATCGACGCAGACCTTCAAACGGTGAGCTGGAGCAGAGCCATGGTGGAAAGGCCATGTGTCAGTCCTTGAGTTTGGACATAACTTTTTGATAGCTTGAACAACTTTAGGAAGGCATTCCTAGAAGTTCGTTTTATGTATAAAAGAAACATTCGCGCTTTTAAATCCTTTTATTTTGTATGTATGGATGGCGCGTTATTGCTTTGTGTTAATTTATTCCTAATAGCCTTGTCTTTATAGTTTGCTGAAGAGCATTGCTCGAAGCAAATATTTGAATGTAATTCTACTGTCCTATAAGCCTATGTCCATAGTTTACTTGAAAACCATTTCTAAGATTCCATCCTTCAGTGTAGCATATAAAAGCAGAATGATCCAATACAGTATTAGAGCTCTGAGAAGAGGTCTGGTGGATTAAATTGGCGAAACCGCTGGGAGGGTTCACCACTGATGAGCCAAGCCCTCCCAATATATTTTTTCATCGCAGTAAGGACAGTAGAAGTTCGTTTTATGTATAAAAGAAACATTCGCGCTTTTAAATCCTTTTATTTTGTATTCCTCAGTGTACCACTTGGCAGTGACTGTCTTTTGCTTTTCCAGTATCTCGCGAATTACAACTCCTCTGACAGTAAAGAAGACGGCTAACATTTTCTTCTTAATGGATCTGGATTTTCGTACAGACACAGGCGTGCTTTCACCTTCAAAGATCCTTACTTTGTTCTTGGCTTTAGTAGGCACATCAAAATAATGAAGCCAAGTTTCATCACCTGTTATGATGCTATTGACAAGACGAGATGATCCATTATCAAACTTTTTGAGCATCTCTCGACACCATGAAACACGGCGAGTCATCTGTTCATCATTCAAGGAATGGGAAACCCATAGGAAACAAACTTTACTAATTTTTATATGGTCGTTCAGAATGGAATAAATTGCGGATTCAGGAATGTCTAAACTCTCCCCTATCTGGCGATAAGTTACATGTCGATCAGTCTACAATAATTTCTTGACAACAGCGATGCTTTCCTCATTAACTAACGAAGCTGGACGTCCTGACCTTGATGTGTCTCTTTTGCCATATTTTCCTCGCTGAAACTCACGAGACCATCTGAATATGGCAGTACGATGTGAAAAATTATTTCCCAGTACAGGAGTCATTTCTTGCAAGTATTCTTCAATGCCTTAAATGCAGTCAAAGTTATATCAAAAAATGGCTCGGTATTCATTTTTTGCGCCAGGTAGACACTTCTAACATTTTATTACTCCACAGTTCAAAGAATACTGACATATAGCAAATGAATATTTGACTGCAGTTCAAATATAAACAGGACTCAACAAGGTCGAACTCCTGCCCACGTGGGCGCACGGGTTGGAGCGTATTGCAAAACCATTCTAGCGTCCTTCGTATTTCACTCTACAGTGGAGTTAAATCAAGGTTTTTTTAGTAAGTAGAGAGAGACAATGAAAATTCAAAATATTTTATTGACACTCTTAGTGAATTGTTAAGAAATTAGAGAAATTAAACAAAGATAAACGCTATTATTTACACTTCGGTGATAAAAATAAATTGTTGCGTTGTTGGTTGACAAAGAATAACTTCCGTGGGTACAAAGGATCTTTAGGACTTTTTTAAAGCCTAATCGATAAAATAAGTACAGAAGAGTCCAAAAATAAACAACAATAAAGAAAACAGCAGTTACAAACTCACCAACTGCAGCACGATGAGGGAAAGCAGGAGCAGAACAGGAGACAGGAGTTCGAATAACCTTCTAGAATCTTCCAGGAAGTACACCGGCGTCGGCAGTAAGCAGCAGTCCGACAGCAGCTTGCTTGGAGTACACCACGTAGCTCCGTTATTCTACTTTCTTCTTCCCTGGCATGAGTTTCTCATACCTATATATCCCGGAGTAGATCTTTCCAGAACGGTCATGGTTGGTTAGCCAATCAGAAAGCCGCCAGCGCCGAGTCTTGCGCAATCGCTACTGATTTGCCAATCCGTTGTCTTCCGCTTTTTCTACATTATTCTTAAATGTTCTAGAATATAATCTCTCCATTCTGGAAAGTTCTTTATTTTCTACGTAACAATATATAAATTGTTCTCAGGAAGGGAGGTTCCTTCACCTTGAGAGAGTCCTCCTCCAGACAAGGACAGGATCTCTCAGTTCAATGTTGAGATGATACTTATAGAGACATGTATTGGCAGACACCAGGATGTCCAGGGTGTCATCATTCAGGCCTCACTCGAAGATCCAGTCCTGCAGCCTGATGATGGTAAATGCCTCCCAGATGAGAGGACTGGCACAGGACCAGTATATATACAGGACCTATAACTGGTTTATTTCTCAATTTTCTAATTATCCCTGAGTTACAAATTTGTATATATCTTGTCTCTCAATGTACGTCTATATAATTGCATCACATCACACCTTGTCTTTACCCCCGTTTAAGAACGATGTCGTTCGAAAGCTAGCAAAATAAACATGTTATATAGAAGAAGCTCCTTTTGAGTTTATAACCTTAAATAAATGATTTAATATTTAATTTAATTATTCAATGAAAATATTTGGAAACAGATTTATTATTTTATATTTGTAAAATCATCATTTAGTTACCTAACTTGCTTGCTCAATATTCTCTAGCTGTAAATAGTTTGGTTAATTTGTTAATATTTGTCGAATAGTCGTGCTGACGTCATCAATAAATTCTTTCACATCTCCAGATATACAAAGACTTGATTTCTACGCTACAATATAGTTATGGTGATCTGAAGTTGATGTCTACATCCAGTATCTACTTTAGTAAGTAGATACAATTGGAATTGATATGTTACTATTATAGTTTGAAGATTAATAGTGAAAGTTATTTTATAAGAAATTCCACTTTATATATATTTAGATATCTCTAAAGATAAATGAAAGATACGCCATTTTTATGCTACTATAATTATTTTATTCTTTTACCATTCCTGCACACGTGCACATTATATCACAAGCCTTTTGTTATGTACAAGATGATGATAAAAACGTTCGATTTGTTTCGAATCAAAACAGAGTAAAGTAATAATATATCACTGATATATTATCTTTAAACATAACAGATCAGGAATAACACAATCATTAAAAGGTTTTAGCTCCATATAGAGAGGTAATATGTCCATTCACCATTGCTGGAAATGGGGGAGATCGTTAACAGCGGATGAAAGAGATGACTGAACACATAGCTAACGATTCCTGTGATAAGTGAGAACTAACGACTCCATAGAAACCGCCAGTTATTGATTAGGCCTAATAAACACCATCGTCTGGTCGATTTTTATGACTTCGTGTCGTTTGGACCACTTTGCAGCCAATTCAATTTTTTCCCAATTTCCATAAACATTCCTTTTATTTACACCAGAGAGCTGTTAAAAATAGTACTCGTATTATACCCTATATTTATAAAAGTGAAAAAATAACTAAAAATAGAAAGTATAGGTAGAAGAAAAAGAAAATATATAAGATATCTATATCTTTTTGAAAATAGAGCAATCCATAAATAAATCTTTAATTAAAAAAGCATATATTGGATTAAAATATAATTTATTTTACCAATATTTCAGTTGGCTGAACGCCAACCTTTATCAAGGTGTTATAACATTTTAAAGTGTGTCAACAACAAACTCAGCGCCACAAAACGTTAACAGCATTAAGTTTTTAAAATATTTTGTTATATTCAATGGGGAGAAAAAATAATATATATATTTATATTATGGACAAAATAAATTTTGTAAAATTTGTGGCGCTGAGTTTGTTGTTGACACACTTTAAAATGTTATAACACCTTGATAAAGGTTGGCGTTCAGCCAACTGAAATATTGGTAAAATAAATGATATTTTGATCCAATATATGCCTTTTTATTTAAATAAATATCTATATCTCTAAACTTATGAATTGAAATTTGATAAAAAAGGATCTCAATTCAATAAAATATTCTCTTGTATTATTATTAGAAATATAATCCTCTGTATCAAATATATCTCCCAACCCAATATGGCAATATCCCTGGCAAATTATCTATAAATTAATATATTTTTCATCCCATTATAATATCTAATATTTTAGCTGTAAACAGTTTGATGCACGCCCACACATGCCAATAACACAATTATTACTGTACAAAGTTCATCTTGATATTGTATATAGAAGTATATGTCCGTTGAAGAGCAGAAATTTTGTTCGAAAACTTGCGAAAATTAAAATTAAAAGAAACCCTTTACCTTAATATCGTTCATTTTTTATTTTTCGAATCAATTAGATTAATCAAATATAAATCTCAGAGGATAAGTTTTTTTATTACACTATTAACCAGTTTACAAGCTTTCGGGTTTTAAATGACCCTTCTACAGGTAAATATATTTTTGAAATTCTAAAAATTTTCACCTTTAAAAGGGTCGTTTAAAACCTGAAAGCTTGAAACTCGTTAAAATATTGTCAAGAAGCTCAATCCAGATGGGACACCTGTCAATCATCCCTGGACCCCGGGGGGACCACAAGTGTGAGGGGTTCTCGGAAACTTATCTGCAAATAAGGAAAACAGGACGGTGGCTGACGCCGCTCATTAGGATTATCTTTACCTTGGGATAAGTTGTTATCTCTCTCCTATAAATACCTCTTGTAAATAATTTTATTGGAGAACTAAAAGGTAAATACCCTTTAAAATAAATTAATTATTCACCAAATTTGCCCTTGCTTTATTTATCTCCGCGACAATATAATAAAAAAACGTATCCTTGGAGATTTATATTTTATTAATCTAATCTCTTGTATCAATATTAAGATGAAATCATCAAGCGTTTACAGGGATTAATTTAAATGACAAGGGCCAACAGCCCGAAACGCGTACATGGTTAGTTTTTCTTGACTAATCAAGAATCGTTAGTATATTTTTATTCCGATATATTGCGTAAGCCATCAGCAATTTTTAGTTGCATGATCAAAAAATGCCTTTTTTTAATTCCAGGATAAATTTATTTTTGTAAAAATTTTAATTTAGTTCTCTAGCTTTCAGAAATGATAGACCCCTTCTAAAGGAGAAAATACGATGCAATAAATGGCCAATAGGATACGGGTTGTTGTTGTTGTCGTGTCCAATGAAGAGCTTCAGATGTCTCCATACATCTCTATCACAGCAGTCGCAATGCCCACTATCTTGGGTGTATAAAGCTGCTGTTCTGGGTCTATGTCAATATTCTCTTGTTGTTGTCGTGTCCAATGAAGAGCCTCAGATGTCGCCATACATCTCTATCACAGCAGCAGCAATGTCCACTATCTTGGATGTGTAAAGCTGCTGTTCTGGATCCATGCCAATTTTCTGCAAGGCTGCGGCCATTGCTGGACATGAGAATATGTGGGTAGGTGTTAGTTCCACACCAGGACAGTTGTTGTATGTCTTTTAGGTTCTTGTGCCATCTGGATGTATTGTAATTCCTTTATAGTGTTTCGTTCTAAGTCTTGTTATGGTTTTTGTCATTTTTCTCTCAGAGTTTATTTCGAATATTTGATCTTTTCTTATTTTTTTGTTGAATTATCTTGTATACGGGATACGCGAGTTATATAATCAAATAACTGGGTTCCTATTGGTGATTTTTTGTGTCGTATTTTTTCCTGTAGAAAGGAGCAATCATGCCTAAAAACTAGAGATCTAAATTACAATTTTTCAAGAAAATAACTTATCCCTGGAAGCCTGATGATTTAACCTCAAAAAAGGATCTCATAATGTCCTATACAGTTCTCTTCTTCTTTCTTATCTCCACTCAATCATATTAGGGTATCAAGCTTGTAAAACTTGAGATTTGAAAACCATCATGACTGGGTGAAGTAGAATGCGTCTACCTTTGTCATTAAGACTGGGAGCACTACTCTTATCTCCAAAAGAAATGGCCACCTCTGATATGAGGAACAGACGCCATGTGCAGCTGCTCCTAATATGGAGTACAAACACTGCTCATCCTGTATCCCTGGATTAGGAGCCCTTACAAGGTACTATCAGCCAGGCCAGCTGAACCCAGGTTTTTTAGTGAGCTTGTTACTGCTCCCCCTCCTCCCTTTTACAGTTGAAGTTATGGAATCAGACGAATATCTTGCAAAGAGATGTTTCAAGTTTGTGAATAGGTATGGCTGATTTTAGGCTATAATACATTGTAAAACTGCGGAAGGATATTGTAGGTAATTTTTAATTATTTTATTAACAGAGTATCATTTTTTATGTTCATTTTTTCTACTCTGTAAACTTCCCTCATTGTTTATCTTTTGTTTATCATTCATAGTTTGTTTTTGCCTTAAATAAATTGCCGTGTCATCCTGAAGTTTGTCTTATCCGACCTAACCTGCCTCTTCCCTGACGGAGATCCTGTCCCCAGCCTGGTCATAGTAGTTTGTATATTTTCCACTTTACGCGGCCATTGGGGCTCAAAAATCATTTATTTTGGTTAGCAGCCCCGTAAATAAATATATTTCCGAAGTTTGTCTTTCCTCATTTTCTACGTGGCGCGCAATATTATATTATACAATAGAATCCATCATATCCCCAGAAAGCACAATAGTATTAACAGAAGAATAGATATTCCGGAAGTTTATAACATTATATTCCCTGAGCCCACCCCATAACCCCCAAGTGAAGCACGCGCAACAGAATCCCGCGTTGATTATGCCTTGAAACAAATATAAACAACCAAAGGACTTTATTTAGGTTTAAATATTATTTTATTGGCGTATTAAGGATGTAAAATAGTTTCTCCCGTAGAAGGGCTTACTTGCCCGAAAGTTCGAGATATTTTTAAATAAAAAATATTTTTAATAGAATCTTTTCCCTGGAGGCTTTATGTTTTTATTTTAATATTATTCGTGTACAAAAGAGGCACCTATTCTTTTTAATAAATGCATTTGAATATTTACACTATCTATTCATGACCTCTCTATCTTCCAGACTGGAATCATCGATGCTGAAATTCGCTAACCGCCTGTGTGTAATGGGTTTAGAAATGGCCTCACTTTTTCACGCGCTAATAGCGTATTTCGAGTTATTTCTGCAACGTTATAATGCTTGAAGTAAAATTATGGTATACAAAAGGTTAACTGTATGAATTTGGCAAAGTTGGTTTTGTGGATTATACATTGATATGAATCTGTACCCACTTTTGTAACATATTTATATGCATCAAAAGTGGCAATTATATACTAAGTAACCAAGAAGTATAGAAGAAGTAGACAAAAATAGAAAAAGTAATCAAAGTGACACATATGTGTCATGTTTTATACTTTAAAGTGTTGTATGTAAATTGAAATAACCGAGGACCGTGCCCCTGTCATTTAGGTAACGCTTCTTATGAGACGCTGGGCATCGTTTTTCTCTTTTATTAGAGAGTTATTGGTGTGGGTGGATGTTGAAGTGAGGAGACTGTAGGTAGAGGAAGATTTTTACTTAAACATAGGATGTGGAGAAGATGTTGCCAGTAATCTCTGTAGTCGGGTTAGGGGAAGGGAGAAGCCTAACGCCACTAGTAGCAGATGTCTTCGGCGGCAGATGTCTACGGAAGCTAGCGGGGACGAAGTAGCGCAGGAAGGCATGACGTAGATCAGCGTTCCGGTAGCCGTAGAGCCAGGGATTGACCGCGCTGTTAGCCGCTAGCATGACACCGAGGTAGATGTAGGTACGGTCCGAGCAGCAGGATGTCAGGAGAGCCGCTTGGAATGGTGTCCAGAGCACCAGGAAGGATCCCACTGTCACAGCCAACGGTCGGACATAACGTGGGTGAGAGGAGACATTCGAGCTGATCGAGGCTTCTACGGAGTAGATCGCTCTTGCATGGCGTCTAGCCACTCCGTAGACATAGCAGTAGGACATGAGGAAGAGGATAGAACATGGCAGAAAGAGCGCGATAAAGAGGAATTCACGAACAGGTGTGAGGTAAGAAGACAGAGAACATTCCAGAGGACCGTGAGAGATCCGGGAAAGAGCAGGAGTTGCAGCTATGAGCAGAGAGTAGATCCAAAAAAAGGCTACCAGACGTCGAGCAGCACGGGGAGGTAGGAGCTGGCCGTATCTCAGCGGGGCGACCAACGAGGCGTAGCGGTCCAGGGCCACCGAGGTGAGGCAGAGCAGGGAGACACCCACGGGGAGGGCCGCCCCGATGTACGGCAGCAGACAGAGAGGTGGCGGGGGAGGCCACCCGGGGGCCAGGTGACACAGAAGGCCACACGGCACGGCGATCCCTACCGCTAAGTCCGCCCCGCCCAGAGCGGCCAGGAACACGCTGGATCGGAAGCAGCGCCGGCGGGAGTGTGCGAGGGAAGTGAGCAGCAGGGCGTTGCTACAGACCGTCAGGGAGGACATGAGGCAAGCGGCGAGGGCAGTGACAGTGATGTGAGGCATCCTGCACCATCTCAGCTGTTGTTATTTGCATAAGCAAATAGATTGAAAGAATTAAACAGATTAGAGATTAGTTGAACTCACACCATTTCATTTAACCTTACCATTCTCTCTTTTCTACCAACCCTTATTACGATTTACTAATGGAAACAGGTGGAAGAGTGTTATAAACCTTCAAATTTCGACAACTATGACTCCGGGATCTAATCCCGCATAGGCTACTTTTTTTTCTGAATAAAAAAGAATAAAAAAATAACTTCAATGCCCCCCCGATTTATGCTAATGTCCAAACCTCAAAAGAGTGAAAATAACCAATTGCGACTCTGACCCAGTTGTAAAGGCAAAATTCAAACTGATTTCTATATGTATAGACATGTGGTGCACTTACAGTAAAAGCAGTCGTCAATTACCCACCATGATCATAATGACTAGTGATAATAACAATTTCGAAACTATTATAGACGCGTATGGTTCTTTTTTTAAATTAAACAATTCTACTGCCTTTACTGTGAAACCGCTGGGAGGGTTCACCCACTGATGAGCTAGGCCCTCCCATTAATTTTTCCATTTCAGTAAGGGCAGTAGAAATTGTTTAATTTCAAAAATAATCACACGTGTCTATAATAGTTTCGAATTTTCATAACAGATGGCGCGCTAATGCATCATAATAACAATTTACACTAATGATCGATAAACGATAGTTAAAGAATTAGGGCAAAGTGTTTCTTTAATGAACCATATCCGTACCAGCTTTAGGACTCAAAGGTTCTTCTACAGGCGGCACTCGATAGAAAAGTGTGCCGGAGTTGCGTTTGGTTACTTGTATTCACAGGTGTAATTAGACCCTTGTACAAGAATCAAGCTTAACTCCGCCTTTGCCGGTCCCAAGCCCGGATGAAAAAGGAGGAGGGGGAGCAGTAACAAGCTCGCTAAAAAACCTGGGTTCAGCTGGCCTGGCTGATAGTACCCTGTAAGGGCTCCTAATCCAGGGATACAGGATGAGCAGCGTTTGTTCTCCATGTAAGGAGCAGCTGCACATGGCGTCTGTTCCTCATGACAGAGGTGGCCATTTCTTTTGGAGCTAAGTCGGCCTGCCACTGAGTAGTGTTCCCAGTCTTAATGACAAAGGCAGACGCATTTTACTTCACCCAATCATGATTATTGTCAAACTTTACAAGCTTGACACCTTATATATAATATGACCGAGTAGAGATAAGAAAGAAGAAGGAAAACAAGAATCAAGGCGCCATTGAACTGCTACTTTGCAGTTTTCTTTACCCTAACTTTGGTTTCGGTAGTTACTCCAGACCATATCGTGTCCTAAATTCTGAATTCTCCATTGTAACTTCACAGAGAATGGAAATCCCTATGCTCTCTTACAGAAAAGCTACGATTATCTAAATACAAGACATCCTGGCGTCTGCCAAGACACATCTATAGGTACTTCCTCGGCGTGGAACTGAGGAGTGTTCAAGAAGACCTGGAGGAGGACTCTCTCAAGGTGGGGAAACCTTCCTTGCTGAAGACATTTGTACACAACTATATATATATATATTCCCCTACACTTTATATGCCCTTTTACTCTTTTATTTTTCCACCTTTGTAAAATTTGATTAAAAGAATCAATAAAATTGTTTAAATTGTCAATTCTCTAAATACAAGATACGCCATCTATATTCAAGAATTGAAACTATTTTAAAACGTTTTTATCTATTTTTTTTTCACAAATAATAATTTAAAAATATATATTTATTACCGTCCTTACTACAATGGAAAACTATAGGGAGGGCCTGGCTTATTAATAGTGAACTCTTTTAGCGTTTTCGCCAGTTTAATCTATCATACCGCTATGAGATTCCATGCATATAATCTCTTTATTCAATATGGAAGAAGAAACATAAGTCGGGAAGAAGAGATTCTTTATATAAGAGGACAATCGTACAAGCTTTCAGGCAAGACGCCCTTCTATGGGTACAATTTTGTACCCGTAACTGCTAAATTAAAATGGAATAAGGTGTTTGTTTGTAATTCTGTTTCTGAATCGGTAAATCAGCCAGTCAGAGCTTTGATTGGTTACAAAAAAAAATATTTGGAGAAGACATTAAAAAAAAAGAAGAACAACATTTGAAAGGTACAATCGTACAAGCTTTCGGGCAAAACGCCCTTCTAAGAGTACAATTTGTATCCGTAACTGCTAAATTAAAATAGAATAAGGTGTTTGTTCGAATATCGTTTCCGAATCTGTAAATCAGCCAGTTAGAGCTCTTATCTGTTAAAAAAGCATATGGAGAAGACATTTTTAAAAGAATAACAACATTTGAATGGTTCAAAAAGCTTAAAGATGACCGAACTTTCGTGGAAGACGACACAAGGTGTGAATGACCAAAAATGGTGAGTGTTCCTGAAAATGTTGAAAAGTAAAGCCCTAGTGTTACAAAATCGAAAAAGAACAATCAGAGAATCAATTCCATTAATAATGATTATATAGGTCTAAAAAGACAATCTTGAAAGTTTGTCCCTCGGATATTAACTCTGGAGAAGAAAGAGACATGCAAAGATATCTGTGAAAACCTGCTTAAATTCGCCGTACACGGCCAAATGTGCCAATATAGGTAATAACAGGAGACTAGACATCGGTCAATGTCTACGATTACTAAACAAAACGCCAATCAAGTCAATGGTTGGAAGAAGATGAATCAAGACTCCTAAAAAGGCCAAGATGGAAAAGCCAAAAATGAAGGTTCTGCTCATTACTTTTTTCGATAGAAAATGACTCATATATAATTTACTCATACCTACAGGGAGGATAATTAATTAATAATCTTATCTTGCTATTTTGAAAAGGTTATGGAAGGCTGTACGAAAGAAACGCCCAGAAAGATGGTAAAATGAAAATGAGTAGCTTCATCATGTTAACGCACGGCCAAATATAGCATATTTGGTGCTCGCTTATTCTCAATTGCTTGAATATTGCAACGTTCAGCATCTACAACTAGTGTCCAGATCTTAAAGCCACGGTACCGCCATTATCAATTCCTTGAATATTTACAACGTGCAGCATCTACAACTAGTGTCCAGATCTTAAAGCCACGGTACCGCCATTATCAATTCCTTGAATATTTGCAACATGCAGCATCTACAACTAGTGGCCAGATCTTGAAGCCACGGTGCCGCCATTATCAATTCCTTGAATATTTACAACGTGCAGCATCTACAAGTAGTGGCCAGATCTTGAAGCCACGGTGCCGCCATTATCAATTCCTTGAATATTTACAACGTGCAACATCTACAACTAGTGGCCAGATCTTGAAGCCACGGTGCCGCCATTATCAATTCCTTGAATATTTGCAACATGCAGCATCTACAACTAGTGGCCAGATCTTGAAGCCACGATGCCGCCATTATCAATTCCTTGAATATTTGCAACGTGCAGCAAATAGAATTAGTGTCCAGATCTTGAAGCCACGGTGTCGCCATTATCAATTCCTTGAATATTTGCAACGTGCAGCATCTAGAATTAGTGTCCAGATCTTGAAGCCACGGTGTCGCCATTATCAATTCCTTGAATATTTGCAACGTGCAGCAAATAGAATTAGTGTCCAGATCTTGAAGCCACGGTGTCGCCATTATCAATTCCTTGAATATTTGCAACGTGCAGCATCTAGAATTAGTGTCCAGATCTTGAAGCCACGGTGTCGCCATTATCAATTCCTTGAATATTTGCAACGTGCAGCAAATAGAATTAGTGTCCAGATCTTGAAGCCACGGTGTCGCCATTATCAATTCCTTGAATATTTGCAACGTGCAGCATCTAGAATTAGTGTCCAGATCTTGAAGCCACGGTGTCGCCATTATCAATTCCTTGAATATTTGCAACGTGCAGCATCTAGAATTAGTGTCCAGATCTTGAAGCCACGGTGTCGCCATTATCAATTCCTTGAATATTTACAACGTGCAGCATATACAATTAGTAGCCAGATCTTGAAGCCACGGCGCCGCCATTATCAATTCCTTGAATTTTTACAACATGCAGCATCTACAACTAGTGTCCAGATCTTGAAGCCACAGTGCCGCCATTATCAATTCCTTGAATATTTGCAACGTGTAGCGTCTACAAATAGTGACCAGATCTTGAAGCCACGGTGCCGCCATTATCATTTCTTTGAATATTTGCAATGTGCAGCATCTACAAATAGTGGCCAGATCTTGCATCTGTAATGCCTCATTGGTCAATTCCGTGAACCAGTTTGTAACTTGCAGCCTCTTAAAAACAAACGGCCAGATATTCGAACCTTGGTGTCGCCCATATCAATTCTCTGAGCATTTCGCAACGTGCGAGCCTTTAAAACTGATAGCTAGATCTTACAGCCGTGATTCTGCCCAATCTGTTCAATTCTTTTAGTCTTTTCGACGATCTGTTCTTAAAGCCACTGACCAAATTTTGTAGCTGCGGGGCAGTCTTTATCAATCCCTTGAATATTCGACATTCCTTGCAGACGTGATGCGCCTCTGGTCAATTTCTTGAACCTTCGTAAAATTCGGCCCCTAAAACTTGAATTTGCATCTTCAGCGGTGCCCTGATAATTTATTTGGGTCATCTTAAAGCTCAGTTTAAAATAGATGCTAATTATTATATATTGAGTTAGATTTTGAAAACTTTATCTTGGAATTTTATTCAATCTTTATTCTTTATTTCTAATCATATTTAGCCCCATTGTTTCTAGGTTTGCTTTAAGCCTTTTAAAAAATGTATATATAATTATATTTTGTGTAATTATATATATAATTAGTTATTTCCCTCACACATCTGTCTCTCTATATGATTGATGCAAGAAATAAGCAACATTGGATTGTTTTTTCCTTGGTGACAGTGGTTTATCGAAGCGTGTGTATAAAATATAAATAAAAGGTTGAAGAGAGTAACTTTTTAATCTTATATATATATATAAATCCGAGCTGTGCCATAATAAGCTCCAGGAGGAGCAGGAAATGGAACGTAAGACTCAATTAATGGACATATTCGAACAACTGAACGATGAAGCTATCCTGAGACCCCTCTATAAGCGAGGGATGGTCATAGACAATGTCGTATTTGCGGTCCCCTGTACCCCTATCTTAGGGAGCATCTCCTCGCGGGACTCTCGCCTGAACACAAGATCATTCTTGTCAAATTCCTTAACGCTGTCATTGAGCATGCTGGGGACAAGGATTCCATAACTCGCAAGGGACTGTCCGAACTCAAGACGATTCTAAGCTCCTGATAGGACCCAGACGTACCTTCTGAGAAGGTCTCGTCTGGTGTATATATTTTCTCTACTATTTTAAATTCTGTAAACTCTCTCTTTGACTGTTGTCTAGATGTCAATAAACTATTATTAATTGTCAAATTGTCATAATATTTTTTTCTACAAATATTGTAGCAAAGTATTTATTATTTTATTTGTTAATTATTAATTTGGATGTTTATGTTTTCTACTCTATAAGCTTCTTAAAGATAAATGTTGATGTATTTTCCACAATATATGCGTGAAAAACAACAAATAAGCAATCGTGTTTGAAGTTTATATGTTAATTCTGTAATTAATCTTATTTTTTAATTCATAGAAGCATTTTTCTGGCAGACATATTCAATTTTTTATCATTATCATTTTTGTTTTATTATTATTGTTTTTACTTGTTAGTTATCAAATCATTTTGCAATTGTAGTTTCTTTTTTGTTTTGTTGTGTTCCTTTTTAAGCAATTAAATATATAGAAATAAGGTGTATTATTCAATTCAAGCATATGGAACAACATCGATTCATTTTTAAAACAAAGTAGATCATAAGCTTGTAGGGAATCATATCATTTCATTTCTTATAATTTTAAATCAATAATTGTAAATACCAAAATAAAAAACACCAGCTTAATTCTAAATATATTATCATAATCAATTCTCATGTTATTGTTGTAAACAAAGAACACGCTTGTTTCCGTATAAAAACGATAATAAAATTACTAGCTAAATTTAATGTGATTTAGTAATTAATTTTCAAATTATAAATATTTTGTAACACGCCTGCAGCCGCCCCCACAAGCTTATACAACTTTCACTTTTTCATAAAATCGTTTTAACCGTTTAAAATTCAATAAATATCTCTTTTATTTAAATTTAAAAGTTTATAAATTCTTCATATACACAATCCTCTCTCCAATCTAATCTAATAATGATACAGTCTGTCTAAAAAACAAAGTTTATATTGAGGCATGGAACATTCCTGGCGTGCGCTAGAAGGTTCTTTACTGCGTGGCGTTACACTGCCTAAAACATTACCTTAAGCATCTTACATTATGAGGAGGGGCAAAGAATTATTAATACATTTCTCTCATTGCCTTTCTGGTATTTGATCAATGTTGATTTGTTCTTGCCTTGAATAGATTGTTGTACCATTAGGAAGTTTATCTTTCCTAAAATTTCACGTTACAATATTCTTATTAATAGTTTCAAATATTCATAACAGATGGCGCGCTGATGCATCATAATATATTTGTTTAAAAAAAAAAAAGACTCAGTTTAAAGTTTGCGGAAGAGCGATTGCTCGAAGCATTTTATATATTTATTATTGTATATAATTCTGCTATCCTCAAAGCTTATGTCCATAGTTCATCTTAAATACCCATTCAAAGAGTCCAGTTCAAGCTCACTATAAAAGGAAGTTAAAAAAATGCAATATAAGGGTCCGAGGATAGAGCCTTGAGGTACTCCAGTCTGGATTGGCTTTGGTTCAGTTATAAAATTTCCTTGCTAGGACATTTTCAGTCAAGCAAGGAAATTTTATAACTGAACCAAAGCCAATCCAGACTGGAGTACCTCAAGGCTCTATCCTTGGACCCTACCTTTTCAATATTTACATTAATGACATCCCACTGCACTCTAAATGTAAACTTAAGCTCTTCGCAGATGACACAGCAATTTTATTCAACTCTAAATCAGTCAACCTATTGGTTACTCAGCTTCAGAATTACTTAAATGACATAATCAAATGGTGCGATGAGTGGAAACTAGACATTAACCCAACTAAGACTCAAGCAATAGTTTTTCCCCCAAGAGATAACAAAATATTCAAGCCACAAACCAACTTGACAATAAACTCAAGCAATATTAGTTGGGCCGACTATGCCAAGTATCTTGGTGTCACTTTGGATTCGAAATTAAAATTTAACCTACATGTCCAAAACACCATAAGAAAGGCAAAGATAGCCAAAATATCTCTATCAAGCCTGCTTAATTTTAAAAGTAATTTAACAACAAAGCATAAATTCACGTTGTACAAAATCTGTATTCTACCCATCATCACGTACGCACTACCAGTCTGGGGCAAATATATCACACCTACGGATAAAAAAAGAATAGATGCCTTCATGAGGATTTGCTTACGAACCACTATAGGAGCCCCATTCAATCTTTCAAACAAAATTCTCAAAGAAGATCTCAACCAGCCTAATATAGAAGAGATTTATCAAGACTCTGCGACAAGACTATTCTCGAAATTTCAAAAATAATCAAATCCAACTATACAAGAAATTGTTCGAAATCAAGGTGACCTCAGCCACCGCATCCGACGACCTGGACCCAATGGCTAGCTGACAGCCAAACACCCAACAACTGCCCTCCTGTAAGGTTCGGGGGGCCACTCCAGCATTACAACTCGCCATGTGTAAATAATCTGGACAAGGTGACTCGCGAGCTGTGCTCGAATGTAACACCTGCAATTTGAGATGAAATAAATAATGCAATATAAAAGCGGTAGGGTAGTTTAAACTGGCGAAACCGCTGGGAGGGTTCACCACTGATGAGTCAGGCCCTCACTTTAATTTTTCCATTGCAATAAGGGCAGTAGAAATTGTTTAATTTTCAAAAGAATCATACGCGTCTATAATTGTTTCAAATATTCACAATATTATTTGTTTCATATGCGATTCAGAAGCCATCATCATCATCCTTACATTTATGAAAAAATCCTTTGAATGTAAGAAAAAATGGCATCTCCTGATCATTTTGCCGATTGCTCGTACAATCTGTTGGAATAAATATCAATTAATTGTTAATTTTTCAAGATTTATTCCGTAATATCTTACCCTTTCTATATAAATCAAGAAAAGCCAACCACCTTTATCATGAAAGGTTACCTCTCTATAGCTAATATACCAACGATTAATTGTTATTTATTATTATTAGTTATTAAGCCAACTTTCAGCTGTACGAACAAGTGATGCCTTTTTCTTCATCTATCCACTTGATCTCATTGTAAAATTTCTATTGTATATTATTTAAAAAATAATTAAAATATTATATTGTCAAAAAAGCAAAGGGAAACGAACTTTATTTCATAGAATCAGCCTTGACATTATTATTATTTTTTTAACATTTTGATCTTATATGCGACAAGTTTTATCATTAGTTTTCTTAAATGAGAATTACATTATGGGAGAGGACTTGAGACCTGAAAAATTTTGGTCTTTTAAATGTGGTTTGGTCTTCATTCAAGTCTCGGTCTTAAATGTGGTTTGGTCTTCATTCAAGTCCCGGTTTTAAATATGGTTTGGTCTTCATTCAGTTCGGTCTTAAATGCAGTTTGTGGTTCATTAAAGTGTCTTAAATGTGGTTTGATCTTCATTCAAGTCCCGGTCTTAAATGTGGTTTGGTCTTCATTCAGTTCGGTCTTAAATGTGGTTTGGTCTCTCTATTCAAGTCTGTCTTAAATGTGGTTTGGATTCCTTTCAGTTCGGTCTTAAATGTGGTTTGGTCTCTATTCAAGTCCGTCTTAAATGTGGTTTGGATTCCTTTCAGTTCGGTCTTAAATGTGGTTTAGTCTCTATTCAAGTCTGTCTTAAATGTGGTTTGGATTCCTTTCAGTTCGGTCTTAAATGTGGTTTGGTCTCTATTCAAGTCTGTCTTAAATGTGGTTTGGATTCCTTTCAGTTCGGTCTTAGATGTGGTTTGGTCTCGATTCAAGTCTGTCTTAAATGTATTTTGGTCTCTATTCAAGTCTGTCATAAATCATAAATGTGGTTTGGTTTTCACTTAAGTCAGTCTTAAAAGGTCAGTCTTGAATGTGGTTTGGTCTTCATTCAAGTCCTGGTCTTACATGAGGTTTGATCTTCATTCACGTCGGTCTTAAATGTGGTTTAGTCTTCATTAAAGTTGTTATTAAATTGAAAATCAACTTTGTAAAAAACATTCATCAATTATGAAGACATTTTTTTTACTTCTTTATGATACCAGATGTATATAGAAAATGGCGAGTATTCAATAACTTTGTTGTCAACACCAGTGTTGCTGATGGCCTCAGATAATTATGATCATTGATAATTTCGCTGTGAAAAAATAGTACAAATGTGAAATTATACTGGGATAAGGTGGATAAATTAAGAAGAATGCATCTCCTTATGGTGTAACTGAAATCATCAGCATCCGCAACTTTCAGTTGCATGATAAGGAGATGCCTTTTTCTTAATAATTTTCCTATTAATTCTCTCTAGCTTAATTTTTCTCAATTATCTTTCATACTGTATACAGTAGAACCTCCCTGTAAAAGACAACAATTAATTGCAGAGCCAAAGTGTCCTTTAGAGAGAGGTGTCCTCTTACCGGAGAGTTGCTAAATAGTAAAAATGGTTATTTTACAAATGAAAACTGTCCTTTATAGAGAGGTGTCCTCTAGAGGAATTGTTCTCTCGTGGAGGTTCTACTGTATATAAATTTAAATTTATTTGACCACATAACCAAACCACTAATTTAAACCAATTTCGACCAAATTCTGGTTCGTTTCCAAGGTGACTAACGTGGCAACGGCACCCATTTTCCAAGATAGTGGATATTGCTGCTGCTGTGATGGAGATGCATGGAGACATCTGAGGCTCTTCATTGGACACGACAACAACAACAACAAAGAAAAACATTAAAATATATTATAAAGAGTAGAAAAAAATCGTTTGGAGAACAAAGTTTTTTTTTCTATTACAAGAGACTCTTTGTTTCTTGATTTTTTTTATTTTTATATTATACTGATCCAGTATATTTTCCAACTTGAGGCAATAAAATGTGTTAAATAATGCTACAGACTTCTGGATATGAGTTTATTTTATCTTTATTAAGGTAATGTCGAACTTTCAGGCATCTCTGCCCTTCTAGAGGAGTACATAAAAACGTATAATATTATACGTTTTTATGTGTGTAAATTATAGAAATATGAATAAGTGCTATTTTTTAGCTCTTGGAAAAACAAACAAAAAAAAAAACTAAATATGCCTGAAATAATCCCTAAATGGATTTCTTGAGATTCTCTAGATAGCAATTAAAATGTGTGGGTAGGGCATCTAGGTGTTTTGGAAGGTTTTTTTTTTACCAAATTTTTGTTTTTCCATGAGCTAAAAAAAAAAAAACACTTCTTCAAATATTTCTATAATTTACACACACAAAAGCGAAGGAAATATAATTTTACGTTTTTATGTACTCCTGAGAAATGTACTAAAGCTCGAGATTACGTTAATACAGATAAAAAGAAACACATCTCCAGAAATCTGTAGCATTTATTTGATTAATATCCAGTAGATTTAAATCTATTAATTAAAATATGAAAAAAAAAATACAAAAGTGAAATTGTACTGGGATAAGGTGGATAAATTAAGAAAAAGGCATCTCCTTATCGTGCAACATTGTTGTATATATATTTTAATTGCTTAATTATTCCCACAGAGTATGCATGTAAGATCACAAGTTAATAGGCGCTAATCGTAAGAAAAAAACTTTATTTGTTTTAATATTAGTTTCCCTTTTATATTTGTTCTCTCTCTTGTAAATGAATAAATATAATGTTTGATTATATTTCTTGGAATCAGTTTCATTAAAAATTCTAAGCAAAGTCAACAAACATAAGCAACTTTCATTTGTATGATAAGGAGATGCCTTTTTTTCAATTAAAATATGTTGCTAAAAAGGGTAACTATGAATTCTAGTTAAATATTAGAATTCTATTTATAGAACAGAACTGTAATAGCGCTCTCTTAATCTATTTTTATAATTATAGTTAGAGATTAGTAACAATTATAACTGATGTATACTAGTAATAGTTACATATTGTGTTGCATAGTTGAATGTATTATATGTAAATAGGTTAAATTACATAAGATGGTGGTATACCAAGAGGTCATGAAAGAAACCTACCTGAACGTGAAAGAGAGCAACAAATTTGATTGGTTCCTCCAAACCACGTGGTTTAATAAATGGAGAGGAAGGAATGCAAACTAATGCGTTTACAAAATTGTTAGTCGGCCATTTTGAATTGAGATTTAACTTCAGTTTGGCGACTTAATGTGGTCGCCCACACATTCTCTGGTGAATGGTTCTGATTGGACAGACAGGGATCATTTACATCCAGATACATCTAGGCAAAATCTCTCTCTCTCTTCTTAATTTTATATACAAATAAGAACATTAATTTAATAAACAATTAACATTGATAAACACAAATACAATAGCAAAACTCATTATGAAAACCAAAACACCCCAGTCCATATACAACTTTAGAATTAACAACAACAATTTCAAGAATCAGAACAGGAAATTTTAAAGGAATGAAGATAAACCCAGACATGACTAGATCCTACAGGAACTGCAATAGCTGTCACAACACCCAACTCACTTCGGATCATATATACAGTTGCCCGGCCATCCTTGCAGCCCTCTATATGCCAGACATCAATCCAGAAGAGGACATCCATACGGCACCTCAGTTGGCCGGTATTGTGATCAGGGTGCATGGACAGATCTGATCTACTCTATGGACAAGACAACACCACCACCTAAGTTGGCCGGTATTGTGATTAGGGTGCATGGACCGATCTGATCTGCCTCATGGGCAAGACACCACCACCACCTCAGTTGGCAGGTATTGTGGTCAGGGTGCATGGACCGATCTGATCTACTCTATGGACAAGACAACACCACCACCTCAGTTGGCAGGTATTGTGGTCAGGGTGCATGGACCGATCTGATCTGCTCCATGGACAAGACAACACCACCACCTCAGTTGGCAGGTATTGTGGTCAGGGTGCATGGACCGATCTGATCTGCTCCATGGACAAGACACCACCACCTCAGTTGGCCGGTATTGTGGTCAGGGTGCACGGACCGATCTGATCTGCTCCATGGACAAGACACCATCACCACCTCAGTTGGCCGGTATTGTGATCAGGGTGCATGGACCGATCTGATCTGCTCCATGGACAAGACACCACCACCAAAGATTTACACACACATTTATATTTATATAAGGAATATAGAGAAACACACCACTTGGGCCAAAATTTTGGTCATTGAGGTATAGTATGCATTGTGCTGACGAGGACCATCAGCCCGAAACGCGTAGATTGTTGGCTTTTTTATTTATTTATCAATAAAATGAAGGGCCATATATTTTAGAATAAACCTAAATGAATGTATAGTAGATTTTTATTCAACTAGATGGCGCTCATCACAGTTAAAGCTTCTTCAAAACGGATTCCTATACACTGGATATTTTGGAATAAACCTAAATCACGTTTAGTTGAATTTTATTCCACTAGATGGCGCTCATCACAGTTAAAGCTTCTTCAAAACGGATTCCTATACACTGGATATTTTGGAATAAACCTAAATCACGTTTAGTTGATTTTTATTCCACTAGATGGCGCTCATCACAGTTAAAGCTTCTTCAAAACGGATTCCTATACACTGGATATTTTGGAATAAACCTAAATCACGTTTAGTTGATTTTTATTCCACTAGATGGCGCTCATCACAGTTAAAGCTTCTTCAAAACGGATTCCTATACACTGGATATTTTGGAATAAACCTAAATCACGTTTAGTTGATTTTTATTCCACTAGATGGCGCTCATCACAGTTAAAGCTTCTTCAAAACGGATTCCTATACACTGGATATTTTGGAATAAACCTAAATCACGTTTAGTAGATTTTTATTCCACTAGATGGCGCTCATCACAGTTAAAGCTTCTTCAAAACGGATTCCTATACACTGGATATTTTGGAATAAACCTAAATCACGTTTAGTTGATTTTTATTCCACTAGATGGCGCTCATCACAGTTAAAGCTTCTTCAAAACGGATTCCTATACACTGGATATTTTGGAATAAACCTAAATCACGTTTAGTTGAATTTTATTCCACTAGATGGCGCTCATCACAGTTAAAGCTTCTTCAAAACGGATTCCTATACACTGGATATTTTGGAATAAACCTAAATCACGTTTAGTTGAATTTTATTCCACTAGATGGCGCTCATCACAGTTAAAGCTTCTTCAAAACGGATTCCTATACACTGGATATTTTGGAATAAACCTAAATCACGTTTAGTTGAATTTTATTCCACTAGATGGCGCTCATCACAGTTAAAGCCTATTCAAAACGGATACGTACACACTGATCTTTACCTTAATTAAAAGCAAAATAAACAATCCCAGGTAGAATGACATGATTGGCACAGTCTAGCTAGCCCTTCATATGTAAAGTCAGGATGTTTAAATAGGTATTTAGCGAGCGGACATTCTCTTTTTGAAATTTTGCCAATTGTGGGATAGACTGTTGATAGAAACTATGTAAATAACTTACCGCAAGTTTTAAAAAATAAATTTATTGGGCGCTTTAAGGTTTTGCCCTTTATCACAACCTTCATGAATTTATTTTGAAAATAAATAGTGTCATTTATATCATTTTATATACATCTTTTATGTCGAAGTAATTTACTGTTGTGGGGTTAATGCGCTAATAACAGTGGCGCTCATGGAGCTGGTCTCATTTGAAAGGTTTCACTGTGCAAACATCCTTATTAAAGATAAAGTCACTATTCTGACATTGTCTGAAATCTTATATATCAACACGACTTATTGGCGTAGGTTTAGATATATTGCGCATGCCAATTATTGCGGTAAAATAATTGGAAGTTTTTTAGTATATAGATCGTTTTATACGCAATATGCCTTTTTTATTTCAATACCACCACCTGACCTTTATTATTATTATTTTTAAATTATTTTTTCACATGTTAAGCGTATTCACGCAAGTTTGGCCTTAAATACCTATTTCTTGATATCTCAAGAAGTCTCTGGAACCAAAACATTTTTGGTCGCAGCGGTACAGCCTTAACCACGCTGACGAGCAGCGCCAACAGCCCGGAATTCGTTCGTGGATGGCTTTTCTTGATTTATCAAGAAAATGGGTTGGCCAAATAATAATGGAACAGGCCAAATTAACGTTTAGTTGGTTTCTATTCCACTAGATGGCGCATTGCCATCAAAAAAAGCTCGTGTGCCCTGGTCAGAATATACCATTTTTGATATATATATAAAGAGCAGCTCCCTATTAAAAAAATGCATTAACATAATTAGAATTACTTGATATTCCCTACAAAAAACGGGCAGCTTCAGAGCTGAGAATATAATAACACCAGGTTTGTCAAATTTGAACCAAAGCCAATAACCTGTGCTTGACTCTTGTTTGGATTATCCAATGTTGGTACTGAGACATACATCTATTTAGATTTTCACTCTATGCGTGAAAAGGATTAATCAAATGCATTGTTTCTATACATTTTAAATAAAAAGGTTCTTTTTAACACATGAGTACTATCCTGCCTTAAGATTGTAAATGGTCTTTTTGGAGCACATATAAGAGAGAGAGAGAGGAGTCTGAGTTACATTTCCCGTGTGTTGAAATGTTGTATTTTAAACAATAACTCTGCCCTTGCCGGTACCAAGCCCGGATGAAAAAGGAGGAGAGGGAGCAGTAACAAGTTCAGTAAGCAACCTGGGTTCAGCTGGCCCGGCTGATAGTATGCTGTAAGGGCTCCTAATCCAGGAATACAGGATGAACAGCGTTTGTACTCCATGTTAGGAGCAGCTGCACATGGTGTCTTCCTCATGTCAGAGGCTGCCATTTCATATTGGAGCTAAGTCAGTCAGAGACAGGGTATATTTTTTATAATTATGAAAACTATATATATATTTGTAAATATAGATTGTTAGAACGAACCTAGCAACATTAGGACTAAATATCTTTAAGCGAATGAAAATAATCTTTCTAAGATAATTATAGAAGAGAGGCTTGAAACAAAGATTTTAGAGTGAATATAAATTAGAGAATATTGAAGTTCAAGTTAGGTTGAAGCCTTTAAAATTTATATCATTATGATAGTTAGCACTGGGATTAAGCTGAACTCTGAGATCGCCAAGAAAATGATCGGGTAACGCCGAAAATACTGAATCTGACCGTTGTTTGCAGAGGCCAGACGTTGTGAAGGTTCAAGACTTTTATTAGAGTGAAACTAAAGCTGAAATATCTAGCCGCTGATTGTATAGAATATACTCAAGAAATTGATCAAAGCGGCGCTAAGGTTCCAAGATATAGCCTTTTGTTTTAGAAACCAAGGCTCGAGAAATTGATAAAAGCGGCGCTAAGGTTCCAAGAGCTAGTTTTTTGTTTTAGAAACCAAGGCTCAAGGAATTGATCAAAGCGGCACTAAGGCTTCAAGATCTAGCCTTCTGTTTTAGAAACCAAGGCTCAAGGAATTGATCAAAGCGGTACTAAGGTTCCAAGATCTAGCCTTCTGTTTTAGAAACCAAGGCGCAAGGAATTGATCAAAGCGGCATTAAGGCTTCAAGATCTATCCTTCTGTTTTAGAAACCAAGGTTCACGGAAATGATCAAAGCGATACTAAGGTTCCAAGATCTAACCTTCTGTTTTAGAAACCAAGGCGCAAGGAATTGATCAAAGCGGCATTAAGGCTTCAAGATCTATCCTTCTGTTTTAGAAACCAAGGTTCACGGAAATGATCAAAGCGATACTAAGGTTCCAAGATCTAGCCTTCTGTTTTAGAAACCAAGGCTCAAGGAAATGATCAAAGCGGCACAAAGATTCCAAGATCTAGGCTTCTGTTTAAGAAACCAAGGCTCAAGGAAATGATCAAAGCGGCATTAAGGTTCCAAGATCTAGGCTTCTGTATTAGAAACCAAGGCTCAAGGGAATGATCAAAGCGGCACTAAGGGTCCAAGATCTAGGCTTCTGTTTTAGAAACCAAGGCTCAAGGAAATGATCAAAGCGGCACTAAGGTTCCAAGATTTAGCCTTCTGTTTTCGAACCCAAGGCTCAAGGAATTGATCGAGAGGCACTAAGGTTCCAAGATTTAGCCTTCTGTTTTCGAAACCAAGGCTCAAGGAATTGATCGAGAGGCACTAAGGTCCCAAGATCTAGGCTTCTCTTATAGAAACGAAGGCTCAAGGAATCTATCGAAGTGTCACTAAAGTTCCCAGCTCTAGCCTTCTGTTTTAGAAACCAAAGCTCAAGGAAATGAGGGCCAATAGCCCGAAACGCGTCCGTGGTTAGCTTTTCATGATTAATCAAGAATGGGTATTTGGCCAATTCTGGAATAATTAGAAATCAACGAGAATAGTTGATATTTATTCCGATAGATGGCGCAAGCCATCAGCAACTTTCATTTGCTCGATAAGAAGCCTTTTTCTTAATTTATGCACCTTATCCCAGTACAATATTACATTTGTACTCTATATATATTTTTCACATTGTGTAGCGTTCTCACGCAATTCTGGCCTTAACTACCCGTTTCATAATTTTTCAGGATGCCTTAATGACCAATTTTTTTGGTCGTTGAGGTACAGCTTGCACCACGCTGATGAGGGCCAACAGCCCGAAACGCGTCCGTGGTTAGCTTTTCTTAATTAATCAAGAATGGGTATTTGGCCAATTCTGGAATAATTAAAATCAACGAGAATAGTTGATATTTATTCCGATAGATGGCGCAAGCCATCAGCAACTTTCATTTGCTCGATAAGAAAAAGCCTTTTTCTTAATTTATGCACTTTATCCCAGTACAATATTACATTTGTACTATTTTTTCACATTGTGTAGCGTACTCACGCAATTCTGGCCTTAACTACCCGTTTCATGATTTTTCAGGATGCCTTAATGACCAATTTATTTATTTATTTATTATTATTATTTTTTGGTCGTTGAGGTAATTTTTGGGCTCAAAAATCATAACTTTTGGTTAGTAGCCCGTAAATAAAGATATTTTCTCTCTCTCTCTCTCGTTGAGATACAGCTTGCACCACGCTGATGAGGGCCAACAGCCCGAAACGCGTCCGTGGTTAGCTTTTCTTGATTAATCAAAAATGGGTATTCGGTCAATTCTGGAATAATTAAAAATCAACGAGAATAGTTGATATTTATTCCGATAGATGGCGCAAGCCATCAGCAACTTTCATTTGCTCGATAAGAAGAAGCCTTTTTCTTTATTTATTATTGATTACAAAAACTTTGGAGTGGCCCTTGAATTAAAAACAAATTAGGCATATCCTAAATAATAACATGAGCGTTTTTTTATGCATTTTTTAATATGTGAATGGCCTTCACATATTATTCATTGTTCAATTATCATGAACTAGGTTGCTCTTGCTGAGCGGTACCTATTTATGTGAATTTGAACCAACCAGGAATTTTTTGTGATTGACTTTTTAAAAATTTATCAAGGGCATAGATGGGCCAAATATCAGGGAACAGACCTAATCAACGTTTAGTTTATTTCTGTTCCACTAGATGGCGTTCTGCCATCTAAAAAAAAAACTCTCAAAAGACCTAAGTTACAATTTCTCCCATTCTGGTGTTCCATAGTTTAGATCTAATTTTTTTTACTTTACTTTATATTTGCCAACATTTTCACCAAATATATTGTTTACTTTTGATACATTAGCGCGCCATCCCTATATATACAGGGTCCATTATGAAAGTAATGAGCATTTACTGGCAAAATACATTTATTGATCGTAATTTGTGCAAATGTTCAATATTCTTCAAAATACATTCCTCCTGCATCAATACACTTGCGGAGACGCGTTTGCCACGCCTGAAAGGCACCCTGAAACTCCTCGACAGGAATGCTTCTCAGGAACGTTGTAACATGGTGTTGGGTGTTTTCCACGGTTTCCCAATGTTTTCCTTTCATCTCTCTCTTGAGTCGTGGAAGCAAAAAGAAGTCACATGGAGCTAAGTCGGGACTGTAAGGGGGGTGAGGGATCACCGGGGTGTTGCTCCGGGCCAGGAAGTTGGTAATGATGAAGGCTGTGTGGCTGGTGGCATTGTCATGGTGGAGCTTGACCGTGTCTTTGATGTCAGTCCTCACGCGTGCGATCCGGCGTTTCAATCTCCAGGTAAAAAGCTGAATTTACAGTTTGTCCCTGCGGTACAAACTCACAATGTTCTATTCCTCGAATGTCAAAGAAGACAATGATCACCATTTTGATGCGCGACTTGCTCATTCGCGCTTTCTTGGAGCGTGGGGATGATTTTGTGTGCCATGCACAGCTCTGCCTTTTCGACTCTGGGTCGTATTCAAACATCCAGGATTCGTCTCCGGTTACTACAGAGTTCAGAAAGTCCGGTTCATTTTGAATCAAATCCAACAATTCTTGACAGCGCAAAATTCTAAGTTCTTTCTGGTCTTGCGACAACACTTTCGGCACAAGCTTCGCACAGACCTTACGCATTTGCAGATCCTCGGTCACTATCCCATGTACCACAAATGTGGACATGTGTAATGTGTCAGCAATTTTCTGGATGCTTAATCGACGGTCGGTACGCAAAACTTCGAGCACACGATCTACGTTCTCGTCAGTTCTGGCCGTTGTTGGGCGTCCTGAACGGGGTTCGTCGGCGACCTCCTCCCGGCCCTCCTTGAACGCCTTGTGCCACTTCCCAGACTGTGATCTTGAAATGCAATCGTCCTTGAAGGCTTTTCGCAGCATCTGGAATGTTTTGGTTGCATTTTTTCCAAGCCTTACGCAAAACTTTATGGCGTATCGTTGTTCAAGCGAACGCTCCATCGCGCTATGTTACAAAAGTTGAAAACACACTCCAAGCGGAGGCATGTATCTCCCCTCACACTGCTCGAACTCAACTGACGACCGGATGGATTGAAAGGGCATATCCCTCCACCACATTTCCCCCGGTTTTACCGTGCTGCCATCTGTCGTCGCGACACAATAAAATTATGCTCATTACTTTCATAATGGACCCTGTATATAAGTCAGTGTATGTAAATGTATGCGTGTTTGTTCCTATGTCGGCTATACACGTCCACAATACGTAATTAATATGACTTAATTTTTAACAGTATATAGAGTAGAATCTGGAAAAACTTATAGTGAAATTTCAGGTCTCTATCCTGAATATTCTTGGAGATTTTAGCAAATTGCCTTGCAAATTTGCCTTTTCGCTCGCAAGCAGCGCCTCTAGCGGTGAAGATTGGAAGTAATATCAGCTGACCTAATGAACATGTAAAACGTTTTGACAGGACATAGAGAAAAATCTGGAAAATATATTTATCGGAATTTTAACCAATGAAAAATGAAATTGACAGGTTCTGGGCATAAATAGTTGTTTTTTAGTCAGAAAATGATGATGACAATATTGCTGTATCATGTTTATCTCGGGAATTATATCGGGAAAAATTCCAAAAAGCAGGGACCACGGGTGAAGCCAGTTCATTTTTAGTATGCAGGAACAAAATTCTAACAGAAAAAAATTCATTCGAGCAGAAGACACAAAGCCAGATCATCTCTCTATAAAAATATCGCTTCTCGGACACAAAGTTTGGAGCGGGACGTTTCACAAGAGTCACATCCACGGCGCCAATTTATAATTGTAACGAATAGTATTTGAATGAAAACATTTAATCGGGTAAAACCCGGGCGTTGCCCGGGTCATTCGGCTAGTCTGTTATAAAAATTCGAAACTATTATAGACGCGAATGATTCTTTTAAAAATTAAACAAATACTACTGCCCTTACTGTAATGGAGAATTTAATGGGAGGGCCTGGCTCATCAGTGGTGAACCCTCCCAGCGCTTTCGCCAGTTTAATCTACCATACTGCTGTTATATTGCATTTTTCGATATTCGGTTTATAGTGATACTAATGCTAGACTCTTGAAATGGGTATTTTAGATTAACTATAAACATAAACTTTGAGGACAGCAGAATTACATACAATTATAAATACAAGGTATGTCCTATAAGTTCCCGGACTGGGTCCATAAAAAAATAAATAAATGAAAAATGTAAATAAATTTGATTGTTTATTATAGAAAAAAATATCTGGCAACACGGTGGTACCAATATCGAGGCGGTACGTGCGCACGCGCCAAGGTCATTCTAATTTATTTAAAGGTTACACCTAGCGAAGCGGCGATTTTACGATGGTACAAAAATTGAAGCAGAGGATTTGCATAGAATTTTGTGTGCAACTTCAAATATCAGCAACCGAAACTTTTGAAATGCTTACTAAAGCATTCCCCAATGACGCTCCAAAGAGAACAACTGTTTTTGAATGACATTCTAGATTTAAAGCTGGCAGAATTTCAATTGAAGATGATCCTCGTCAAGGACGCCCAAAATTTCAAAGGACTGATGAAAATGTGCAAAAAAATCACCGATTTGATAAAAGAAAATCCTCCAACCACTTTGCTGGAGCTAGAGCAAGACACAGGCATCTCTAAAACAACGATTGTAAGGATCGTAACCAAAGATTTGAAGCTCAAAAAGACTCCTGCAAAATTCATCCCAAGATTCCTCACTAATGAGCAAAAACTGTGTCGGCTTGTAACACGGCTTGCGAGAAGAATGGATCCGGAATGGAAAGACAAGATAATCACAGGCGACGAGACAAGGGTCTATGGCTATGACCCTGAAACCAAGCGTCAATCTGCCGAGTGGAGAGATCAGAGTGAGCCTAGACCCAAAAAATCAAGGATATTGAAATCCAGAAACAAAGTGTTGCTGGTCGCGTTTTCGGATAACAAGGGCATTCTTCATCATGAGTATCTTCCTGCAGGCCAAACAGTTATTAAGGAAATGTATTTGGGCATTCTTCGCCGTTTAAGGGTAGGGATTCGAAAAAAAAGGCCAGAAAAATGGACTAATGGTGACTGGATCCTACACTATGACAATGCCCGCCCTCACACAGCGCACTTGGTGACGAGTTTTTTGGCGAAAAACGGGACAGAAATCCTACCTCAACCACCCTATTCCCCAGGCATCGCACCAAATGACTTTTTCCTCTTTCCCAAACTTAAAGCAGTTCTAAAAGGTAGACATTTTGACATCAGGGATGACATAATAGAAAAATCGCTGTTGGCCTTGAAGAGCATTCCAAAAGAGGCCTATAAAAACTGTTTCGACAATTTGGAGAAACGATGGCGCTGGTGCGTTGAAGCAAGGGGGGATTACTTTGAAAAGTTTTAATACATTTTAAAATATATATCTAACCTTTTTTTTATGGACCCAGTCCGGGAACTTATGAGACATACCTTGTATATAATATTGTAACAAATATTTATTATTTTTACTAACAGAGTATCATTTTTTATGTTTATATTTTGCTTCTCTGTAAACTTCACTAATTTCTTAACTTTTGTATATCATTCATAGTTTGTTCTTTCCTTTATAAATTGCTATGCAAATGACTATGTAAATTGCTGGGTAAATTAGGAAAGACAAACTGAAGATCGCCGAGAAGACCTAAAGGTCATGGGGGCTGTGATCTACATTTTCAGAGATTGGCCTCAGGATACAAACTCCGCGTCAAAGCCAAGACTTCCCTCCAAGATGACGATGTCCCTATAGACGATATGACGACAAAGCCGCGCTTCACGCCGCAATAAAAAGGACGCGAAGGTACTAGGGACAAGGTTCCAAGACTTCGATGGAATCCTTGGCAGAAGCAAGTCAGATCCATGTCAGTAACTACAATAATTGCTAACTGTGAGCCACAGCTCCCATAGAGAAGGAGCTATGTAGCGAAGTATTTATTATTTTATTAACAGAGTATCATTTTTTGTGTATATACACTGCGTGGCATTGAAAATGGAACACCAAGAAATAGTGGTCAGAAAGTATTGAAACTCGGCAGACAGAGAGAGACAGGGACGAACAATAAGTGATCTTTATTTCAAAATGATAGTCATAATACAGAGCGAGAACGGCGTCGGCTTAGTAGCAAGTAGGACCACCGCGGACGGCGATGCACGCAGCAACACGTCTAGGTAGAGAGTCAATCAGAGTACGGATGGCGTCCTGAGGGATGGCTCTCCATTCCCTCTCAACCATATGTCACAGTTCGTCTTCTGAACGCGGCTGTGGCAAGGCATGCAAACGGCGTCCAATGATGTCCCAGACGTGCTCGATTGGTGAGAGATCAGGAGAGTACGGTGGCCAGGGAAGCATCTGTACATCTTGCAGAGCTTGTTGGCTAATGCGAGCAGTGTGCGGTCGGGCGTTATCCTGCTGATAAAGGGCATTGGGTACCCCCTGAAGGTAGGGGAGTGTCACCGGTCGCAGCACATCATCAACGTATCGTTGGGCCGTCATAGTGCCCTGAATACAAAGTAAAGGTGACCTGGAATCATACGCGATTGCGCCCCAAACCATGATTCCACGTTGTCGCACGGTGGGGCGTTCCACAATTGCTGCCGGATTGGACCTTTCTCCACGTCGACGCCACACGCGTACACGGCGACTATCACTGGACAAGCAGAAACGCGACTCATCTGAGAACACGACCCTGTGCCATTCCGTCATCCAGGTCGATCTAGCCCGGCACCATTCCAAACGTTGGCGCCTATTCGGTGGGGTCAATGGCAGTCTTCTTAGCAGAGGGCATGAGTGCAAGCCATTAGCAACCAATCGACGGGAAATGGTTCTGGTTGAGATGGAATGATCTAGGGTGTCTTGCACATGTTGCAGGATGGCGGTACAAGTGGCTTGTGGGGCCGCCACTGCTTGTCGAAGGATACGCCGATCCACACGTGCTGACGTCACTCTGGTTGCACCATCTTCTCCACAGTCGGTGCACCGTCGACGCACCAAGGTGTGTATCAGCTGCGATTTGACGTATGGACCAACCTGCCCTTTTCAGTCCGATCACCATGCCCCTCGTAAAAGCGTCTGTCTGCTTGAACTGCCTCCGTTTACGATGACCTGGCATTCTCTGTTATTACACGTGTCTTTTGACACAAGAACAAAATTTCTACAATGATTTTCCTTGAAGAAATAACGACACGAATACTGTCCTTTCTGCAAGTTCCTTCCCTTATATCTTACTCCATGTGCGCACGAGAGCTGCGCATTTTACATCATTTGCATAACTCGGTTAGGCGCGTCTACCCTGAAATTTGCATAATTTTCTGGCCACTATTTCTTGGTGTTCCATTTTCAATGTCACGCAGTGTATTTTGCTATACTCTGTAAATTTCCCTCATTATTTATATATTTTTAAAATTATTATTAGTTTGTTCTTTCCT
>CP092871.1:76462451-76472632 GCA_030710605.1 Cordylochernes scorpioides
GTTTTTCAAACATTGCAATAAGAAGTATGATAAGTTACAATTTGGATTATAGAAATTTGTCTGATGATGGTAACAACGTTGTGTTACTGAAACATCACAAACATTTCAATTATTTGGATTTGGTCTCAAGTTTTGCTTCTTATTGAGATCATACTGTGATCTATGCTTTGATCTTACCCAAAAGTCAGAGATTTTATAAGTAACACAAGGTAATAATGAAAAAATGAAAAGGCATCTCCTTATCGTGCAACTGAAAGTTGCTGATGGCTTGCGCCATCTATTGGAATAAATATCAACTATTCTCATTGATTTTTAATTATATTTCAACTATATAGTTACACAATAAGGAGATGCCTTTTTTTAATAATTTATGCACCTTATCCCAGTACAATATCACATTTGTACTTTTTTTTTCACAAGGTAATAATGACCAAATCTAAATTAATAAATAATGTGTGACATTTTGGTAACAATGTTATTACCATCATCAGACAAAAGTATTGTTGCGTTGTTGGTTGACAAAGAATAACTTCCGTGGGTACAAGGATCTTTAGGACTTTATTTAAGCCTAATCGATAAAATAATTACAGAAGAGTGCAAAAATAAAGCAACAATAAAGAACACAGCAGTTACAAACTCACCAACTGCAGCACGGTGAGGGAAAGCAGGAGCAGAACAGGAGACAGAAGTTCGTAGAACCTTCCAGGAAGCACACTGGCGTCGGCGGTAAGCAGCAGTCCGACTTCTTGAGACAGCAGCTTGCTTGGAGTACACCACGTAGCTTCGTTCTTCTACCCCTTTGCATGAGTTCTTCATCCCTATATATACCGGAGTAGATCTTTCCAGAACGGTCATGGTTGGTTAGCCAATCACAAAGCCGCCAGGCTTGAGCATTGCGCAATCGCTACTGATTGGCCAATCCATTATTCTCCGATTTTTCTACATTTTTCTAGAACGTTCTAAAACATTCTCTTCTGGAATGCGCCATTTTTCTTTTTACGTAACAGTATTAAATGAGAACAAATATTACAGCATGTGTTTTAAAATTGTTTTTATTGTTATCAGTTGTGTAAAGCAAAATGAAAGATAAGAAGAAATAAGTTTTCTAAGAACCCAAAAATATTATTATTAGAATTAGAAGTGGAAAAAAAACTTTTTTTTTACATTCAGTACTATTGTCTGATGATGGTAACAATGCTGTTACCGTAAAATGGTACTACCTAATCAGTATATTTAGGAGTATATGATGCGTGTGATATATATTAAAAGATTGACAGATTTAAAAGATATATTAAAGATTGTCATAGATGTGAGGATGTGTGCAGAAAACGGTGGCAGACCTGGTGCGGGATGTGACAGCCAACTTTGACTCCAAGTCAGACTATGTCTTTGATGAGAACTCCCAGATGTACTACAATGCCTCAACCCAGTTCTTCTATGACCCTGTAAGTCTCTACCTTCTACATTTTTCACTACGGCAAACTGAGTTTTAAATCCCTATCACAGATCGCTACTATACCAATTTTAACCATTTTTACTCTATTTAACTGATTTTTTTGTGTTTGTTTATTGAATTTAGTCTTGTTTGGTCTCTAATCTATAATTTAAATTGTACCTTATCACTTTTTGATAGACTTCAATGGACCTAAGAAGTTATTCTTTTTTATGGGCTGAAGAAAATGAATTCTAAAGCGAACATCTATGTTGATGCGAAGCTATCATTTGAGAATTTTGGATTTGTTCTTTGTTATCTTATGTATCTAACTTCTAATCCAAATTGTACCGTTTCATTTTTGATAGACTTCAATGGACCTAAGAAGTTATTCTTCCTATGAGCTGAAGAAAATGAATTCCAAAGTGAATATCAATGTTGATGCTAAGCCATTACTTGGATTTGATATTTGTTATCTTATATATCTAACCTCTAATCACAAATTGTACCTCCTTGTTTGTTTGTTTATTGTTTTTATTCATTATTCTTCACAACCAGAATGAATCTCTTTTTGTTTCAAATCCTGTCATCTCTTCCATGCCACCTTATTTTATATGGATATTACTCGACAAAAAATCATTCCGGGGTAATTTTCTTAACTTTATTTATTTTTTAACTCCGACTTTGCCGGTCCCAAGCCCGGATGAAAAAGGAGGAGGAGGAGCAGTAACAAGCTCGCTAAAAAACCTGGGCTCAGCTGGCCCGGCTGATAGTACCCTGTAAGGGCTCCTGATCCAGGGATACAGGATGAGCAGCGTTTGTACTCCATGTTAGGAGCGGCTGCACATGGCGTCTGTTCCTCATGTCAGAGGCTGCCATTTCTTTTGGAGCTAAGTCGGCCTGCCACTGAGTAGTGCTCCCAGTCTTAATGACAAAGGCAGATGCATATTACTTTACCCAATCATGATGGTTGTCAACTTTACAAGCTTGATACCTTAGTGATTGAGTGGAGATAAGAAAGAAGAAGAAGATTTATTTTTTAAAATTATCCCAGAATTATTTTTCCATGCCAAATACTATAGTAGCAATGTTGCATAAATGTTGTTGACCAATCCATGTCATTGTGTTCCAACAGGACATTTGTCGAAGAGTGCTTGTGTTGTCATATAGTCTTTAATATTATACCAAAACCCAGTTTTTGATGCCGTAACAGAAAGTACATATAGTAATATGTAATACAATTATACTACAAACCTTTTAAGCCTAGGCTGCCGTAACACGAAGTTAAAACTTTCCACTTAAGTTTTGCCCATGAGTGTACTTTAATTAAAACAATTCAACATATTTTCATAAAATTAAAATGTGTCTCAGTGCTGTCCCTTCCTGGGCAACAGTTGTACTTCTGTGTATCAATGTGGTCCCTTCCTGTACAATAGTGACACTGCGTGTTATGTCCAGGCCCAGCAGATTTTCATCCAGGCCTACACTGGGCTGAGGTACCGGTACGACCCAGACACCCAGACCCACCACCTCTGCCCGGACACCTCCTCCAAGAAGAAATCTAAAAAGAAGAAAAAGAATAAGAAGAAGGTTGATTGATTTACTCTCTTTGTTCCCCACACTCTCCTTTCTTTTGTTTTTTATTTCATCTTTTATAGGCAAAACATATTGCTTATCTCCACTCATTCATATAAGGATGTCATCAAATCTCTGGATCATAAGCTTTGTCTTCTTCTTCTTTCTTATCTCCACTCATTCATATAAGGATGTCACCAAATATGTGGATCATAAGCTTTGTCTACTTATTCTTCTTCTTACTTATCTCCACTCAATCATATAAGAGTGTCATCAAATCTCTGGATCAAGAGCTTTGTCTTCTTCTTCTTTCTTATCTCCACTCAATCATATAAGAGTGTCATCAAATCTCTGGATCAAGAGCTTTGTCTTCTTCTTTCTTATCTCCACTCAATCATATAAGAGTGTCATCAAATCTTTGAATCTTGAGCTTTGTCTTCTTCTTCTTACTTATCTCCACTAAATCATATAAGAGTGTCATCAAATCTTTGAATCTTGAGCTTTGTCTTCTTCTTTCTTATCTCCACTTAATCATATAAGAGTGTCATCAAATCTTTGAATCTTGAGCTTTGTCTTCTTCTTCTTTCTTATCTCCACTCAATCATATAAGAGTGTCATCAAATCTTTGAATCTTGAGCTTTGTCTTCTTCTTCTTTATCTCCACTTAATCATATAAGAGTGTCATCAAATCTTTGAATCTTGAGCTTTGTCTTCTTCTTCTTACTTATCTCCACTAAATCATATAAGAGTGTCATCAAATCTTTGAATCTTGAGCTTTGTCTTCTTCTTCTTACTTATCTCCACTAAATATCAGGGTATCAAGCTTGGAGCTAAGTCGACCTGCCACTGAGTAGTGCTCCCAGTCTTAATGACAAAGGCAGACACATTCTACTTCACCCAGTCAAGATGGTTGTCAAACAGACACCATCAAGGGTCACAACTTGATACCCTAATGTGTTTGAGTGGAGATAAGGAAGAAGAAGGGTATCAAGCCTGTAGAGCTTGAGACTGTTATGGTGTCTGTGGCTGGGGATGAGTCAATACAGTCAATAATGTGGTTTGGGGTTGCAGGTTGAGAATTACACTTTGTACATAGTGGGAAAACTTTGCAACCATTCTGGAAGGTCATTGTCTTTAGATGACCAGACTTAAGTCTGAAAATCAAGGACTGCTCTTTGAGCTTTGAGATTGAAATAAGTCAAATGTTTACTTTAGTCATTGGGAGCCACACCTCACTAGCAGGCCGACTTAGCTCCGATATTAAATGGCCAGTTCAGACATGAGGAACAGACGCCATGTGCAGCTGCTCCTAATTTATAGTACTGACACTGTTCATCCTGTATCTCTGGATCAGGAGCCCTTGAAGGGTATTATTAGCTGGGTCAGCTGGTTTTGTAGTTAGCTTGTTACCTTTCTCCCACCTCCTTATCATTTGTGTATCATCAATGGCGGAATTGGCAATTAGTCTTATGTAGTCTAGGTTCCAATGGAGGGTTATTGGACTTTGCATTCATATAAGCATAGAAAACTATCCAGTCATGAACTACAGCAGTTAAAAAAGAGAATTGTATATACACTAATTATAAAAAAAAGTGCTTATCTTAGATCAAAATGAGAATTTTTATTGAGATCTTTTCCAATATTTTGACATGGCCGTTCGCCAGTCTTCTTCTAGGAGAGAATTCTGCTGGGAACACAAGAGCATCAGGATATATCTATAGACAGAAGGAATTAAATCAGCTGCTTATTTTAAAGCAGAAATTTATGCTATTGAGGAATGACCATTTATGCAAAAATAGTTTATTCAGTTCATTCTGCCTTTAATCATGATGCTCTTGTGTTTTACTGTGGCTAGTGTTCATAGTTTTTCCTAGAGGATGGTGAGTGATTGGCTAGGTAAAAATTTGGTTTGTTTTTTCCTTTTTTGTATAGGATTGTGCTCATGGTGTGGATGCTGTGTTGTTCCAGCAGGAACCCAACAATTCCCCAGAAAGAGATCTGGAAGAAGGGGAGATTCCGTCGGAGGAATCAGAGGAAAGTTGCGAGACCAGTGTCTCCAGCCCTGAAGTGATGGAGACAGAGCTGGATGAGGAAGGTAACTAGACCATTTCTGCAGAATTACTCTTAATAGCTACTACATCTCTCACTTTGAGAAAATTTTTAGCAAAAAAAACCCTCGCCAGCATTCAAAGATACTCTCTGGATGATAAGGCACAATTTGGATTATAGATTATAAACACAAATGTAATAAGATTAAATCTAAATAAATAGTGTGTAACGTTTCGGTAACAGTACTTTTGTCTGAAGATGGTAACAACTCTGTTACCGAAACATCACACACTATTTATATATTTAGATTTGGTCGTATTACCTTGTGTTTATAATCTTTGGATGTTTTATTGATTTTATTAAATTATAAGTCAGGGGAAGAACATTTATTATAAATCAAGAGTCATATATGATGGATATCTCACCAGAGATTCCATGTTAGGAATTTAATGACCGATATGTCCTCACTTCTTTTCTAGATTTAATTCATTTTGTCTCCTCTCTAATTGTAAATACGCTGCTGTATCACCTCATAAGCATAAATAAATAATGTTAGGAATGACCTTAAAATACAGGCAAAGTCAGACTTTCACCAAAGTCTTTGCCTGGATCATGGTGCCATGATCAACGAAAGCTGCACCCCTACACCCCATTCCATAAGACTGCTCAAGGAGCATGAACTCATGGAATTCGTGTAATCTTTACACAAGGGGATAAGAAACAACAATACCAACATATCTCACCAGAAAAATATCAAATATAATCAGAAAATGTTGATCAACAAGTCATTACAACTAGTAAAATAAAGATACCATTTAAATTTCAACAGATTGTGCGAAGATGTGAAATTTTTATCCTCTTTAAGAATAAAATATCCCAGCGTTAAGAACTATTTTTTTTTCTGAAAACTGATAAAAAGAAACATAACTAAAACTAAGAAAAAGACATCTCCTTAATTTCTTAATTATTTGTTATTCATTTCTTAATGTATACACCTGTTCCCACAATACAATTTCACACTTTTACATTATTTTTTTCACAACAAAAATTAATACAAAGCAATAACACTCCATCTATATATAGCGAATGAAGACATTAAGACGCGAATGTTTCTTTTAACTTGATGCTATTGAGGGGTAAGGATTTATGCAAAAATAGTTTATTCAGTTTATTCTGCCTTAAATCCTGATGCTCTTGTGTTTTACTGTGGATAGTGTTCTTTACTAGAGGATGGTGGGTGATTGGCCAAGTCTTGGTTTGTTTAAGGAAACATTCGTGTCCTAACGACTTCATTCGTTACAACTAAAACCGTTAGGAAAAAAACTACAAGAAACTTCTTAGTCCTCAATGCTTTATTGATTTTATTAAATAATAAAATAAACTCTCTATCTAGATTTAGTTGAAATCTTTGACTTCCTTCAAGGCACCGATTACCAAATATAGTAGAGAAAATAAATATGGATTTTTTATTTTTTTTTGCTTATCCCTAGTACACGTGGTACAGGCCATGATAATCATGGTGGGTAGAAGTTGGCGACTGCTTTTACTGTAAGTGCACTACATGTCTACACATGTGAAAAGCAGTTCGACTTTGCACTTACAAATGTGTCAGTGCCCCATTTGGTTACTTGCACTTGCTGGTGGGGTTGGCCTTTTGCAAGAATCAGGGGCCATTGGAACATTTTTTTTTTTCAAATAAGAAAAAAGTGCCCAATGCGGGAATCGAACCCTGGTCGTATCAGTCGAAAACCAATGGTTTAGACCATCCTTCCACTAACCCCCTATATATGGAATTTTAAGATAAAAAAGATTTCCTGATGATGTAACTGAAAGTTGCTGATGGCTTATGTCATCAGTTGGAATATATGAATCATTGAATTTTTTTTTATAAAACCTGGTGTTGTGTCCACCTCCCGAGTTTGCTAAGTGTGAAGAAACGGTAAATAGATGGTGCTTGTTTTTAGCATTGATTTTGATGGGAAAAACGACCATTTATTTTATAGTTAAATACAAGGTGTGTTCATTAATTTCCAGGACTGCTCTGTATCTTTGAAAAAATGTAACAAATAAAAAAACTAATTTAATATTTTTCAAAATATACCCCTCCTGCCTCAATACACTTGTTCCATCTTTTTTTCCAATTGTCGAAGCAGGAGATAAAAATCACTTTTTGAGAGGTTCCTCAAGGTTGCCTTCGATTCAGCTTGTATCATATCAACGTTGTCAAATTTCCTTCCTTTTAACTTCATTTTCAATTTTGGATAGAGGAAAAAGTCATTGGGGGCTAAGTCGGGGGAATAGGGTGGATGAGGGATCTGTATGGTTGAATGCTTGGCCAAGAACTGCAAAACAACATGGGCTGTGTGGGCCGCTCATTATCGACGTGAAGTATCCAGTCATTGTTTTGCCATCTTTCAGATCTTTTAAGGCGCACTGCCTCCCTTAAGCGCCTCATTATCCCCAAATAAACCTCTTGATTAATTTTACGTTCGAAAGGAATAAATTAATGGTGAACCAAACCATTAATATAAAAAAATGTAACAAACAATGTCTTGACTTTGGATTTTGTAAATCTTACCTTTTTGGGTTTCGGTTCCCCTCTTTCAATCCATTGGCTGGATTGGCGTTTTTTTTCCGGGTCATACTGATACACCCATGTCTCATTTCCGGTAATGATTTTTTTGCATCCATTCTGGATAGGTCCGAGACATCCATTCTAACCTCCTTTTGTTCCTCTGTTAGAATTAATTAGATTTAATTAATTCCTTTATTTTGAGCTTGTTTTCCTCGCAACGTAATGATCTTGGAAGCCCAGTATGCTGATCATCGTTTACCTTCAAAAGTTCTTGAACGGGATAAAGCTGCATCGCCAAAAGCTTCTTTAATCAATTCATATGTCTCAGTAGCACTTTTTTTCAATTTAAAACAAAACTTAATGAAGATTCTCTGCTCTTCGAAAATGGCCATTTTAAAATTAGAAATGCGAACCTTACAAGGAAGTTGTTTTGTTCTATTTTTAGATCGGCGCGTGCGCCACGAGACTCGTGCTTTCAGTCAGGTGTGGTCGAATGTCCAATATTTAACTCTGTATAAAAATCTTTTCTTTAGCTTTTTTATTTATTTTATTTTTCAACCAGTCCTGGAAATTAATGAACGCACCTTGTATATTACTGACAAAATTTCCAACTTCATGTTGAATTTTTTATTACAGAATATTCAGTTTTAATATCAGGAGATGCTTTTCCTTAATTACACTCATGGACAAAACTTGAGGAAGTTGTACCTTTAAGCTTGTACAGTAGAACCTCCATGAGAGGACATTCATGCTAGAGGACACCTCTCTACAAAGGACAGTTTTTATTATTAAAATTATCATTTTTACTATTTAGCAACTCTCCGGTAAGAGGACACCTCTCCCTAAAGGACACTTTGGCTCTGAAATTAGGTGTTGTCCTTTACAGAGAAGTTCTACCGAAAGATGATAATGCACAATTTGGATTATAGATTATAAACACAAGGTGTTAAGATTTCTTTGTCCTTAACAGAAAAAGGCCGTTCTTTAGAGGACTGTATAAGTTTTAACTACCCAAACGACACCCCAATGGTGATTCCAACGCCTCAGCCAAAGAGAGAAGAAAGGCACGACCAAAATACTATTCACACTCACTTTATTTAAAAAACTCAATTATATACAAAACAGTCAACGGTCAATATATACATAATCACAGAACAATTAAATTAAATAATAAATAATATCATAGAAAACTCAACACAAGGTAATAAGATCAAATCTAAATAAATAAATAGTGTGTAATAAAGACCAAATAAATAAATCTTATTACCTTGTGTTTCTAATCTATAGTCCAAATATTGTACCTTCTCATTAAAGTAGGGAAATGTTTTAGTTTTTGTACACACAAGTGTTTCAAATGTGCTAAGAAATCCTAAACTAATAAGACAGGGTGTTGTTTCAGTGATCCAGAGCTATGCCCCCTGTATCAGGGCCATTGTCCAAGCTTCTTCCGGTCTGAAACCAGGCTCCTTGTTGGTGGTGCCCATGACAGGGGCTGTGATTGGTCGGGATCTCACTGCCGGACTGACACTACCAGATCCTGATATCAGCAAGGTAGGACGTACATACTCTTGTTAATGAACTGTACTCACATTGCTCAAGGAACTCTTGGAATTCGTGTAATCTTCACACAAGGGGATAAGAAACAACAACAACTAAAACTGTTATGCACCAGCGCGCCATCTGTTATGAAAATTAGAATATTATATATTTTTATAATTGTATGTCTTCTTCTTTCTTATCTCAAAGCCATGATAATCATGGTGGGTAGTTAGCGACTGCTTTTACTGTAAGCGCACCACATCTCTACACATGTGAAAAGCAGTTCGACTTTACATTTACAAATATGCCAAAGCCCCGTTTGGTTACTTGCACTCGCTGGTGGGGTTGGACTTTTGCAAAGATCGGGGGCCATTGGAGCATTTTTTTTTTTTTTTAAACAGAAAAAAGTATCCAATGCGGGAATCGAACCCAGGTCGTAGTGGTCGAAAACCAAACGGTTTAACCAGCCTTCCACAGACCCCCTACATAATTGTATGTAATTCTACTGTCCTCAAAGCTTATGTCCATAGTTCATCTAAAATACCCATTCCAAGAGTCTAACAACAGTATCACTATAAAAGAAAGATAAAAATGCAATATAAAAGCGGTATGGTAGATTAAACTGGCGAAACCTCTGGAAGGGTTCACCACTGATGAGCCAGGCCCTCCCATTAATTTTTCTATTGCAGTAAGGGCAGTAGAAATTGTTTAATTTCAAAAAGAATCTTACGTGTCTAAAATAGTTTCTAATTTTCATAACATAGCCATGTTGTGCAGGCCCATGCTCAGATCTTCCTAGATGAGGAGGATAAGGTGTTCAGGATAAAGGACCTAGGGAGCCGCAACGGCACCGTGCTGAATGGAGAGAGACTCTCTGAGGTGAGGTGGCACTCCACACAGCAGTGTCCCTTAGATACAGCTAACCAGTTCAAGATTATAATGGCAAACTTTGAGTTGTACTAGATATATACCGGTTTTATCAATATAATGTTGTGGAAAATGCAGTGGAAA
>CP092871.1:76472732-76499044 GCA_030710605.1 Cordylochernes scorpioides
GCTACTACCAATTTTAACCATTTTTACTCTATTTAACTGATTTTTTTTTGTTTGTTTATTGAATTTTGTCTTGTTTGGTCTCTAATCTATAATTTAAATTGTACCATATCACTTTTTGATAGACTTAAATGGACCTAAGAAGTTATTCTTCTTTATAAGCTGAAGAAAATGAATTCCAAAGTGAACATCTATGTTGATGCGAAGCTATCATTTGAGAATTTTGGATTTGGTCTTTGTTATCTTATGTATCTAACTCATAATCACAAATTGTACCTCCTTGTTTGTTTGTTTATTGTTTTTAGTCATTATTCTTCGCAATCAGAATGAATCTCTTTGTGTTTCAAATTCTGTCATTTCTTCCATGCCACCTTATTTTATATGGATATTATTCGGCAAAAAATCATTCCGGGGTAATTTTCTTTATTTATTTTTTAAAATTATCCCAGAATTATTTTTCTATGCCAAATACTATAGCAGCAATGTTGCATAAATGTTGTTGACCAATCCATGTCATTTTGTTCCAACAGGACATTTGTCAAAGAGTGGTTGTGTTGTCGTATAATCTTTAATATTATACCAAAACCCAGTTTTTGAACCTATGATGCCGTAATAGAAAGTACATTCTATATACAGTTACGAGCGTCATGTCTTCATCTCTGTCACCGTTTGCTTTTTTTTTTTGGAATGGCGCTCTCCTATTGGTTGGCTACGATCACGCCACCACTACGCGAGACACTTTGTTTTTGACATTGCCCCCCCCCACTCACTTTTTGGTTTTTGTAACTATTGTGTTGGAGTGGGTCGCTCCTTAAATAAATGCATATATTAGTTAATAACTAAATGGAATCCTCTCTTTCTTTTTCCCAGTAAGAGACGCCTACGGAAGCCAACAGTACATAGACAGATAAAGCACATAGGCTATAGTTATTAACTAATATATGCATTTATTTAAGGCGCCAATTTATAATTGTAACAAATAGTATTTGAATAAAAACATTCAATCGGGTAAAACACGGGCGTTGCCTGGGTCATTCGGCTAGTATAGTAATATGTAATACAATTATACTACAAACTTTTTAAACCTAGGCTGCCGTAACTCAAAGTAAAAACTTTCCACTTAAGTTTTGTCCATGAGTGTACTTTAATCAAAACAATTCAACACCGTATTTTCATAAAATTAAAATGTGTCTCAGTGCTGTCCCTTCCTGCGCAACAGTTGTACTTCTGTGTATCAATGTGGTCTCTTCCTGTACAACAGTGACACTGCGTGTTGTGTCCAGGCCCAGCAGATTTTCATCCAGGCCTACACTGGGCTGAGGTACCGGTACGACCCAGACACCCAGACCCACCACCTCTGTCCTGACACCTCCTCCAAGAAGAAATCTAAAAAGAAGAAAAAGAATAAGAAGAAGGTTGATTGATTTACTCTCTTTGTTCCCCACCCTCTCCTTTCTTTTGTTTTTTATTTCATCTTATAGGCAAAACATCCTGCTTATCTCCACTCAATCATATAAGAATGTCATCAAATCTCTGGATCATAAGCTTTGTCTTCTTCTTCTTCTTTCTTATCTCCACTCAATCATATAAGAGCGTCATCAAATCTTTGAATCTTGAGCTTTGTCTTCTTCTTCTTTCTTATCTCCACTCAATCATATAAGGATGTCATCAAATCTTTGAATCTTGAGCTTTGTCTTCTTTCTTATCTCCACTCAATCATATAAGAGTGTTATCAAATCTTTGAATCTTGAGCATTGTCTTTTTCTTCTTTCTCATCTCCACTCAATCATATAAGAGTGTCATCAAATCTTTCAATCTTGAGCTTTGTCTTCTTTCTTATCTCCACTCAATCATATAAGGATGTCATCAAATCTCTGGATCATGAACTTTGTCTTCTTCTTCTTTCTCATCTCCATTCAATCATATAAGAGTGTCATCAAATCTTTGAATCTTTAGCTTTGTCTTCTTCTTCTTTCTTATCTCCACTCAATCATATAAGGATGTCATCAAATCTTTGAATCTTGAGCTTTGTCTTCTTTCTTATCTCCACTCAATCATATAAGGATGTCATAAAATCTTTGAATCTTGAGCTTTGTCTTCTTCTTCTTTCTTATCTTCAATCAATCATATAAGAGTGTCATCAAATCTTTGAATCTTGAGCTTTGTCTTCTTCTTCTTTCTTATCTTCAATCAATCATATAAGAGTGTCATCAAATCTTTGAATCTTGAGCTTTGTCTTCTTCCTACTTATCTCCACTAAATCATATCAGGGTATCAAGCTTGGAGCTAAGTCGGCCTGCCACTGAATAGTGCTCCCAGTCTTAATGACAAAGGCAGACACATTCTACTTCAACCAGTCAAGATGGTTGTCAAACAGACACTATCAAGGGTCACAACTTGATACCCTAATGTGTTTGAGTGGAGATAAGGAAGAAGAAGAAGAAGGGTATCAAGCCTGTAAAGCTTGAGACAGATATGGTGTCTGTGGCTGGGGATGAGTAGAGCTCATCAATGGATGAGTCAATACAGTCAATGATGTGGTTTGGGGTTGCAGGTTGAGAATTACACTTTGTACATAGTGGGAAAACTTTGCAACCATTCTGGAAGGTCATTGTCTTTAGATGACCAGACTTAAGTCTGAAAATCAAGGACTGCTCTTTGAGCTTTGAGATTGAAATAAGTCAAATGTTTACTTTAGTCATTGGGATTTATTTTTTATTTATTGTTACAAAAGCACGAAGTCCAAAGGACTATTGTGCTGTGCTAGTATTATTTACCTATATATGATTAATTATTTACACGATGGATTAGTATTGTTTTGTAAATTATTGTGCAAATAGTTCTAAACTTAACAAAGTTCTCATAAGATAGAGTATATACACAAAGAGAATTTGGTAATGTTTCAAAGTATCTACATACAATTTGATTAGTCAGAGGGCAAGTTAAAAGAAGATGCTCTGGTGATTCAACATCTAAGCGGCATTCACATGTTGGATCATTGATAGCATTCAGTTTGAATAGGAAACTTAAGAAGGGTCCTTTGCCAGTTAAGAATAAAGTAGTGAATTTATCAGGAGAAATGAAATTTGGGACAGCAATTGGAAAGAATTTCTTGAACAGTTCATTAGATTGAGAAAGATAAAACTTAAATTTTAGATCCAGATATAGTTTGTTTAATTCTTTTTGAAGGGGTTTTTTGAGTGTTCGATCTGTGAGAGAATTTGTCATATTATACTTTGTTTGTAATAATTCAAGATAATCGGACAGTAAAGGAGTTTTCGCTAGTATATGTGTGATGTAAGAAGATGAAGTCCTATAAGCATGAATGCATCTAATAAGAATTTGATATTGTATAGAATTCAACTTGGATCTTTTTGCTGCAGTGATAAAAGGAAACCAAATATTTGATGCATAGCTTATTGTAGAGCGTATCATAGCTTTATATAAGATCAATCTACGTCGAGTATCAATGCCCCAAGTACGTGCACATAATGAGAATAATATATTCTTAAGTTTCGTAGCTTTCATAATTATATTGTCAACATGTGTTCCAAAATTAATCTTATTCCTTTGTCTATGATTTTTAAAAATAACTCCCAAAATTTTAACAGTTTCTGATGGTTGAATTATTTTTCCATCAAAATTAATGGGCAATTTTTCATAGTTATGTAGATAGAGTATACCTGTTTTGTTTGGACTTAGTGAAAGTTTTACCTTTTCACACCAGGCTTTGATTTTTATTAAACATTTGGTAATATTATACTGAAGATCATAGATGTTTGAACTCCATACCACAAATGTCACATCGTCCGCGAAAGCAATTACTCTAGCAAAACTTTCGTTAAAAGATAAGTTGAAATCATTAAGTAATATATTCCAAAGAATAGGAGAAATAATACCACCCTGGGGACATCCCTTATTTAACTTTTTTATACACTTTACATTAGTATATTTAAACTCTACACTCCGGTCTTCAAAGTAAGAATTAATTATTTTTATAAGTACCGCTGGAAAATTTGCCTTGTCCAATTGTTGGAGAATTGCCGGATGCCATGCGTTGTCGAAAGCTCCGCTGATGTCCACTGTTACTATTGCCATATTTTCTGTTTCTCTTTTCAGAAGACTCAATTTAGTTATTTCTTGTAAAGCAGAGATTGTTGATTTTTCTTGTGTAAATCCATGTTGAGCAGGATGCATAACATTATTACTATTAATATGATTTAAAAGTTCAATATGAATTAGACTTTCAAAAATTTTACCTAAATTAGAAGACAAGCTTATAGGGCGGTAGGCTTTCGGATCTTTATAATTTTCTTTATTAGGTTTTTTTATAATCATTACTGCTGACTTTCTCCAGGCCTCAGGATAATAATTAAGTCCAATACAAGCATTGAACAATTTTGTTAACACAGGAGATATATGATGAACTGCCGTTTTGATCATCTGATTGCTTATATGATCTATTCCTGGAGCCTTGCCATTTTAAAGTTTTTTAATTATTGAACAGATTTGAATATTATCAAAATAAATGATTTTATCATTAGAAAAAGTATAACTCTTGTCTCTGATTAATTTATGATAGTTTGTGTCAGAAGATTGACAGTCATTCGGAAATAGAGAAGATAAAAGATTTTTCATTTCTGATTCGAGCACATCTTGAGATACATCTAGAATTGGTAAATCAAAAGACCTAGGAGAAATTTTTTGTTTAAAAGTTTTGTAAGTATTACCAAAAAGAGATGTATTTTCAACTTCCTCCAGGAATACCCTCCAGCTTACATTTCTTGATTTTTCAATAATATTCATATACTTATTTTGTATTTCTTTATACATTTTTTCATCGACTAGCTGTCTATTAGACCGTTTACCCCGATAATATAGATTTCAAACATATTTAAAATGATTTTTAAAAAGTTCCAGTTCATCCGTCCACCAATTAAATGGATTATTATTTAAATATTTTGGTTTTAATCGTAGAGATGCATATGCAGCTTCAATTAATATGTCACTTATGAGAGAAACTACACAGTTTATATCGTTTATATTTACTATTTTACCTAATTTCATCATTGCCTCATTTATCCTAGACACCTTGATTGCCTGCTCATATTTTTGCCAATTGACTCTTTTTTCTTGAAAATACCATGTAGAATTATTTTCATGTAATAAACTTTCTGTTTCCAGACTAATGTCGAATGAGATTGCATGATGGTCTGTGATTTGCGAAAGATTTAACGTTTTCCATCCATTAACAAGTACATGAGCATGACTATTAGTAACTAGACGAATGGCCCGGGCAACGCCCGGGGTTTACCCGAGTGCGAATATATTTTAAAAACGTTGACTTGGGTGGTCGCTATTAACAGGGTGGTCTGTATAGACAGGTGGATGTATCACACAGCTGATAACAGGGTTGTCTAGAGTGGTCGCTATAGACAGGGTGGTCTGTATAGACAGGTGGATGTATCACACTGCTGATAACAGGGTTGCCTAAGGTGACCGCTATAGACAGGGTGGTCTGTATAGACAGGCAGCTGATAACAGGGTTGTCTAGAGTGGTCGCTATAGTCAGGATGGTCTGTATAGACAGGTTTATGAGAGAGGCAAACTTACATAAAAAAAAAAAATAATAATAAATAAAATAAAATTAAAAAAAATAAATTAAAAAAAATAAAAAAAAAATTAAAAAAAGAATAAAAAAAAAAATAAAAAAAAATAAAAATAAAATAAAAATAAAATAAAAATAAATAAATAAATAAAAAAAATAATAAAAAACAATAAATAAATAAAAAAAAAAAAAAGAATATTACGCCTCTAAAATAGTTTTATAATTTGATAACAGATGGCGCTCTAGTACATCGTATCTACAGCCAATGAGCGCGCATTCTATCCGTGAGCTTCAGACAAAGCTTCAGACAAACAAACAGACAGAATAAGGCAAATATATAAGTAGATAGTAAGATCTATTATACTTAATCCTCGACATGTTTTGTTTCGATTGTTATGTATGAGCATATTGTGAAAATCAATTATAGGTTGAAGTCTTCTACCGTTTTGATTAATAATATTATCAAACCACATCTGACTTCGAGCGTTAAAATCTCTAGCTAAAATCAATGGATTTGTGTTAAAATTTTTAATTAATTTATCAAGGAATTAAACATGACAGGTATCCATTTTATTAGGGTGTATATAAATATTTGAAAGAATAATTTGCCGTTTAGTAGTTTGTACTGATATAGTGGTTGCAAATGAATTTGAAAACTCTTTAATTAATTTACATGATAAGAAAGGGTTTGTAACGATTGTTGCGGTATATATTGGAACTCCCGGTATATTTGCATAATATATTTTTGAACGCATATTAAAGATTACTTCATTATTTATACTATATGGTTCTTGAACCATAATCATATCATATTTTTCCTTAGAAATAAATTCCCTTATTTCATTATTAACCAAATTGCTTTTCCGCGTGTTTTGTTGTAGAATTTTTAATTTGAACATTGACCAAAAAAAAAATAAGAATAAGTCTATTCTAATCCAAAGTAACAATATCATGATCTAAATCTGCATAACATGTTCTTTGTATCTCATATTTCATTTGTTGAAGGAACACAGGACATAATTTGTCATTAGAATGATGATTATTGCTATTCCTATATTTAGGATGTGTGGAGCAATTTATGCACTTGGGCAAGGATTGACAGTTAACATGTTGGTCATTGTCTCTGCAATTTTTACATTTTATGATGTTACATGAATTTTTACTATGACCATAACTAAAACAGTTTTGACATTGACGTACAAGCACCTTATCCTTCATATATGTAACCTGTATGTCTGTATATATACGTTGTAATTTCGTCATAATTTGGTATGTTGCCGGGAAATGTGGAGAACAACATCCTGTACGTCAGTATTTGATCTCATAGCGAACAGAACCTTTATCTTCTTCTCTCGACCTTCTAACTCTGGGTTCATATTGCATAAAAGCGAAGGCAATTCCTTAATATCTGTAGATTTAGTAATTGACTTAAGAACAATTGTAGGATCTAGTGGTTTTGGTGCATAAATTAATGCTTTTTGATTTACTTCATCAATCTTTTTAAACTCTTCAATCAATGTATTCAAATTTTCACCTGAATCAACTTTAAGTATTACGCCAGATTTTGATTTTATTATTTTATTTATTTTGACTTTAGATCTCTCATTTCTCATCTTTTTAATACCATTATTTACTTTGCCTAATACTTCAGCCGGGGAAACATTTAACTTGGATTTAAATATTATTGTTTTATCCGTTACGTACGTTTTGATTTTGCATAACTATTTTATCGTCTTCACTAGTAACTCTCGTAGCTTGAGCATATGACCTATTATAAAATTGACTTGAAGGAGATATTTTCTTTATTGATTCGTCCAGATTTCCAAGTCTATCACAGATAGAGCCATTGATTAGAGTGATATCTCCCATTGTATCCATCAATATATTCAATTGATTTAGCAAACCCTGTACAATTGTAAGATCATTTTGATTTATGCTTCTATTTGTAGATGAGTACTTAGATTTTAATGTGTCAGCAATTTGTTCCGAGATGATCTTATGCTGAATCCTACATTGGGAGCCACACCTCACTAGCAGGCCGACTTAGCTCCGATATTAAATGGCCAGTTCAGACATGAGGAACAGACGCCATGTGCAGCTGCTCCTAATTTATAGTACTGACACTGTTCATCCTGTATCTCTGGATCAGGAGCCCTTGAAGGGTATTATTAGCTGGGTCAGCTGGTTTTGTAGTTAGCTTGTTACCTCTCTCCCACCTCCTTATCATTTGTGTATCATCAATGGCGGAATTGGCAATAAGTCTTATGTAGTCTAGGTTCCAATGGAGGGTTATTGGACTTTGCATTCATATAAGCATAGAAAACTATCCAGTCATGAACTACAGCAGTTAAAAAAGAGAATTGTATATACACTAATTATAAAAAAAAGTGCTTATCTTTTAGATCAAAATAAGAATTTTTATTGAGATCTTTTCCAATATTTTGACATGGCCGTTCGCCAGTCTTCTTCTAGGAGAGAATTCTGCTGGGAACACAAGAGCATCAGGATATATCAATAGACAGAAGGAATTGAATCAGCTGCTTATTTTAAAGCAGAAATTTATGCTATTGAGGATCGACCATTTATGCAAAAATAGTTTATTCAGTTCATTCTGCCTTTAATCATGATGCTCTTGTGTTTTACTGTGGCTAGTGTTCATAGTTTTTTCCTAGAGGATGGTGAGTGATTGGCTAGGTAAAAATTTGGTTTGTTTTTTCCTTTTTTGTATGGGATTGTGCTCATGGTGTGGATGCTGTGTTGTTCCAGCAGGAACCCAACAATTCCCCAGAAAGAGATCTGGAAGAAGGGGAGATTCCGTCGGAGGAATCAGAGGAAAGTTGCGAGACCAGTGTCTCCAGCCCTGAAGTGATGGAGACAGAGCTGGATGAGGAAGGTAACTCGACCATTTCTGCAGAATTACTCTTAATAGCTACTACATCTCTCACTTTAAGAAAATTTTTAGCAAAAAACCCCTCGCCAGCATTCAAAGATACTCTCTGGATGATAAGGCACAATTTGGATTATAGATTATAAACACAAATGTAATAAGATTAATTCTAAATAAATAGTGTGTAACGTTTCGGTAACAGTACTTTTGTCTGAAGATGGTAACAACTCTGTTACCGAAACATCACACACTATTTATATATTTAGATTTGGTCTTATTACCTTGTGTTTATAATCTTTGGATGTTTTATTGAATTATAAGTCAGGGGAAGAACATTTATTATAAATCAAGAGTCATATATGATGGATATCTCACCAGAGATTCCATGTTAGGAATGACCTTTAAATACAGGCAAAGTCAGTCTTTCACCAAAGTCTTTGCCTGGATCATGGTGCCATGATCAACGAAAGCTGCACCCCTACACCCCATTCCATAAGACTGCTCAAGGAGCATGAACTCATGGAATTCGTGTAATCTTTACACAAGGGGATAAGAAACAACAATTACAACATATCTCACCAGAAAAATATCAAATATTATCAGAAAATGTTGATCAACAAGTCATTACAACTAGTAAAATAAAGATACCATTTAAATTTCAACAGATTGAGCGAAGATGTGAAATTTTTATCCCGCCATATCTTTAAGAATAAAATATTCCGCGTTAAGAACTATTTTTTTTCTGAAAATTGATAAAAAGAAACATAACTAAAACTAAGAAAAAACATCTCCTTAATTTCTTAATTATTTGTTATTCATTTCTTAATATATACACCTGATCCCGCAATACAATTTCATACTTTTACACTATTTTTTTCACAACAAAAATGAATACAAAGCAATAACACTCCATCTATATATAGCGAATGAAGACATTAAGACGCGAATATTTCTTTTAACTTGATGCTATTGAGGGGTAAGGATTTATGCAAAAATAGTTTATTCAGTTCATTCTGCCTTTAATCCTGATGCTCTTGTGTTTTACTGTGGATAGAGTTCTTTACTAGAGGATGGTGGGTGATTGGCCAAGTCTTGGTTTGTTTAAGGAAACATTCGTGTCCTAACGACTTCATTCGTTACAACTGGGGGGTCTGTGGAAGGCTGGTTGAACCGTTTGGTTTTCGACCACTAGGACCCGGGTTCGATTCCCGCATTGGACACTTTTTTCTGTTTAAAAAAATGCTCCAATGGCCCCCGATTCTTGCAAAAGTCCAACCCCACCAGCGAGTGCAAGTAACCAAACGAGGCTCTGGCACATTTGTAAGTGCAAAGTCGAACTGCTTTTCACATGTGTAGACATGTGGTGCACTTACAGTAAAAGCAGTCGCCTACTTCTACCCACCATGATTATCATGGCCTGTACCACGTGTACTAGGGATAAGCAAAAAAAAAAATTCGTTACAACTAAAACCGTTAGGAAAAAAACTACAAGAAACTTCTTAGTCCTGGATGCTTTATTGATTTTATTAAATAATAAAATAAACTCTCTATCTAGATTTAGTTGAAATCTTTGACTTCCTTCAAGGCACTGATTACCAAATATAGTAGAGAAAATGAATATGGAATTTTTTTTTTTTTGCTTATCCCTAGTACACATGGTACCAGGCAATGATAATCATGGTGGGTAGAAGTAGGCGGCTGCTTTTACTGTAAGTGCACTACATGTCTACACATGTGAAAAGCAGTTTGACTTTGCACTTATAAATGTGTCAGTGCCCCATTTGGTTACTTGCACTTGCTGGTGGGGTTGACCTTTTGCAAGAATCAGGGAGCATTGGAACATTTTTTTTTTAAATCAGAAAAAAAGTGCCCAATGCGGGAATCGAACCCGGGTCGTAGCGGTCGAAAACCAATGGTTTAGACCATCCTTCCACTAACCCCCTATATATGGAATTTTAAGATAAAAAAAGATTTCCTGATGATGTAACTGAAAGTTGCTGATGGCTTACGTCATTAGTTGGAATTTATATCAATGAATCATTGAATTTTTAAATAAAACCTGGTGTTGTGGCTTTGTCCACCTCCCGAGTTTGCTAAGTGTGAAGAAACGGTAAATAGATGGTGCTTATTTTTAGCATTGATTTTGATGGGGAAAACAACCATTTATTTTATAGTTAAATACAAGGTGTGTTCATTAATTTCCAGGACTTCTCTGTATCTTTGAAAAAAAATAAAACAAATAAAAAAACTAATTCAATATTTTTCAAAATATACCCCTCCTGCCTCAATACACCTGTTCCATCTTTTTTTTTTCCAATTGTCGAAGCAGGAGATAAAATCACTTTTTGAGAGGTTCCTCAAGGTTGCCGTCGATTCAGCTTGTATCATATCAACGTTGTCAAATTTCCTTCCTTTTAACTTCATTTTCAATTTAGGATAGAGGAAAAAGTCATTGGGGGCTAAGTCGGGGGAATAGGGTGGTTGAGGGATCTGTATGATTGAATGCTTGGCCAAGAACTGCAAAGATGCAGAACAACATGGGCTGTGTGGGCCGCGCATTATCGACGTGAAGTATCCAGTCATTGTTTTGCCATCTTTCAGATCTTTTAAGGCGCACTGCCTCCCTTAAGCGCCTCATTATCCCCAAATAAACCTCTTGATTAATTTTACGTCCGAAAGGAATAAATTAATGGTGAACCAAACCATTAATATAAAAAAATGTAACAAGCAATGTCTTGACTTTGGATTTTGTAAATCTTACCTTTTTGGGTTTCGGTTCCCCTCTTTCAATCCATTGGCTGGATTGACGTTTTTTTCCGGGTCATACTGATACACCCATGTCTCATCCCCGGTAATGATTTTTTTGCATCCATTCTGGATCGGTCCGAGACATCCATTCTAACCTCCTTTTGTTCCTCTGTTAGAATCCAGGGAACAATTTTTGAAGACGTCTGGATCATGTCCAAATCTTTTGTTACTATTTGATGACACAGTCCTACAGATAGTCCAGTCTCTGAAGATAAGTCTTTAATAGAAATTCTTCTGTTAGATTTAATTAATTTCTTTATTTTGAGCTTGTTTTCCTCTCAACGTAATGATCTTGGAAGCCCAGTATGCTGATCATCGTTTACCTTCAAAAGTTCTTGAACGGGATAAAGCTGCATCGCCAAAAGCTTCTTTAATCAATTCATACGTCTCAGTAGCACTTTTTTTCAATTTAAAACAAAACTTAATGAAGATTCTCTGCTCTTCGAAAATGGCCATTTTAAAATTAGAAATGCGAACCTTACAAGGAAGTTGTTTTGTTCTATTTTTAGATCGGCGCGTGCGCCACGAGACTCGTGCTTTCAGTCAGGTGTGGTCGAATGTCCAATATTTAACTCTGTATAAAAATTTTTTCTTTAGCTTTTTATTTATTTTATTTTTTAACCAGTCCTGGAAATTAATGAACGCACCTTGTATATTACTGACAAAATTTCCAACTTCATGTTGAATTTTTTATTACAGAATATTCAGTTTTAATATCAGGAGATGCTTTTCCTTAATTACACTCATGGACAAAACTTGAGGAGGTTGTACCTTTAAGCTTGTACAGTAGAACCTCCATGAGAGGACATTCATGCTAGAGGACACCTCTCTACAAAGAACAGTTTTCATTATAAAAATTATCATTTTTACTATTTAGCAACTCTCTGGTAAGAGGACACCTCTCCCTAAAGGACACTTTGGCTCTGAAATTAGGTGTTGTCCTTTACAGAGAAGTTCTACCGAAAGATGATAATGCACAATTTGGATTATAGATTATAAAAACAAGGTAATAAGACCAAATCCAACCACACACTATTTATTTATTTGGATTTGGTCTTATTACCTTGTGTTTAAACTCTGAAAGATATTACAGTGACCTTTATTGAAGACACATGAGATAACTAAGTGTGAAAAAAATTACCTCCATCTCCAAAAATAGATAACTGGCGACTTCAAAGAATTTCCACTTCCTTAAATTTGGTTCATGAGTGTATATATATCACTTGATCACAGTGCAATTTCATTTTGTTCTATTTTTCATATAGCTTTGTGTTCCCATGCACTTTTGCCCTTAAATACCCATTTCTTGATTTTAAGGTAGCCCCAAGGACCAGCTTTTTTGGTCGTTGAGATACAGGCTGCACCATGCTGATGAGGGCCAACAGCCTGAAACGTGTCAAATTAGAAGTCAATGATTAGTTAATTTTTATTCTAACACATGGTGAAAAATCAGGGGCGATTTTTTTCTTAAAGATTTGGGAGTTTTTAAAATGTTGGGAAATGATAAGGTACGATTTGGATTATAGATTAGAAACACAAGGTAATAAGATCAAATCTAAATAAATAAATAGTGTGTAATAAAAGACCAAATAAATAAATCTTATTACCTTGTGTTTCTAAACTATAGTCCCAAATTGTACCTTCTCATTAAAGTAGGGAAATGTTTTAGTTTTTGTACACACAAGTGTTTCAAATATGCTAAGAAATCCTAAACTAATGAGACAGGGTGTTGTTTCAGTGATCCAGAGCTATGCTCCCTGTATCAGGGCCATTGTCCAAGCTTCCTCCGGCCTGAAACCAGGCTCCTTGTTGGTGGTGCCCATGACAGGGGCTGTGATTGGTCGGGATCTCACTGCTGGACTGACACTACCAGATCCTGATATCAGCAAGGTACATACTCTTGTTACTGAACTGTACTCACATTGCTCAAGGAGCATGAACTCATTGTATTCTTGTAATCTTTACACGAGGTGATAACAAACAACACCAACTAACATTGCTATGCACTAGCACGCCATCTGTTATGAAAATTAGAATATTATATATTTATAATTGTACTAGTGGATGTGTACCCGGCTTCGCCCGGGTTTTATCCGAGTGAAAGTTTGCCTAACGAATATTATATATTATGAAGTATAATAAACAATGTTAAAGATTAGTTTTAATTATTAATCAAGATTGTGTGTGAATATGTGAGAAAGATGTAATATCGTTGTTGTTTTCTTGGCCGACTGTTTTACATATGGTGTTATCTTAAAATTGCTTGTTTTGAATATTTTTTTAGATTGAGTTGAATGAATTGCTGATTTTTTTTTGTATTTATATATAAATAAAATTAACTCTGTTGATTTTTTTGTGTTTAATCGATAACAGCGAAGTTACGCATGTTAAAGTTAGGAAAAATATTTTGATGTTAAGCAAAACCTGCTCCATCTCGTTTTACATAAATGTTGAAAATTTGGTCGAAATTGATGCATTGTAACGAAAGGTTTTAGTGAACAACACTTATGAAATTTGCATTTTATTAATATAGATGTCTTCTTATTTCTTATCTCAAAGCCATTATAATCATGGTGGGTAGTTAGCGACTGCTTTTACTGTAAGCGCACCACATGTCTACACATGTGAAAAGCAGTTCGACTTTACATTTACAAATATGCCAAAGCCCCATTTGGTTACTTGCACTCGCTGGTGGGGTTGAACTTTTGCAAGAATCGGGGGCCATTGGAGCATTTTTTTTTTTAAACAGAAAAAAGTGTCCAATGCGGGAATCAAACCCGGGTCGTAGTGGTCGAAAACCAAACGGTTTAACCAGCCTTCCACCGACCCCCTACATAATTGTATGTAATTCTACTGTCCTCAAAGCTTATGTCCATAGTTCATCTAAAATACCCATTCCAAGAGTCTAGCATCAGTATCACTATAAAAGGAAGTTCCAAAAATGCAATATAACAGCGGTATGGTAGATTAAAACTGGGGAAACCACTGGGAGGGTTCACCACTGATGAGCTAGGCCCTCCCTTTAATTTTTCTATTGCAGTAAGGACAGTAGAAATTGTTTAATTTCAAAAAGAATCTTACGCGTCTAAAATAGTTTCTAATTTTCATAACATTGCTATGTTGTGCAGGCTCATGCTCAGATCTTCTTAGACGAGGAGGACAAGGTGTTCAGGATAAAAGACCTAGGGAGCCGCAACGGCACTGTGCTGAATGGAGAGAGACTCTCTGAGGTGAGATTGCACCTCCACACAGCGGTGTCCCTTAGATACAGCTAACCAGTTCAGGATTATAATGGCGAACTTTTGAGTTGTACTAGATGTATACCAGTTTTATCAATATAATGTTGTGAGAAAAAAGCAGTGGAAATTTAATTTAACAGAGGTTATGAATAAAAGAAAATTTGCTGAGGGAAGAGCTTATTTTTTTAATCATGATAATACAAACTTTTGGACGTGTATCAGTCCTTCGACACATATAATTACGCTACTACATCACAACAATACCCTAGAATAACAGCCAATGCTAAACCTAATTCAAATTTTTCCATAATACAAACAATAGAACCTCCATGAGAGGACAACTCTCTACAAACAATAGTTTTCATCACCAAAATGAACGAGTTTTACTATTTAGCAATTCTTCGGTAAGAGGACATCTATCTCTAAAGGATACTTAGGCTTTGCTACTAGGTGTTGTCCTTTAATGAAAGTATCATTAGTAATACCATCATTATTTATATATAGATAATAGATAAACTGTCTAAACTGCTGGAGGGTTCATCCTGATGAGCCATATACTCCCATTTCAATTTTTAAAAATTATTGCAGTATAATTATATTCCACAGAATATTTTGGAGTAGATTTATATTAGGAATTACTTTCATTTTTTTTTCAAGATTCACTTCTCTTATATAAAATATCAAAAAACTTTACGCAATAAATTAAGAAAAAAGGCATCTCCTTATTGAGCAACTGAAAGTTGTTGATGGCTTGCTCCATCTATCGTTATAAATATCAACTATTCAATGATTTTTAATTATTCCAGAATTGGCCAAATACCATTTCTTGATTAATCAAGAAAAGCTAACCATGTATGCGTTTTTTTAAAAAACGTTTTTCTAATAAAGAAACTAATTGAATAAGGTTTTTTTGATATTTTATAAAAATATATCGCAATTTTCTTTTATCTGAATATTCACTTCTCTCCAGGGAGAATTTTCAACAAGGTCAACAACCTTTCTGGGAGAATGAAGTTGCTCTTCCCACCATCCCATACAACAATCCCATGCCTGACACTGCCCACCTTGTAAGGTTCCACATAGTGACCTTGCTGAACTACGCAGACCCTCAAGCCCAGTCAGCCACGTAGAATCTGCCACGCAGATGTCCTAGAGCTGGGGTCCACCTGTCGTCTACTACTCCATGTCCACCGCAACCATGAGACCTGCGACGACTGTGAACCAGGCGTGGTGCAGGCTGCCATCCAGCAGAACCTGGAGTCAGGTGAGACTTTTTTTTTTATTTTTTTGATTATCCCCCCCTAGTACACATGGTACTAGGGTGGAATCTTAGAAAGATTATTCATGTTTTATTACTAAACAATTGGCCAATAGCCGGACAGGATGTTGACGTGGTTGAATAGAAAAAAATTCAAGGTAATAAGACCAAATCCAAATAAATGAAAATTGTGTGATGTTTCAGTAGCAGCATTGTTACTAAAACATCACACACTATTTATTTATTTGATCCCTTGTGTTTATAATCTAAAATCAAAATTGTACCTTATCATTAGAATAGAAGAAGTATATTTAAAATACAATATAATGCGGCTGATGATTGTAAAACGAAAATTGCAATTATACCGCGAATGTTTCTTTTAAACAAAAATCGAAGCTTATTTTAAAGAGAAATAGCGATTATTTCTAACTTTAAGGATGAAGTATGATAGGATGAATTGTGAAGAGTAATGACAAACGGAAAAATAAAAGTGTCCAGGGATGGGAAGTATAGTTAAACAAGATGTATGTGTTCACCAGGGCCACAGATCTTGACCAAGGACCAGAAGGAAGAAGAGAGGAGAAATGTCCTTCGACAACTAAAGAAGAAGTTTGGGCTCAAGGTAACAATTCTACCTCATCAACCTATTGTAATAAAGATTGAACTGTAGAAACAAATAAGATTTAGAACAGGCCATCTCAAACCATTCAAGAGAGAAAATAATAACAGTGTCTACCCTACTTGCCCAACATGTAGCTTGGCACCTGCAGCTCCAAAACACAGTTTGGCTTGCGTTAGATGCACTAAACAGGACTTTTGGAAAAGGCCGCTGCTTATCATCAAATAGCTCGAGGAGCATGGAATATGTGTAATCTTTACACAAGGAGATATTAAACAACAACAGGACTAAACTGTATAGAGACTAAGCTAACAGACCACGCACACATCAGTTCAAACTGCAGAATGTTACATAACATTTCCATAACAGCTTCCGGGGGGGGGGGGGGGGGAGTTAAACAAAAAATAAGAAAAGATCAAATATGTGAAATAAACTCTGAAAGAAAACTAACAAAAGCTATAATAAGACTTAGAACAAAACACTACAAAGCAATGACAATACATCCAGATGACACAAGAACCTATAGGACATGCAACAACTGTCCTGGTGTGGAACTAATATCTACCCACATATTCTCATAGCCAGCAATGGCCACAGCCTTGCAGAAAATTGACATGGATCCAGAACAGCAGCTTTACACACCCAAGATAGTGGACATTGCTGCTGCTGTGATAGATATGCATGGAGACATCTGAGGCTCTTCTTTGGAGACGACAACAACAACAGCTTCTACAATAACTATAGACTCATTCTGGAATCTTTAATCTCCAAAGACAATAACAGCATAAACAGGAGGATTCATCTACCTCTCAGCAATTCCAACATATTTAACACAGATAATACCATTGAAATTGTTGCCAAGCACTCTACTGTTGACTTTGCTTAAAATTTTTAATGAAACTGATTCCAATAATTATTAATCAAACATTATATTTATTGATTTACAAGAGAGAGAACAAAATATAAAAGGGAAACTAATATTAAAATAAAGAAACTTTTTTTCTCTTTTCGGTTAGCGCCTATTTACCTGTGAGCTTACACACACTCTGTGGAACAATTAATTAATAAATATACAACATCTACAGTTATAAACATTGTATTTTATTTTAAATTTTTAGTTTTTTAATTAATTTTTTTTGTGAATCTGAATTGTATGTTTGTTGTGGACCAATTAGCCTGTTGAAAACTACTAATGCTGAAAGCTTGTCCTTTAAAATAAAAAAAAAGAAACACTTTGCTAAACATTTTATTTGTTTGCCAAGTATATTTATTTGCAAATTGGATTCATAAGAGTCAGTGGATGAGTTGTTAAAACCCTCAATTCCTGACAGACATGAACCAGAATCAAATCCCACATTGTACACATTATTCTATGTAGAACCTGTTCATATAATTCATTGTAAATAAAATAAACTAGGTTACTCTTTTTGAGCTGTATCTAATAGAGTTATTTTGGAACAGAACAAATATTTAAGAAGGAATAAAAATTAACTGCGACAAGTTTCTTTTATTAAAGCTGTAAATTCGGCAAGCTTTCGGACTTTGAAGTCCTTCGACAGGCAACTATCCAAGAAACCTTAAAGATAATATTTATATACACATAAATATTTACATAATTAGAACTCTTCTCAATAAAATAAATGATTATTATACAAAAAAACTTTTTATCTATGTAAACAAATTTGTGCTGAGAAAAGGATGGCTGCCATAGGATGCAGGGAAAGGCAAAAACAAATATGTTTAAACTGTGTTGTGTGGCCGCAGCGTATGGACTTTGAGGTACACACGGGAGAAGCGGCGGGGTATGTGGATCGTAGTGCGGTGAGACGGGCCACCAAGGGCAGTGACAATCCCTATGAGAAGACAGAAATCCCCTCAGGCCTGGATGTGTAAGTTACTATTGTTGCCTGACTGCCTCCAGCAAACTGACATTCAGGGATTATTGCAGGTCCCTGGACAGTGGCAACAAAGGCTTCCAGATGCTACAGAAGATGGGCTGGAACAAAGGGCAAGGTTTAGGAAAAGGAGCAGGTCAAGACAACTTGGAACCTGTAAGTTATTTTCTTCCTCATTCAGAATAAAGAAAATTGTGATATACTTATATTAAAATACAGTAAAACCTCCATAAGAGGACACTCACGCTAGAAGATACCACTCTATAAAGAACAGTTTTCATAGGTAAAATTACCATTTTTAATAGTTTGCAACTCACCGGTAAGAGGACACCTCTCCCTAAAGGACACTTTGGCTCTGCAATTAGGTGTTGTCCTTTACAGGGAGGTTCTACTGTGTATAGTATGATAGATAATTAAGAAAGAATACGCTATAGAAGGATAACAGGTAAATAATTAAGAAAAAGGCATCTCCTTGCATAATACAGTAGAACCTCCATGAGAGGACACTCAGGCTAGGGAACACCTCTCTATAAAGAACAGTTTTCATAGGTAAAATTACCATTTTTACTATTTACCAACTCACCGGTAAGAGGAGACCTCTCCCTAACGGACACTTTGGCTTTGCAATTAGGATAGCTTTCATTTGCAAAATTACCATTTTTACTATTTAGTAACTACCAGTAAGAGAACACCTCTCTCTAAAGGACACTTTGGCTCTGCAATTAGGTGTCCTTTACAGGGAGGTTCTACTGTATTTACAAAAAATTCCATAAGCGCCAATTATTTTATTGTTGACAAACATAAAATGCAGTAAGGAAAGTAAAAAAAAAAAAAAATGCATGCTAATTAACTCCATTTCTTATATCAACTCTGCCTTTGCCGGTCCCAAGCCCGGATGAAAAAAGGAGGGGGAGCAGTAACAAGCTCGCTAAAAAGCCTGGGTTCAGCTGGCCCGGCTGATGGTACCCTGTAAGGGCTCCTAATACAGGGATACAGGATGAGCAGTGTTTGTACTCCATGTTAGGAGCCGCTGCACATGCCGTCTGTTCCTCATATCAGAGGCGGCCATTTCTTTTGGAGCTAAGTTGGCCTGCCACTGAGTAGTGCTCCCAGTCTTAATGACAAAGACAGACGCATTCTACTTCACCCAGTCATGATGGTTGTCAAACAGACACCATCAAGGGTCACAACTTGATACCCTAATATGATTGAGTGGAGATAAGAAAGAAGAAGATTTCTTGTATCTAAAGAACATGTTAATTCTCTATGCTTAAAAGTATTATATTTGACCAAAGAAGCTACACAAATACAATGTCCCATAATATCATATTTAATTTTCCCCAGTAAAAATTAATTCACAGAGTATTAATTTTGTGTGTCCCGCAGGTTTCCCTCAGCGAGCAAGTTGGCACCACTGGGCTAGGAAGTACTGTCATTGGTCCAATGAACAGAAGCAACCAGCCAATAAAATGGCAACGCAGCTCAGAAGTTTTAAACCCAACGTGATATTCTGTAATTTATCTTTTTTGTAAAATAGATTTATAATTGAATGGAGAGATTTCCTCCCCCAAATTTATTTATATAAATAAATAAATAAACTTTGTGGTAACTTTCTATCTTTTTTTTTTGCTTATTCCTAGTACATGTGGTACAGGCCATGATAATCATCTTCTTTCTTATCTCCACTCAATCACACTAAGGTATCAAGCTTGTAAAGCTTGAGACTTTTGATGACAATTGACAATTAAAAAGAACTTTATTGACCAACTGTCAATTGTCTACACTGACAAAGAGTCAGAATTCAACAAGAGAAGAAACACAAAAGTTCAGATTCAATTAAATTAAAAGTATGCACACAGACGAAGCCCTACGAAGGGACGCCTGGAAATTTTTCAAGAACCCAGATCTGCCTGGAGTGAAATCAGGTTCTCGCGGATCACAGGATCCACATCCCCAGAAAGTTTGAGGGCTTCTTCGAGACTTTTGATGGTGTCTGCCAGGGAAGAGTAGAGCTCATCAATGGATGAGTCAATATAGTCAATAATGTGTTTTGGGGTTGCAGGTTGATACTTAGTACATAGTGGGAAAACCTTGCAACCATTCTGGAAAGTCATTGTCCGTAGATGACCAGACTTAAGTCTTGGAAATCAAAGACCATGATAATCATGATGGGTAGAAGTAGGCAACTGCTTTTACTCTAAGTATAACAAGGTTCCACTGTGAATCATGGATCTAAGAAAAATAGTACAAATGTGATATTGTTTTTTTGCTTATCCCTAGTACATGTGGTACAGGCCATGATAATCATGGTGGGTAGAAGTAGGCGATTGCTTTTACTGTAAGTACACCACATATCTATACATGTGAAAAACAGTTTGACTTTTGCACTTACATATGTGCCTTAGCCCTTTTGGTCACTTGCATTCGCTGGTAGGGTTGGACTTTTGCAAGAATTGAGGGCCATTGGAGCATTTTTTTTTTTTAAGCGGAAAAAAAGTGCCCAATGAGGGAATCAAACCCGGGTCATAGCGGTTGAAAACCAACGGTTTAGACCACACTTCCACCAACTACGGATATGGTCTGTTGTTGTTGTTTCTTATCCCCTTGTGTAAAGATTACACAAATTCCATGAGTTCATGCTCCTCTAGCTGTTTGATGATAAGCAGCACAGCCTCTCCCAAAAGTCAAGGATACAGTCTTATTACCTTATGTTTTAAATCTATAAAACTAATTTGTACCATCTTCCTTTCCAATAATGTAGAATTTTTTAAATGAGAATAAGATAAAGAAACAGAGAAAAAATCTTCGCACCCAAAGTTTAATCACACTTTTAATACATAGGAATCTCAGAAATCAATTTAAACCATACATAATAAGGAAATGGTGCACAATGTAATTATATATACAAGTAGAAAGATGGAAAAGGTGTTACACACATCCCTAGAAAGTTGAAAAAACATAAAATTCATCTCTAATTAACTTTTTATGGCATGAGTGAATTATTAAATTTCCTATGCAAATATATACAGAATAAGGTGATTAAAGAGGTACAATTCCAATTATAGCTACAAGAAAATAATAAGACCTTATTTGGATTAGGTCTCATTGTTGCTATTTATTCTTGTAGCTATAATCTATAATCCATATTGTACTTTATCATTATCAATTTGGTTTAGAGTTTAGAAACAAAAGGTAATAAGACCAAATATAAATATTTATTTTATTACTTTGTCTTATTACTTTGTAGTTGTAATCTATAATCCAAATTGTACCTAATCATTTTTGATAGACTTCAATGGAATTATTTTGTCTGATGATGGTAACAACGCTGTTACCGAAACATCACACACTATTAATTTATTTGGTCCTATTACCTTGTAGTTCTAATCTATAATCCAAATTGTACCTGATCATTCTTGATTCAATGGACCAGTCTTTTGTCTGAAGATGGTAACAATGCTGTTACCGAAATGTCACACACTATTTATTTATTTATTTGGTCTTATCTTGTAGTTCTAATCTATAATCCAAATTGTAACTAATCATTCTTGATAAGACTTAAATGGACCAGTCTTTTGTCTGATGATGGTAACAACACTGTTACTGAAACATCACACACTATTGATTTATTTGGTCTTATTACCTTGTAGTTCTAATCTATAATCCAAATTGTGCTTTATCATAGAAAGTATTTTTGAAAAGAAACCTGATATTGCTCAAATTATTTGAAAATTTGTTACCTTTTGATTCTAATCTATAATCCAAATTATCATTACAAGGTAATAAGATTAAATTTGTAAGTGCAAAAGTTGAACTGCTTTTCACATGTGTAGACATGTGGTGCACTTACAGTAAAAGCAGTTGCCAGCTTCTACACACCATGGTTATCATGGCCTGTACCATGTGTACTAGGGATAAGCAAAAAAATAATAAATAAGACCAAATCCAAATAATATTGTGTGATGTTTCGGTAACAGCATTGTAGTTCTAATCTATAATCTTCAAATTGTAACATATCATGTTCTAAACCAAGTTACAAAGGAGAGCTTCAGATCCCAATTTGTTTAAAATAGAATCTTCAAGTGATGGCATCAACATTGAGATATTTACTTTAGAATTCATTTTCTTCAGCTCATAGGAAGAATAACTTCTTAGGTCCATTGAAGTCTATCACAATTTGGATTATAGATTATAGCTACAAGGTAATAAGACCTAAACAGGGGGTCGGTGGAAGGCTGGTTAAACTGTTTGGTTTTTGACCACTAGGACCCGGGTTCGATTCCCGCATTGGACACTTTTTTCTGTTTAAAAAAAAAAAATGCTCCAATGGCCCCCGATTCTTGCAAAAGTCCAACCCCACCAGCGAGTGCAAGTAACCAAACCGGGCTCTGGCATTTGTAAATGCAAAGTCGAACTGCTTTTCACATGTGTAGACATGTGGTGCGCTTACAGTAAAAAGCAGTCGCTAACTACCCACCATGATTATCATGGCCTGTACCACGTGTACTAGGGATAAGCAAAAAAAAAGACCTAATCTAAATAAATAGTGTGTGATGTTTTGGAAACAGCATTGTTACTATCGTCAGACAAAAGTACTTTTAGACTGCCGTGTTTTTACTGCTGTGTGCGGTTGTTGTTATACTGTCAATATATATATCCTTATATCCAATAATAATAATCATATATTTATATTGTTTTGAAATTAGAGCAATCCATAAATAAATCTTTAATTAAAAAGGCATATATTGGATCAAAAAATCATTTATTAATAAATAAAGGTTGGCGTTCAGCCAACTGAAATATTGGTAAAATAAATGATTTTTTGATCCAATATATGTCTTTTTAATTAAAGATATATTTATATAATCACTTATTTGGCTGTTCTTTTTAAAACACCAACCCACAACATGTATAATATGCTTCGAGCAATCGCTCTTCCGCAAAAATCTTGTCTTCGTCAAGAGAAATAAAAAAAAATAAATATGCATTTGGTAAGGCGTTAAAAATTGCAAAAATAAAACTTTAACTGGCTGAAGTGTCTTTTTTTAAAGAAACTTAACATAGTGGTAATTCTTTTTTTCTTATCCCTAGTACACGTGGTAAAGGCCATGATAATCATGGTGGGTAGAAGTAGCCGACTGCTTTTACTGTAAGCGCACCACATGTCTACACATGTGAAAAGCAGTTTGACTTTTGCACTTACAAATGTGCCAGAGCCCCGTTTGGTCACTTGCATTCGCTGGTAGGGTTGGACTTTTGCAAGAATAGAGGGCCATTGGAGCATTTTTTTTTTTTTTTGCTTATCCCTAGTACACGTGGTACAGGCCATGATAATCATGGTGGGTAGAAGTAGGCGACTGCTTTTACTGTAAGTGCACCACATGTCTACACATGTGAAAAGCAGTTCAACTTTGCAATTATAAATGTGCCAGAGCCCCGTTTGGTTACTTGCACTTGCTGGTGGGGTTGGACTTTTGCAAGAATCGGGGGCCATTGGAGCATTTTTTTTTTTTTATCAGAAAAAAAAAGTGTCGAATGCAGGAATCAAACTCAGGTTGTAGCGGTCGAAAACCAACGGTTTAGACCATCCTTCCACCAACCCCCTTAGAGGTAATTTGTTCAATGGGGGTAAACCAAGGTAATTGATGACACACCTGTATACATGGCTCCAGGAACCTGGAGGTAAACTATATAAAAAAAACAATATAAACAATGAGTAAATAGAATGGAATCAGTGATCTTAACTGTAAATAAAGATGAGTTAAAAGAAAAAACATTGATATCACACAGTTTTTTTACTGTATTTGTGGGTGGTGTCATTATATTTGTGGGTGGTGTCATTATTTACATATTTACATGTATATCTATATAAAATAAATGAAAAAACAAAGATAAAAAGATCTGGTGTGGTGATGTTAAAAAATAAAAAAAGCATATCCTGATTTCTCACATAAGTATTTTTAGATAACAGAGCTTTGGAGCTAAGTCGGCCTGCCACTGAGTAGTGCTCCCAGTCTTAATGACAAAGGCATTCTACTTCACCCAGTCATGATGGTTGTCAATCTCAAGCTCTACAAGCTTGGTACCCTAATATGATTGAGTGGAGATAAGAAGGAAGAAGATAACAGAGAGTCATCTAGTGGAATAAAAATCAACTAAACATTGATTTAGATTATTCCATAATATTTGACCACAACCCACTTTCTTGATAAATCAAGAGAAGACAACCATGTATGAATTTTAGGCTGTTGGCCCTCATCAGCATGGTGCAGACTGTACATCAACAACCAAAAATTTGGTCCTAAAGGTTTTGTGAGAAAGGCGTCTGCTTCCATGTTAGAGGAACAGCCTCAAATTACAGGCAAAGTCAGACTTTCACCAAAGTGTGCCTGGATCATGATGCCATGATCAATGAAAGCTGCACCCCTACACCCCATTCCATGATATCAGATATTGTGAGAAATCTAGAAATAGGTAGTAAATGTAAAATTTGCATAATTACACTAATCACACGAAAAAGTTAGAAAAATAAAATAGACATATACTGACCACTCACATGAGAGGTGGTTACATATACATGGTTTTCTTTTCTAGATAAATCAAGAAAATTAGGTTAGTTAAGTATCATGGAATAAACCTACATCACCATTTAGTTAATATTTACACCACTAGATGGCGCTCTGCCATCTAAAATGTTCATTGTGAGTGGTCAGGGTAGGTCCTTTTTAATAAATCTATATATAGTACACAATATTTGAAAAGGTTACAAGATTGTGAGAAGTAGGTACAATGATTTGAAGAGAAGATAGTACAATGAGAGAGGAGGGAAATCAGAAGAACAACAATGGAATTCAAGAGATATGCAAAATAGGTTTCATTATATTCAGCTTAAAATAAATAATAGAGTAGAACCTCCATGAGAAGACACTCTCACTAGAGGACACTTTTCATCACCAAAATTACCATGTTTACTATTTAGCATTTCTCAGGTAAGAGAACACCTCCCTAAAGGACATTTAAATGAATCAAATATAAATCTCTGAGGATAAGTTTCTTTATTTACATTATTAACGAGTTTACAAGCTTTTTTTTTTTTTTTGCTTATCCCTAAGTACACGTGGTACAGGCCATGATAATCATGGTGGGTAGTTAGCGACTGCTTTTTACTGTAAGCGCACCACATATCTACACATGTGAAAGCAGTTCGACTTTGCACTTACAAATGTGCCAGAGCCCCGTTTGGTTACTTGCACTCGCTGGTGGGGTTGGACTTTTGCAAGAATCGGGGGGCCATTGGAGGATCTTTTTTTTTTTTTTAAACAGAAAAAAGTGTCCAATGCGGGAATCGAACCCGGGTCGTAGTGGTCGAAAACCAAACGGTTTAACCAGTTTGAAGAAAAAGTAAAGAAAAGTTTCCTTTTCTAAAAAATATTTTACCTGTAGAAGGGTCGTTTATAAAACCTGAAAGCTTGTAAACTCGTTAAAAATGTAATTAAAGAAACCTATCCTCAGAGATTTATATTTGATTAATTTAAATGTCCTTTAGGGAGGTGTTCTCTTACCTGAGAGTTTCTAAATAGTAAAAATGGTAATTTTGGTGATGAAAAGTGTCCTCTAGTGAGAATGTCCTCTCATATATAAATATGAGGGAAAAAAACTAATTTGAATACTAATAATTATGGTTGTTTTTTTTGTTTTCCAAAGAAGATTTGATTAATAAGAGCTGATTGTATTTGTTTCTATTTGTGTCTCCCTTTATATAAAATAATAATAGATAAATTTACAAATAAACTAGAAAATGCAGATCTGTTGAATTCCATCAAGTTGACTCCCCCCTGTAGAAAAGGAAGGCGATCAGGAGGTAGAAGTGTCCAGTTGGTCACACTCCATGAAGACGTAGAGCTGCTCTCTGAGGTCCTCTAGGTGGGTCTCTGGGATATTGAAGGGGTTCAGCCAGCCCAGCTGGGTGATGGCCTGTTCCCTGGAAGACATCCGGGCGGG
>CP092871.1:76499144-76618831 GCA_030710605.1 Cordylochernes scorpioides
AGGGCAATCTGTTCTTTTTTACCGCGCGCGACGCTCTTTGGGAGGGTGGTAAAGGATAGTGGCAGTTTAGAATGTGCTGCAGCCTTTGCCGCCTGATCCGCCAGTTCATTTCCTGGAATACCGCTGTGGCCTTTGATCCAGCAGAGTTGCACATTTGGTGAAAAATGTAGGTTGTAGATTATTTCCGCAATCAGTTGTGTTCTTGGGGGCCAAGACATACATATGGCTGATAGAGCTGATTGGCAGTCTGAGGCTATGATGAAGTGTTCTTTTGGGAAATTCATGGTTATTTTTGTTGCGTAGAGAATGGCAAGCAGTTCAGCTTGGAACGCTGAGCACTCCTGGTGGAGTTTAAGTTGTATGGTTTGTAGAGGAGGTGGTAGGATGACTCCAGCCCCAACTCCTTCTGATGATTGGGATCCGTCTGTGTAAATGGTGGTGACATTTAGTTGTAGTGATTTGGAAAAATGGATTATCTTCCGTAATGGGGGATAGGGTAAAGAGGAAGGACTTGGGCGTGATTCGTAGTGGCCCATTTTCAAAGTTTTTAAATATTCTATGTGAGCCTTTATAGAGATATCGAGTGGGGGACAACCCGTCAATGAGATAGCTGGTATTGTCGGTGTGCATGGACCACCTCTTATTATTGTTTTCGCATATTTGTAGTGGAGGCTACGTAGCTTGCGAGCCCCATTTGTGTCATATGCACGTTTTCCCCAGACACCAGAGCCATATAGTAGCGCTGGGAGAACGACTCTCTTGTAAATTTTGTGTCCGGAACTGAAGGTTGAACCAAATTGCCCTTTTATGGTGCTAGTGAGCCTTGGGAGTATCCATCGGTATTTGAGTAAACTATTGTTGAGATGTTTAATAAATTGTCTCTTTGAATCAAAGGTAATACCAAGGATTTTAATTGTTTTGTTGATTGCAATGGGCTGGTAAAGAAGTCGGATGCTGTCCTTGTTTGGCCATCTTGGTTTGTTACTGTAAAACATGCATGCTTGAGTCTTGTGGGGATTTACCAACATTCCATGCCTTCTGCACCATTGTGAGAAATTTTCAAGAAAATTGTTTATTTGACATTTAGGAAGCTTTGGGGCCACCTGCACCATTAGTGTGAAATCATCTGCGAAGCCCACTAATTCGCTCTTTCTAGGTTTTTGCAAAGTAAATGCTATTCTTGCAATCATATTGAAGAGAAAGGGACTTAAAGCCGCTCCTTGTGGGACTCCACGGAGTGACAGAATGTGAGCAGTGTGTCCCCATACGCTATAGGCCATTTTTCTATTTATTAAATAGCTGGTAATTAGTTGTAGTAATTCCTCAGGGCAGCTAACCTCTCGTAGGGCTTCAATGATAGAATACCTATGAACGGTGTCGAAGGCTCTTCTAATGTCTAGGCTAATAACTAGTGTTTTCTCCCCCTCTTCCATGTCCCTGTCTATGAATTGGTTTATTGCAGCTAGGGCGTTTTCGGCCGAACGGCAAGGAACAAATCCAAATTGGAGGGGTGAAAACCAATTGTGCCGGTCTGCTAGCCATTGTAGTCGAGCCAAAATGCAACGCTCAAATACCTTGGCTAGGGTGTTGAGAAGAGCAATTGGGCGGAATCTTTCCAGTGGGTTTTCTGCTGTGCTGTCCGGTTTGGGTATGAGGACTAAAAGGCCGATTTTCCAGGGTGATGGAAAATGGCCGAATCTTAGACACTTGGTAAAAAGTCCTGCAAGTAGTTTATGTAGGGGAGGACCTCCTAATTGAAGGCACTTTCCTTCAAGTCGATCAGGGCCTGGAGATTTCTTGAGTCCACAGCATTTGATGGCCCGAAGTACTTCAGCGTCGGTGAAGTCTGGCTCAATGAGGCCAGAAAACTGTATTAAGGGCCGAGGCTGAGATATTGGTGTGTCAGGCAGACAAAAGTGCTGCAAGATTTTTTCACAGGTTTCCTCTGGTGTGTAGGGGGTTCCGTCAGATTTTTTGAGCAGTGGAGGTCTTCTTTGGGTGCTTCGTCCTTTGGAAATATATTTGTGGACAGAGCTCCAAGCGGCTGAGGATACTTCTTGACAGAGGTTTATCCATGATAGGTGTTTGGCTCGTCTTATCTCGGCTCTCAGCCTGTTGTGACATGCTCTGTAGAGCCCTTTGAAGAAGTTTCTAATGGGCGTGGATGTGCACTGCGAAAGGCGCCTTAGAGAAACTACTACATTGCGGAGTTTTGCTAAGTCTTTATTCCACCAGGGTTTTGATGGTCTGTTGTCTTTCTTTTTTCTTTTCATGGATATGTTGCAGGCCTCTTGAAGGATTTTGGTTAGAATATGCACCACATCATCTATGTCCTGGTGTGTTGATGCGGCATGGAGACGTGAGGCTGCATGTTGCAGAGAGGAGCCAAGGAATGCAGTGAAGGCACTTTCCACACACGTCGATTCAGCCCAGGAAGTATTTTGCGCTGGGGATATTGTATCTTGGATTGTAGTGAGGATCGGTAGATGGTCTGTGAATGCCATTTCAGGGAGGCATGTTCTAGTTGCTCGGGCGGCTAGGGAACTGGAAGCCAAGGTTACATCGATGGAGGAAGACTGGTGTCCGTTGCTCCAAGTGTATTGCACAGGAGCTCCCAGAAAGTGTAAGTTTGTGAGCATAGAAGATGCTTCCAGACTAGCGCCTCGAGCATCACGGACTGCACCGAGACCCCAGGTAGGGGAGTGGGCGTTGGCGTCCATGCCTAAAACACTTGGTATGGCACATGTGGTAATGATGGATTCGAGGGTCGGAAGAAAGTCATATTCTGTTGTATCATGGTGCCAGTAGGCTGAACAAACTAAGAGGGCTTGTTTGCCTAGCCAGATCAACGCAGCAGTGATGTTTGGGTCGGAGGAATCAACCTGTACAGGATGAAGGCTGGCGCGAATAACTAATCCCGAGGGGATGTAGTTACCAGGTGGAGCAAACGTTAAAAATGTGCTATTGGGCCATCTGAAGTTTCGGGGGAGTTCCTGGAGCAGGATTACGTCTGCTTGTGTTTTGATTGCCATTTGGGAAAGTTCCAGAACAGCATCTGGTGACTTTCTGAGGTTGGCCTGTAGAACTTTGAGGGGTTTAATCATATTTTCTAATATTGGATATTTGTGCCTTAACCAAGGGACATGCGCGGGATGTGGCTTGGTGGGTTAGTGCTTCAGATGAGATTCCTGCCTTTTTGGAGCAGTTATGACATTTCAGTGTGTTGCTTGGGCATTCATGTCCCTCGTGTCCTGTTGTGCCACATTTGTAGCATATGGGGTTGGCGGCTTGGCAGGTCGATGCGCGGTGGTTGAAACCGCAGCATCTGTAACACTGCTTCAGAGAATAGCTCTTCTCATAACGGTGTATTAAGCTTGCGATGGGGATCTTACCACGTTGTTGCAGAGTCTTGGCGGCGTCATCGTCCACTTCGACGAATACTGTGGTGTAACCTTTTGGATTGGGTTTGGGTCGATGTGCAATTCTGAAGTGTCTTTTCCCTGGTAGATTCTTGAATGATGGGTTGTTTTCCAGACTTTTAAGGATTTCTTCATTTTTGGTGCTGTCTTCTACCCCAAAGATACAGTATCTGGGGTGGATCGTTGGACGTTCCTGACAAGACAGTTCGGATGGCATTGTATTGTTCAGCTTGGATGCTAGCTCAGCGGCGACATGTTTGGTTTTAGTGTGGATGACCAGCTTCCCTTTACCTTTCACTGAAGCAGCTACCTCGTTTGAGGCAAAAAGAGAAGGGTTTTTTGACTTTACTTCGCGGAGGATTTCTCGAGATTCCTTAGTAGGGTTTATGGATTTAATTACGACATGGGATTCAAAGTCTCTGCCAGGTTGTTATAGGTTGGTTTAACCTTCGAGGAGACAGGCGCTGGGGGTTTGGTCATGTTTGCTGTTTCAGCATATGAGGGTCTGGATGGTGTCTCTGCCATTGGCTTGGGGCGAGACTGTGCGAGGTTGATACCAGTGTAGGCATCCTGGAGAGCCAGCTCAGCGCAGGTCAGAGCGGAGTGAAGAGTTTTTATGAGGCTTCTGCGTAGATCTTCATTTAGTTTAGCCTTGGTAGCGAGCGTATTTATTTGATTCACGCCGGTGTTGAAGGCGCAAGAGATTTGACCGAACTTGAAATCGAGATGTTTAGGGTCAGAGTCCATCTCGGAGCGATATCGTTTCACGCCTGATGGCTTGTTAATTGACATCATATCTTCTTTTTTTTTTTAATAGATATTTTTATCTTTGAATAGTTTGTTTATTGTAGCGAAATATTTATCATTTATGTACAGATTATTAATTCTGATATTCATATTTTGCTACACTGTTAAATTCCCTCTTTGCTTACCTTTTTTATTTTATACATTTTAATTACGCCCCAGGAGTATGGGTTAACCAAATAAATAATAGATTTTAATTTGTTGTTGCCTTAAATAAATTGGCGTGTCTTCCTGAAGTTTGTATTTCCTAATTTTCTACATGACAATCTCAATCCATTTATTCAGGTACCTACACCTGCAACAGTTCCAATGGTTTATTCAGGTACCTACACCTGCAACAGTTCCAATGGTTTATTCAGGTACCTACACCTGCAACAGTTCCAATGGTTTATTCAGGTAGCTACACCTGCAACAGTTCGAATGGTTTATTCAGGTACCTACACCTGCAACAGTTCCAATGGTTTATGCAGGTACCTACACCTGCAACAGTTCCAATGGTTTATGCAGGTACCTACTTGCAAAATTCCCTATGTTTATTAGAGGTTTTGGCGGAGAAGGGTAACAAAAATTATTTATCTTAGCTAGAATAGTTTCAGTCGGAAGTTGATGTTTCCCGCCAAAATATTATTTTAACAAATGTTCGTTTGGCAAACTTTCACTTGGGTAAAAGCCGGGCGAAGCCGGGTACGTCCGCTAGTAGATTATAAACACAAGGTAATAAGACCAAATCTAATGATAAGGCACAATTTGGAATATTACTATATATAGTCACGACCGTCTTTCCTCATTCCTCATCGGCCGCCTCTGTCACGGATGCGCGCGCACAGGGAGGTCAAGTGCTCGCCGTCAGCCAACGGGCGCGCGCCGCAGTCATCTATATATATATATAAATGAATGTATGTCTGTCTGTCTGTCCTTTATGCCTGACCAAACCACTCATTGGAACGCCATGAAACTTTGGGAAGGTATTTAGTATAGTCTGGGAAGGTTTCTGAAAAATAATTTCTTGAATATCCTTAGAGTTATTTGCATATTTGTTGATTTAACTCGCAAGCAGCGCCACCTTGCGCCGGAGATAGGCTTAGGCAGGAAGTCTGTTCCACGCCTGATGACCTTGGGTCTTTCAGGGCTAATATATTAAGTAAAACAAATTCAAATTTTAGTGCTTTATAATGGCTATCTCCTTGAGGTTACCGATTTAAAAGTTTATTTTCTAATTTTAGAGATTGTATAAGAAACATATTTTATTTTAAGTATTGTACTTTATTTAAAAATGTTAAATAATTGTGCAAGACGATATATACGATATATAAAAATCAAAAGAAATAATGAGTATCGTTTGAATATAAAATTCGAATAAATATAAATGCGATACTAAAAATTAAATAACTTATATAGAAGCTTTTGCATAGTTTCGTCCTTTAAGCATACCAACTTTATAAAAGTTTCCTGTTTTCCCTCTGAATATGCTTGATAAGAACCTCTTTTCATTTTTGAATTAGTAGAAATCAGACGATAACCATAGGTCATAGCCATTCAAAAGTTGGTTTAGGCCGTCAATCCTTTTCGAACAAATGGAAATCTCCACGTTGGCGCTCTCTCCGCAGATTTTTTAAATGATATTCCGTGTCGTTTTATTATTATTATTATTATTATTATTTTGAGAGCCACCCCTCGCTTGAAGCAAATCCTTTAATCCCAAGAGACTGCGCGAAAGACCTGAACTTGAAACCGCCGACGGAACGTTTTGTCCTCTACACTGACGAAACCACTTAACCAAACTCTGATCTCCGCCCTTAGAGCGTGGGAATTTTGATCTCTTACTTTATTTAGTTTGTTCGCGGGCTGGTCTGGCTTGAGAAATTCGCCGGCAACATTTTCCCTCATATCTTAATTTTCAGATTGCATCTCACATATTAATGAAATTCCATCTATTGTCACTGTCGGGTAAAAATCAAGGGTAAAAGACAAGAATAATGATACAATTCCAAGGCAAATATACTATTCTTTTAACTTCCAATTACCAAGGGAACAAATTAATATTGATTTTATTCAACTTATCGAGTATTTTTCAAAGGACCGGGAAAAAATATTCACTAGATAAAACGATGATTTTGTTATGTAGAAAATTAGGAAAGACAAAATTCAGGATGACACGGCACACAGGGACCGGGAAAAAATGTTCACTTTATCGAGAGATTCAAATTTACGAGTTTCAAATTATCAAAATATATCTATTATTTTTTTTTATAAGTTTATAGAGAAGTGTTTTAACAAATGTTCGTTAGACAAACCTTTACTCGGATAAAACCCGGGCGAAGCCGGGTACATCCGCTAGTAGATTATAAACACAAGGTAATAAGGCCAAATAAAAAAATAGTGTGTGATAAGGCACAATTTGGATTATAGATTATAAACACAAGGTAATAAGACCTAATCCAAATAAATAAATAGTGTGTGATAAGGCACAATTTGGATTATATTTAATACAGTTATCAGCGTCATGCACAATTCTGTCACGTTAAGTCACGTGTCAAGTTACGGTAAGTAGAAATTTAAAAATTATAAAAAGATGCTGAAACCCGGGATCGAACCAGGGACCTTTAGATATTCAGTCTAACGCTCTCCTAACTGAGCTATTTCGGCTTATTTTATTTATTTCTATAGAAGCTTCTATCTTTATAATTATGTATATTTTCAAAAAGTCAATTCACACCTCTTCGCTGGAGACCATGGGAATACTGACTAATTCATTATGCTAACATAATTATAAATACAAGTATCAGAGTCATCAACAATTCTGTCATCGTTTGCTTTTGTGAATGGAATAAATACCCAAATAGGGCCATTTCTTATAAGCATCGGTGGTTCAGTGGTAGAATGCTCGCCTGCCACGCGGGCGGCCTGGGTTCGATTCCCGGCCGATGCATTTTTTTTCTTTTTTACAATTTTGAAAACTCATTTATATTATTATCCCTATATATATAAAAGTCAGCGTATGTATGTATGTTTGTCAACTATACACGTCCACAATACGTAACTAATATGACTGATATTTTAACCGTATATAAAGTAGAATCAGGAAAAACTCTTAGTGAAAATTTCAGGTCTCTATCCCGAATATCCGTCGTGTTATTTGCAAATTTGCTCTTTCGCTCGCGCCTCTAGCGGTGAAAATGAGGGGTAATACCAGCTGACCTAATGTACATGTAAAGTTTGGAGCGGGACGTTTCACAAGAGTGACATCCACGGCTCCAATTTATAATTGTGACAAATAGTATTTGAATAAAAACATTCAATCGGGTAAAACACGGGCGTTGCCCGGGTCATTCGGCTAGTTAATATATATTTAAAGAAAAAATTGTAACGTTTTTGTGTTAAATGTTAAAATGTAATGTTAAAATATATTTTTACATTGTTAATTTAATTTTCTGTTGTTTTATAAAAATGATGATGCAACTTTAATTGTCGTTGTGAAAATATCTTTATTTAGGGAGCTGCTAACCACAATAAATGATTTTTGAGCCCCTAATTGTTGTTGTTTTATTATTTATTTATTTAGGTAACCCGGATTCCTGGAGCATACAAAAGTCGCCAACTATATATATCCGGGTTGGTCTTTAGACTTCACGTCTAATGGTGGCAGCAGACATCCAGTTTATCAGGTGTCGCCAGGCTGACTTGTGCTTGGGGATGTTCTGCAGGTCTTCAGGGGCAAATATATTTATTCCTAGGAGGGTGGCTGTTTGGAACCTATGAAGGTGGTAGGCGGGACATCTGAAGAGAAGGTGGTCGACAGTTTGGTCTTCCTCGTGGCAGTGTGGGCAGGTAGGATCGTCTCTAGATAATTTTGCAGCATCGGCTTTGACAAAGCCATGACCTGTGAGGATTGTTGAGGTGGTGCCACAAAATTTTATTTTGGGCAGGATCGCCATGAGAGTGTTTGGGAATGCAGCTATTCTCCTGAGGTTTCTTGTGGAGTGATCTGTGACATATAATTCCTTCCAGAGTTGGTGTGAATACTGTTCGCTGCGGGCTCGAACAAACTTTTTGGATAGAGTGGAGTAGGATATGGGTAAGTTTGATTCAGCTGCTGCCTTGGCTAATTTATCTGCATGCTCATTGCCATCTATGCCGCTGTGGCCTCTAACCCAGCAGAGCTGTACGTTTAAATAGTTTAGATTGCGAACTATCTCAGCTATGAGTGAGGTTTTTGGGAGTTCTGTGTTACAAATGGCATGGAGAGCTGCCAGGCAATCAGAAGCGATTGCTGTTGGTTGTCTTTGCATGAGCTGGATCGCTCTAGTTTCATATAGGATAGCAAGTAATTCTGCCTGGAAGGAGGTGCAAAGATCATGGAGTTTTAGTTGTATTGGAGTGGAGGGGGGTGGCAGAAAAACTGCGCCGCCTACGCCTTTGAGGGACCGCGATCCATCGGTGAATATGATGGTTGCATTTTCTGGAAGCGACTTTGAAAACTGAAGTAGTTTTCTAAGGAGTGGATAGTGGACTGCGCTAGGCCTTGGACGTGTCTCAAAAGGACCATTTTTTATTGCTTCCTTGTACGCCAGATGTGCCTTGATTGAAATGTCCAATGGAGGGCCGCCAGTGAGTGAGATAGCTGGAATTGTGGGGGTACAGGGGCCCCCCCTAATAAGAATTTTAGCGAATTTATAGTGGAGACTACGTAGTTTGCGAGTGCAATTGGTGTCGAACACTCTCTTTTCCCAAACACCCGAGCCGTAGAGCAGAGCAGGGAGAATTACCATCTTGATTATTTTCAGGCCTGAGCTGTAAGTGAGTCCATATTGTTCCCTAATTGTGCTAATTAATCGAGGAAGCATCCATTTGCATTTGTTGAAAATGTTGTCCGAGTGGCGAACGAATGTGCGTGTGGTGTCAAAAGTTATGCCCAGTATTTTTATATGGTTGTTGATTAAAATAGGCTGGTCGAGGAATTTTATATTTTGGTAACTAGGGCGCTTGGATTTCCAATGAAAGAGGCAGGCCTGGGTCTTCTTAAGATTAAAGGTCAATCCATGCCCCTGAAAGTTTTAAGAAATTTGTTAATCTCCTTTGTTGGTAATCTACGGAAAGCTCTGAAAAGCAAGGTGAAGTCGTCTGCAAAGCAAATTATTTGGCAGTTTTGGGGCTTTGGAAGGGAAAGAGCTTTCCTGGCTACAATGTTGAAAAAGAAGGGGCTTAGCGGTGCCCCTTGTGCAACACCCAGTACTGTGTGCGCGGTGAGAGTGGAGTCCCAGGCTTGGTAGATCACTTTCCTGCCTCTGAGAGAGCTTGCAGAGAGTTGTTTGTTGTTGTGAGAGAAAATATGATTTAACGGGCTACTAACCAAAAGTTATGATTTTTGAGCCCAAGCGCGATGTCAGGTGGCAAGGGACCCTAGGATCTGGCGGCAGGAGATGTGTCGCAGGGGTAGTGAAACGTTGGGCAAGCAGGGGAACAGCGCCAAGGTGCAGTGAGGCAGGAGCATTGAATTGGCCAGGAATCCAGTAGAAGTGGCAGATGGAATTGGAGGCAGAAGGTCGTTGAAGCCTAGAACTTGAGGGCCCTAGACTTCAGGATGGGGCAGCTTGAGGCTCTCGCCTCGTGCTTGTCAGGAAGGCCCTTGGAGCAGCAGTTGGCACATTTGGAGGTGCGCTGGTCAGCAATGTATGGGCAGGCGCGGCCTTCATGGCCGTCTTGACCGCAGTGGAAGCACTTAGGAGCTCTGGAGCATTGGGCAGAGTTGTGGCCGAAGCCACAACAGCGGAAGCAAACGCGGGCGCGGATGGACTCCTCGAAGTTGAGGATTACTCCATCAACCACGATTCTCCCGCGAACGCCCAGGGCTCTGAAGGTCTTGAGGTCCACCTCGATGAAGGCGGTGCAGGTCCCGCTTCTGGGTGCAGAACGGTGCGCCACGCGCACCACCTTGTCCCCAGGAAGTTTTCTAACAGCAGCGGTTTCCAGGAAGGTCTCCTCAATTGTGGAGTTGGATGTCTCCTCATCCACTTTGAAGAGGCAGATCCGTGGCAGGATCTCCTTCTGCTGGCGGACCTTCATTCCATTCAACTTGCTGGCCAGGGAGGTTGTCACCTCAGGGATGGTGTCAGGATTACTGGAGTGGAGGACCAGCTTCCCCTTGGTGTGCAGGGAGGCCCAAACGCCTTGGGGGAGAGTGTGGGCAGCGCGGACAGCTTTTAGCATCTCCCTTGGGTCAGCCTGTGGGTCATCAGAGATGACCACTGTGTGGGCCGCCGATTTTTCTCCATGGAGGATCACTTGGGCGGCCGCAGGCTTGGATACGCGTGAAGGCGCAGGTTTTGAAGGACCATTCAGGTTTGTCCTCTTTGCAGGCGGGTTGGGAGCCTCAGACTGCTTCCTTTTGGTTGGAGCAGGAGCAGGCAAGGTGGAGGCAGGCTTCTTGGCAGGGAGAGCAGCAGGAGCAGGAGTGGCGGGCGTGATTGGGTCAGTCTGGGAGCTGGTTTCCTTGCAGGAAGGAGCAGGGCAGGTTTGAAAGCCGCGGCAAGCAGTCTTGGGCTTGTTGGCCTCCTCAATTTCGTCCAACTCTGCGAAGGACTCGAGGGTGTCAGTGAGGTTCTCCACATTGGTAGCGAGGGCTTTGATCATTTCAGTCCGCGAGGCGATGTAGCGGATCAGGTCCTCATGCAGGGATTTCAGGGCAGGATGGCCAATGGAGCTCAGGATGCTGCAGTTGCGTGAGATCACCACCTCATCTTCCCTCTCCAGGTCGGCGACGTTCACGATGGGCTTGTAGGCCTTCTTTTTCTTCTTGGCAGGATTCATGTTTGACCAACCGACCATTTTGTTGTTGTTTATTATCGTTTGTTTATATAAAAAAAAATTACATTGTATGTGATAATGATAAAAAAAGAAATTTTAAATTAATATATATAATTCATTGAGAAAAAAGAAATAATTAATTATCAAATTCACAAAAGTGACAATATCTTATTTAAAATATAATAAATGTTTTCAAAAAATTATGTGTTTCAAAAATATATTTGAACGCATGTAACAATATTTATATTTATATACGTTTATAAATCAATATATAGGTGGATTGGATGTTTTCTAGAATCGTTTTAACAAATGTTCGTTAGGCAAACTTTTACTCGGATAAAAACTGTGCGAAGCCGGGTACATTCGCTAAATACAGTTATTTACAAATCTTCGTTTGTGGCAAGATACTATTCCTTCAAATTCAAATTACCGAGTGGACCAATTAATACTGATTTTTTTCAACTTATCGAATATTTTTCGAGGGACCGGGAAAAAATTATCGAGAGTGTAGACAAGTATAGATTCATTAGGGATTGGAGGTTTGCTAGAATCGTTTTAACAAATGCTTGTTAAGCAAACTTTTACTCGGGTAAAAATCGGGAGAAGCCGGGAACATATATATATATATATATATATATATATGTTTGTCGGCTATGCAAGCCCTCAATATGTAACTAATCTCGCTCAAATTTGAACAGGACAGAGAGTTAAATCTGGAAGAGTTTTTTTTGTCGCACTTTAACCAAGAAAAATTATATTTAACCAAGTACTGAGCAACAATATTTTTTTAGTCAGAAATGATGATGACAATATTGCTGTATCATGCTTGATTGCATTAAAAAATTCTTCTGGGGAATATTCACTGAGGCAGACCACGGGCGAAGCCAGATAATGATTAATAGTAGGCAGGAACAAAATTCTACCAGCGAAACATTCACTCGAGCAGAAGACACACGAAGCCAGGTCATCTCTATATATAAAATATCGTTTCTCGGCCTTTTGGCTAAGATCATGTAGTATATCTCTAGATATTTTTATTTATGTATATCTTTTTAAAAATCTATTCAGTAGAGAGTGGATATGTTTGCTCGAAAAATAAATTTCATATATTATATAAATATATGACGTAACGAATTATAATATCACTAGCGGATGTGCCCGGCTTCGCCCGTGTTTTACCCGAGTGAATGTTTGTCTAACTAACATTTGTTAAAACAATTCTCTTTAAACTTATAAAACCTACTCGGCTTCGCCCGGGGTTTTACCCGAGTAAAGGTTTGTCTAGCGAACATTTGTTAAAACAATTCTCTAAAAACTTATTAAAAAATAAAAAAGATATATTTTGATAATTTGAAACTCGTAAATTTGAATCTCTCGATAAAGTGAACATTTTTTCCCGGTCCCTGTGTGCCTTGTCATCCTGAATTTTGTCTTTCCTAATTTTCTACATTAGAAAATCATAGCTTTATCTAGTGAACATTTTTTCCCGGTCCCTTGAGAAATACTCGATAAGTTGAATAAAATCAATATTAATTGGTTCCCTCGGTAATTGGAAGTTAAAGGAATAGTATCTTCGCCTTGGAATTGTATCATTATTCTTGTCGCCAATAAATTGCTGTGTCATCCTGAGATAATCTTACTTTTGATAAATAATATTTAAGATAACAAACTTAGTGATAAAAAACTTTTTATCATCGTCACAATGGGGGCGCTGCTTGCGAGTTAAATCTACAAATCTACAAATAACTCTAAGGATATTCAAGATATTCATGAAATTATTTTTCAAAAACCTTCCCGGTGATATACCTAATAATATCCCAAAATTTCACGGCGATTGGATGTATGGTTTTTGAATCTATAGAGTACAGACAGACAGACATTCAATTTTATATATATAAGATAATATAAATGAGTTTTAAAAATTGTAAAAAAAAAATGCATCGGCCGGGAATCGAACCCGGGCCGCCCGCGTGGCAGGCGAGCATTCTACCACTGAACCACCGATGCTTTAAAAAATGGCCATATTTAGGTATTCATTCCATTCCGGATTAGTCCGCGTAAAAAAAAGTTCTTCAAATGAAAAAAAGAAATAGCCAAAAATACTAACCAAAATGCAGCCGAAAATTTTCCTCAGGTTTATAAAAAGCGACATGCAAAATTTGGTACCAATTGGTTCAGTAGTTTTTGAGTTTATCGCGAAACAGACAGACAGACAGAAATTGACTTTTATATATATATAGAGAGAGATTTACTCTTCATTGTTGGCTTTTTAACTTACATTCATTCTTTATTGTTGGCTTTTTATATTACATTCACTCTTCATTGTTGGCTTTTTATCTTACATCCACTCTGTTGGCTTTTTATATTACATTTACTCTTCATTGTTGGCTTTTTATCTTACATTCACTCTTCATTGTTGGCTTTTTATATTATATTTACTCTTCATTGTTGGCTTTTTATCTTACATTCATTCTTCATTGTTGGCTTTTTATATTACCTTTACTCTTCATTGTTGGCTTTTTTTCTTACATTCACTCTTCATTGTTGGCTTTTTATCTTACATTCATTCTTCATTGTTGGCTTTTTAAATTACATTCACTCTTCATTGTTGGCTTTTTATCTTATATTCATTCTTCATTGTTGGCTTTTTATATTATATTTACTCTTCTTTGTTGGCTTTTTATCTTACATTTACTCTTCATTGTTGGCTTTTTATATTACATTTACTCTTCATTGTTGGCTTTTTATCTTACATTCACTCTCCATTGTTGGCTTTTTATCTTACATTCATTCTTCATTGTTGGCTTTTTATATTACATTCACTCTTCATTGTTGGCTTTTTATCTTACATTCATTCTTCATTGTTGGCTTTTTATATTACATTCACTCTTCATTGTTGGCTTTTTATCTTACATTCACTCTGTTGGCTTTTTATATTACATTTACTCTTCATTGTTGGCTTTTTATCTTACATTCACTCTTCATTGTTGGCTTTATATATTATATTTACTCTTCATTGTTGGCTTTTTATCTTACATTCACTCTTCATTGTTGGCTTTTTATCTTACATTCATTCTTCATTGTTGGCTTTTTATCTTACATTCACTCTTCATTGTTGGCTTTTTATCTTACATTCATTCTTCATTGTTGGCTTTTTATATTACATTCACTCTTCATTGTTGGGTTTTTATATCATATAGAAAATCATAGTTTTATCTAGTGAACATTTTTTCCCGTGTCACATTGCCGTGTCATCCTGAGATAATCTTACTTTTGATAAATAATATTTAAGATAACAAACTTAGTGATAAGAAAACTTGTTATCATCGTCACAATGGGGGCGCTGCTTGCGAGTTAAATCTACAAATCTGCAAATAACTCTAAGGATATTCAAGATATTCAAGATATTATTTTTCACAAACCTTCCCGGGGATATACCTAATAATATCCCAAAATTTCACGGCGATTGGATGTATTGTTTTTGAATCTATAGAGTACAAACAAACAAACAGACAGACAGACATTCAATTTTATATATATAGATTATTATCATAATGTTCTGTGTGTTCCCGAATATTATTATCAATAATATTCGTTAGGCAAACTTTCACTCGGATAAAACCCGGGCGAAGCCGGGTACACATCCGCTAGTATCAACATATATAGTTACGACCGTCTTTCCTCAATTCCTCATCGGCCGCATTAACTGATGCGCGCGCATCATCAATATGATCATTATCATTATCTAATGATAATAATAATAATTATTATTATTATTATATTATTATTATATCAACATATATAGTCACGACCGTCTTTCCTCATCGGCCTCAGTCACGGATGCGCGCGCACAGGGAGGTCACGTGCTCGCCGGCAGCCAACGGGCGCGCGCCGCCGGCATTACGTCATAGATTATAAACACAAGGTAATAAGGCCAAATAAAAAAATAGTGTGTGATAAGGCACAATTTGGATTATCTACTTATATAATTGCCTTATTCTGTCTGTGTGAAGTTCACTGTGTGAAGTTCACGGATAGATTTTGGTCAGAATGGATAAAATAAAAAAAGTGTCATGGGATGGGAATCGAACCCACGACCTTCCGCTTACCGGGCAGATGCCATGACCACTAGGCTACCCTGGACATATTTTTCCGTTCACATTTTTATTTTTATATTTTCAAGACACACACAGTTTGGGGCGGGACGTTTCACAAGAGAGACATCCACGGCGCCAATTTATAATTGTAACGAATAGTATTTTAATTAAAACATTTTAAAAATATATACGCACTCGGGTAAAACCCAGGCGTTGCCCGGGCCATTCGTCTAGTCAACATATATAGTCACGACCGTCCTTCCTCAATTCCTCATGTCACGGATGCGCGGGCATCATCATTATGATCATTGTTATCTAATGATAATAATAATAATAATTATTATTATATTATTATTATTATTATTATCAACATATATAGTCACGACTGTCCTTCCTCAATTCCTCATGTCACGGATGCGCGGGCATGATCATTATGATCATTATTATCTAATGATAATAATAATAATTATTATTATTATATTATTATTATTATTATTATTATATTATTATTATTATTATTATATTATTATTATTATTATCAACATACCAGGTCTATTAGTATGAAACGCGAAAATGGCTGCCAGAGAGCGCTGTGCAACTTTATTTGAGCCGACGGTGGCGCTGTTGAAGGCATTTTGTTTTTTGACTCACATGGCATCAGCATGCGTGGAGTTTTAGAAAAATTCAAATCGTGGAAAATTTCTGGAGCCCGTGAAAATGGTGATTTCCGAGCCAAAAAGTGCCCATTTGCGGGAAGTTTTGTTGTTCGCCTTCAACTGGAAGAAAAGTGCCACTGAAGCCCACCGAATGCTCTAGGAAGTTCACGGCGACTACGCTCTGAGCAAATCGCAGTGTTACAGGTGGTTTAAAAAATTCCAAAGTGGCGATTTCGAACTTGATAATGAACCACGTGGAAAACCGCACCAAAAGTTCGAGGACGCTGAACAGCAAGCTTTGTTGGATGAGGACAGTACCCAAACGCAGGAGAAACTCGCGAAACAGCTCCAGGTGTCTCAAGGTGCTGTTTCCCTACGTTTAAACAGCCTCAGAATGACCCAAAAGCTTTCCAGATGGGTCCCCCACGAGTTGAGCGAAAGGCAGCAAGAACGGCGTCTGGTAACCTGCGAAGGGCTGCTCGCCAGGCATGAAAAGAAGTCATTTTTGCACCGAATCGTAACTTCTGATGAGAAATCGATCCACTTCAGCAATTCTATGCGCCAAAAGTCGTGGGGCCTGCTCGGCCAATTTCCAAAACAGAAGCCTAGGCCCAATCGCTTAGGAAAAAAGGCAATGCTTTGCGTATGGTGGGACCAGACCGGAGTAGTATATTTCAAGCTCCTGAAACCTGGAGAAACGGTCAATACTAGTCGCTACGAACAACAAATGCACAGTTTGAGAGAGGCATTGAATGAAATAAGACCGGAATTGCGTGAAAAGAACAACAAGCTGATACTGCAGCATGACAACGCTCCAGCCCACAACGCTACAGTGGTCAAAAACACCATAAAAGACTTGGGCTGGAAACTCTTACCCCACCCGCCGTACTCACCAGACCTAGCGCCGTCGGACTACCACCTTTTCACATCTTTAGGACACGCCCTAAAAAACCAGGAATTTTCGAACTCAGACATACTCCGAAAATGACTTGTTGACTGGTTCGACTCAATAGGAATAAAAATTTTCAGACAAGGAATTCGAAAATTGCCTGAAAAGTGGTCTGAGTGTATAACTAATCAGGGCAATTACTTTGAATTAAAAATCTTTTGTTGTATGAAATTGGTGAACTTTTGAATTCACTGAAAATTTTCGCGTTTCATACTAATAGACCTGGTATATAGTCACGACCGTCTTTCCTCAATTCCTCATGTCACGGATGAGCGCGCATCATCATTATGATCATTATTATATATATTATATATAATAATAATAATAATTATTATTATATTATTATGTTCCAGACAACGGCGAGCAAACCAGTGACAGTCGAACTTGCGATAGTGAAATCACCAATAACCAAATAGGCCAAGAGGAAGGTGAGAGAACAAACGAAAGGGAAGATAGGAATCCATCAGAACTAGTAAGCCAACCAGATAAGGAAAAAGAAACAAATGAAGAGGCAAACAGCGATAACCCAGTAAACATAGAATTGCGGCTGAGAGTAACAAGGGCAATGGAGAAAGCGACAGAAGAATGCTCGAACAAACCAGTTAATGAGTGGACATCGACGTTCAAAATCCCATACGTAAAATATAAAAAGCATATTCTAGAGGAAATTAACAATTATATTGAGGAAAACCTAATGGGGAATCTGAACTTGGAAAAAATCAGCAAAATTATTTATGCAGCGCAAATGGCATATGAACAGTTAACCAAAAAGCCGCAAAGAGCGGGGGACTGGAAATATCCATTGAACAAATCAATCCAAGAGAAAGAAAATATGATGAAAATAATTGAAAAACGAATAGAATCTGGAAAAATGAACAGCAAAGAAAACCACACGGTAAAACAAGTAGCCAAGAAATATAGAAGCGACCCCAGGAAAATATTAGATTTAAAAATAGTTCAAGAAAAAATAAACCAAGAAATAAAAGTAATACAGAAAAGAATAGAGGTATCAGAAAAAAGAAGTGAATTTAATAAGACAAATTATATGTTTGAACTGAATAGGGGAGCATTTTACAGAAAATTAAAGCCACAAAAAGCAAATGAAGGCCCCATTAATGAAGAAGATTTAACAAATTTCTGGTCCAAAACTTGGGCGAAGAATCAAGACCTCGATATTCCGGAATACCTCATCCAGAATATTGAGAAAACAAACAAACCTATCGAGCAAATAGAAATAACAAAAGAAGAATTCGAGGAAACATTGAAAAATTTGCCAAATTGGAAAGCAGGCGGTATAGATATAAAATTTATAATTTCTTTATTAAAAAATTGACCCCTCTACACGAAGATCTATATAAAGCCGTTGTTCAAGCTATAAGGAATCCAGAAACAATTCCAGACTGGATGTTTACTGCAAAAACCTTCTTGTTTCCTAAAGGAGGAGAGAACACCCCCAGCAACTACCGCCCCATAAGTTGCATGAGCAACCTGTACAAATTAATCACGCGGATATTATCTAGAAAGCTGAACAAATACATAGATAAGGAACGATATCTGTCTATCAATCAGATAGGAACGACGCAGCGAACTCAAGGCGCCAAGGAACAGGTCTTATTAAACAAAGCTATATGCAAAGAACACGCAAATGAACTGAAAACCACGTGGATCGATATAGCGAAAGCTTTTGACAGCATCGACCACAAATACTTGCTTAAGATATTGGAAACATCAAGAGTTCCAAAAGAAATTCAACAATTCGAAAAAATTGCCCTAGACAAATGGCAAGCACAGTTGTACTATGGCAAGCAGTGCCTCAAAACAGTGAAAATAGAAAGAGGAATATTGCAGGGAGATGGGCTATCACCTCTATTCTTCGTCATGTGCCTCGAGCCGATAACAAGGGAGCTCAACAAAGAAGACAGTCCCCAAGTGGAGATGAGAGTGGGAGAGGAAAAAATTAAAATAAATCACCTATTGTTTATAGACGACATAAAAATATTTTCCTATAGCGACAAGGATCTTGAGCTCTTAGCGAACAAGACAACTCAGCTTTTGAATAATATAGGCTTCAAAATCAACCCGACAAAAACAGCGACAAACTCCACAGAAATTCAGGAATTTGGGACACTGGCAGAAAAAGAAACATATAAATATTTAGGTGTTCTAGAGGATAACACCAGCGCAGTCGTCCCAGAAAATAAAGAGAGAATAAAAAGAGAAATAGTATCCAGAATGGAATCTTTAGCGGAAACCAAGCTGAACGCTAAAAATCTCTTCGCTGCTTTCAACGAATTTTCGCTCTCGCTCATAAACTACTACGTTGGAATCGTGGAGTTTAGTGAGCGAGAACTAGAAATGTTGGACCAAAAGGTGAGAACAACGCTGAGCAAATTCAAAATCCATCTTAAGCCAGCAAATAAAGAAAGATTATATCTTCAACGCGAAGAAATGGGAAGAGGATTGGTGAACTTGGTCCAAAAAAACGAAAATATTCTGCTAAGCCTCTACAAGTTTATATTTGGGGGGGAGACATCAAAAAGAAAGGAAGCCATTAAAGTGTGTGAACAGGGCGAAAACACAATGCTCACGCACATCCAACTAATTATAGAAAACAAGTACAAAATAGAAGCCCAAAACATCACAATGAAAACTCTGAAAGAAAAACAGATTGAAAATCTAAGAGAAATCATTGGCCAGAAAATAATCCACAGAACATTCTTTAAAAATGAAGACCAACCGCTATTGGACATGATAGAATCCTCACAGTGGCTCAAAACGGGAAACAACCACAAAATGAAGGATTCTACATATTTATACAAGATAGAAACGTGTTCCCTAAGGATAAGAACCTGAAATGCTCTCACTGTGAAAAGGTACAGAGGACGGTGGACCACCTTGCTACAAACTGTGGAAGATTGCTTCCTTACGACTACACTGAGAGGCATAATGAAGTGGTGAGATGCGTCCACTTCAACTTGGCAAGAAAATATAATTTCACAGAGAACAAGAAGATAAAGCTCCACAAAATAACGACTAAGATTGAAAATTCATACGCCAAGATAATAACGGACCTGCCAATGATAAGCGATATTAATATCAGAGCTAACAAACCTGATATAATAGTATATGACGAAATAAAAAAAGACATAACAATCATAGAGATAGGCGTTACCTCCCAAGACAACATCCAAACTACGGAGCTGACAAAGAAAAAAAAATACCAGCTACTGGCGAGGGAAATGGCCCAAACTGAAAAAAATGCCCGTAAAAGTAGTGCCGATAGTCTTAACATGGGATGGAATAGTAACCAAATATAACACACAATACAGGAAGGAAATAAACATAAGAAAAAGGGACTTTGCATATATTCAATCCCTGGTGCTAAAAAAGACGATGGAAATTATCTCAACAGAAAAGAAGAATGAACCTTACGATAAGTTACAGAGAAATAAAGAAATGGAAGCCATGGATAGATTGTTGGAACGATATAGGGAGCTGGCATGTGAAGACGAGGAAGGTGGAACACCGGACATGGAGCACAGGGATACGACGACCATAGAAGAGATCCAGGAGAACGACCTAGAGCAGATGACAGGAGACCTGACAGACAAGAATGGATCAAGGCCAGGGGACCATCTTATCGAGGAGCCACTAGTAGAGGCCATAGAAAGACTGCTGGAGAGCTGCAGGACATCAGGGGACCATAACGGCAAGGGCCACAGCACTGACCAGGAGTCATGATAGCAAATGTAAATATCTTTGTTTACTTTTACTGTTGTTACTTATTGAAGTTGTAAATAAAAATATGTAAATAGACTGACCATTGGCTACACTTTTTAGAGAAAAACTTGTAACCTTTTGGAAATAAATATTATTATTATATTATTATTATTATTATCAACATATATAGTCACGACCGTCTTTCCTCCTCAATTCCTCATGTCACGGATGCGCGCGCATCATCATTATGATCATTATCATAATCTAATGATAATAATAATTATTATTATTATTATCAACATACAGTAGAACTTGGTTAATTCGAACTTCTTTAATTCGAAAACCTCTTTAATTCGAATATTTATCTTGGTCCCTAGAAGCCTTAAGCCTTTATTCAAAACATCTTTAATTCGAATTTTTGGATAATTCGAATTTTTTTATGGTCCCTTGGGGTTCGAATTATCCAAGTTCGACTGTATATAGTCACGACCGTCTTTCCACCGTCAACAATTCCTCAATTCCTCATGTCACGGATGCGCGCGCATCATCATTATGATCATTATCATTATCTAATGATAATAATAATAATTATTATTATTATCAACATTAATATATATAGTCACGACCGTCTTTCCTCAATTCCTCATGTCACGGATGCGCGCGCATCATCATTATGATCATTATCTTCTATAGAAGCTTCTATCTTTATAATTATGTATATTTACAAAAAGTCAATTCGCTCGCGCCTCTAGCGGTTAAAATGAGGGTAATACCAGCTGACCTTATGTACATGTAAAGTTTGGAGCGGGACGTTTCACAAGAGTGACATCCACGGCTCCAATTTATAATTGTAACAAATAGTATTGGAATAAAAACATTCAATCGGGTAAAACACGGGCGTTGCCCGGGTCATTCGTCAACATATATAGTCACGACCGTCTTTCCACCGTCAATCATGTCACGGATGCGCGCGCATCATCATTATGATCATTATCATTATCTAATGATAATAATAATAATAATAATAATAATTATATTATTATTATTATTATCAACATATATAGTCACGACCGTCTTTCCTCAATCAATTCCTCAATTCCTCATGTCACGGATGCGCGCGCATCATCATTAGTATAATATAAAAAGCCAACAATGAAGAATGAATGTAAGATAAAAAGCCAAGAATGAAGAGTAAATATGATATAAAAAGCCAACAATGAAGAATGAATGTAAGATAAAAAGCCAACAATAAAGAGTAAATGTAATATAAAAAGCCAACAATGAAGAATAAATGTAAGATACAAAGCCAACAATGAAGAGTAAATATAATATAAAAAGCCAACAATGAAGAATGAATGTAAGATAAAAAGCCAACAATAAAGAGTAAATGTAATATAAAAAGCCAACAATGAAGAATAAATTAACATTTAAAATACAATATAACGCGGCTGATGATTGTAAAACGAAAATTAAAATTATACCGCGAATGTTTCTTTTAAAAATCGAAATTTATTTTCAAAGAGAAATAGCGACATTTCTAACTTTGAAGATGAGGTATGGAAAGGTGAAACATGAAGTGTAATGGAGAACGGAAAAATAAAAATAAAAGGTGTCCAGGGGCGGGAATCGAACCCACACCCCTCTGCTTACCGGGCAGGTGCCTTGTCCACTCGGCTACCCTGGACGTATTTTTCCGTTCATAACTTATATATAAAGTAACATTTAAAATACAATATAACGCGGCTGATGATTGTAAAACGAAAATTAAAATTATACCGCGAATGTTTCTTTTAAAAATCGAAATTTATTTTCAAAGAGAAATAGCGACATTTCTAACTTTGAAGATGAGGTATGGAAAGGTGAAACATGAAGTGTAATGGAGAACGGAAAAATAAAAAGTGTCCAGGGGCGGGAATCGAACCCACACCCCTCTGCTTACCGGGCAGGTGCCTTGTCCACTCGGCTACCCTGGACGTATTTTTCCGTTCATAACTTATATATAAAGTAAGTTTCGTTTTACAATGAAGAATAAATGTAAGATAAAAAGCCAACAATGAAGAGTAAATATAATATAAAAAGCCAACAATGAAGAATAAATGTAAGATAAAAAGCCAACAATGAAGAGTAAATATGATATAAAAAGCCAACAATGAAAAATGAATGTAAGATAAAAAGCCAACAATGAAGAGTAAATGTAATATAAAAAGCCAACAATGAAGAATAAATGTAAGATAAAAAGCCAACAATGAAGAGTAAATATAATATAAAAAGCCAACAATGAAGAGTGAATGTAAGATAAAAAGCCAACAATGATGAGTAAATGTAATATAAAAAGCCAACAATAAAGAATGAATGTAAGATAAAAAGCCACAATGAAGAGTGAATGCAATATAAAAAGCCAACAATGAAGAATGAATGTAAGATATAAAGCCAACAATGAAGAGTGAATGTAAGATAAAAAGCCAACAATGAATAGTAAATGTAATATAAAAACCAACAATGAAGAATGAATGTAAGATAAAAAGCCAACAATGAAGAGTGAATGTAATATAAAAAGCCAACCTTGAAGAATAATGTAAGGTAAAAGGCCAACAATGAAGAGTAAATATAATATAAAAAGCCAACAATGAAGAGTGAATGTAAGATAAGAAGCCAACAATGAAGAGTAAATGTAATATAAAAAGCCAACAGAGTGATTGTAAAATAAAAAGCCAACAATGAAGAGTAAATATAATATAAAAAGCCAACAATGAAGAGTAAATTCTATATATATATAAATGAATGTTTGTCTGTTTGTATGTTTGTTTGTATGTCCGGTATACAAATTCGCAGTAGTTCACTAATTCAAACCAAAATTTCCATACATAGGTAAAAAATACGGGGAAGACGATAGGCTATTTAAAAATATATATAAATCAATTATTAAAACTATATATTTTTAGTCAGAAAATGATGATGACGATATTGCTGTATCATGTTTGATTATCAGATACAAAATTATATCGGGAATAATTCCAAAAAGCAGAGACCACGGGTGAAACCAGTTCATTATTTTGTACGCAGGAACAAAATTCTAACAGAAAAACATTCATTCGAGCAAAAAACAAAAGCCAGATCATCTTTCTATAAAAATATCGCTTCTCAGACACAAAGTTTGCAGCGGGACGTTTCACAAGTGTGACATCCACGGCGCCAATTTATAATTGTAACAAATAGTATTTGAATAAAAACATTTAATCGGGTAAAACCCGGGCGTTGCCCGAGTCATTCGTCATTAATATATAGTCACGACCGTCTTTCCTCAATTCCTCATCGCTGTCACGGATGCGCGCGCATCATCATTATGATCATTATCTTCTATAGAAGCTTCTATCTTTATAATTATGTATATTCACAAAAAGTCAATTCGCTCGCGCCTCTAGCGGTGAAAATGAGGGGTGATACCAGCTGATCTAATGTACATGTAAAGTTTGGAGCGGGACGTTTCACAAGAGTGATATCCACGGCTCCAATTTATAATTGTAACAAATAGTATTTGAATAAAAACATTCAATCAGGTAAAACACGGGCGTTGCCCGGGTCATTCGTCTAGTCAACATATATAGTCACGAGCGTCTTTCCTCCTCAATCAATTCCTCAATTCCTCATGTCACGGATGCGCGCGCATCATCATTATGATCATTATCATTATCTAATGATAATAATAATAATAATTAATATTATATTTGTTCGGTACACTTTTTGAATGGTACACTATGACAGGTTCGTTTGGTATTGAAAGAATGATTCAATTAATCATCCTTGATATTTTAAATTTTATTCAGGATAAATATAGATATAAATATTATGTTACAAATTAATTTTAGTAATTAAAGAAGCTAAAAAATGTTCGATTGAAAAGGATGGATTGGGAAGGAAGTCAGTCCGTGTTGGCCGTCAGAATTCGAAGGGTCCACTCCCGTGCTTCCCACGTGACCGCCGCCGCCGCGCATGCGCGCCGACCGTGACGTCGCCACCGTCCGTTCGGCGGTGGTGTTGGTTGAAAACTGTTCTTATCTTCGTCGTGCGGGCGTGCCTTTCACTAACATTCCTCCCACCAATTTAATTGATAAATTAAATTCTAATACTATATTTTCTTGGCTATAGTAGAGGCCAATCTAAATTTGTTTTGTTTCTAATGGAAAAAGTCGCTGTACTGGACGAAGAAAAACTCCCGATGATGTCTTCACTCTTGCGACTCGAACTTGTCCATCGGCCCCAGGTAGCACCTCCTCCACTTTTCCTAATGGCCATGAAATCCTTCTCCCCCTATTTTTTTTTCTTTTTCTGTTGAAGGGTGTGACGACTGCCTTTCTCAGTTCACTATTGACTTCTTCGATTGACTCCTTTTCTGCAGACTGTGTCCAAAATTGTTCTTCTTTCTTAAGCCTAACTGGTCTCTCCCACCATCTAGTAGTAATCAATTGCGAGATTGAAGCTCCACGTGAGGGGATGTCTGCAGGATTTTCTTTACCAGGAACGTGCCTCCAATCAGTTATGCTTGAATTTTGTCGAATCTTCTTTACTCTTCCTGCGACAAACACTGACCAGTTCATATCACGTTTAATCCCTGCTAAAGCAGTAGTAGATTCAAGTTTCTTCTCCGAAATTAGCTTGTAATTAGGGAGTGGTGGGTGTTCTCCTATCCAAGGTAAATTGACAGAATATCGACCATCTTCATTCTGTTTCACTGTTTGGTTGAAATGTTCCAACGCTGCAACTGACAACTCTTCTTTGCTCTTTTCCTTCATGGGTTCCATGATACTGATAACATCTAATCTCCGAAGATCTTGTATTGTTGCATCACGGACTAAGCATGACAGAACTGATGATTGAGATTTAGTTGTTTGAACATTTCCCAAAACTTTTCCACTAACAGTCCAGCCCAGCTTCGTTTCGAGAGCGACGGGACCAGATTCCAATTCTATTTTCTTTCCTGTTAGTAGCTTGGCGTATACGTCTGCTCCTAGTAGTAGTTCAATCTCCGTGTTCGACCTATAGACATCCAAGTCAATTCCCTTTGATCGAAGTTCCGTCATCCATTCGGTAGGTTGAGCGGAAGGCATTGCACTACAAATCGTTGAGCAGTCTTGTACTTCAAAATTGCAGTTGTACTTGGAGTCCACATCAGAAATGTAGATTCGATACCGCTTGTGCTGCTGTGGTCTCGATTTCACTCCACCAAATAGTAAGTGTACAACTTCCTTTTTCCCGAGCATAGTGAGTCCAACTTCGGAAGCAGTTTGTTCCAATACATATGAGTTCTGGGATCCACTATCTAACATTGCTCGAACAACTTTTGATTTATTTTCGCCATCAATCTTTACCATGATTGTTTGAAGTAAGACATCTTGGCACCGAACTTGATTCGACATGTCCACGGATGCATTTATGTTCTTACTTCTCTCTTCAATCCCATCAGATTTTTGGCTGCCTTTTGAAACTGGACATAAGATTGCCCTGTGTTTTTTACTACAGATGACACATTTCACTACGTTTCTGCAATACTTGGAAAAGTGTCCGGGCTTCAAGCAAGAATAACAACACTGTTTCTCTTGAATTATTTTCCTTCTTTCTTCAAGAGACATTGACATGGCTTTACAGCATTGTTCACTCAAATGTTTTTCATCACAAAATACACATTTATAAGCGTTATTTGACTTCCCATCAGCAACTACCAGACTTGCAGCGGTGGCGACAGATGTCTTCGGCTTGGGCGGCTTATCTCGATTAAATTGTGATGGATACGAACTCGAAAACGGTTGACGAGCCAAACGCATTCTTTCACTTCCCTCAACTTCGTGTTTTAGGAATTCCATAAGCTTCTCCAGAAGGACTTCACTTGATTTATGCTTTCCATCTTCATCAGGCTTGTGATGATGACGAGTCCTTTCCCACGCGACGAAGAGATCTTCAGGTAAAGCTGATTCCACCATGGGGTACAGAATAGCAGCGCATTTATCTGTTGTGACTCCTAAAGATCCCAACGCTCGTAGTTGTGATGATAACCGAACGTATACAGTCGAAAAAGGTGTCGTGTTCCTTCCATGAGCATTTTCCAAAGTGATAGCAATCAAATCCCTTACGTACACTTCCACCAACATGTCTTCACGGCCAAAACGTTCCTTAAGAGTGCTGATGGCAAGTGGATAATTTGCCGCTGAGTTTGGAAAGGATGAAACTATTTCCTCCGACACCGATCCCTTTATCATGCAATTTTGTAGGTATTGGAACTTGACACAGGCCGAAATGGAGTCATCATCGTGGACGCTTTGAAAGGCTGACCAGAACTGCAGCCACTCCCGTGCTTCTCCTCCAAATTTCGGTAGTTCCAACTTCGGAAGTCGATGAAGATTTGACTTTCCTTCGTTCCCCCCGGAAACTATTGATTCTCGGTCTACTGTTGGTTTTGCTAGTAATTGTTCCATTTTTTGCAAAACGCCTTCAGACCTTCCAAATAGATTCGCTTGAACGATATCGACATCTTCAATTTCTTCATCTTCTCTATCCGCCTTTATCAGTTGTTCGATGAGACAATCACTGGCAATTAAGAACCTGTCTTTACATCTGAGGAGCTTTGGTCGTAGAGACATCAACATTTCTAGGCTTGGTTCTTGCTTTCCAAGTTCGCCATCTGCTTCTGCAATAACACTTTCCAAAGTCCTCTTTTTCGTCTCACAAGCTTTCTTGAGTTTGTCCATCTTAAATCCTTGGCAGGGCTCGCCACAATGTTCGGTACACTTTTTGAATGGTACACTATGACAGGTTCGTTTGGTATTGAAAGAATGATTCAATTAATCATCCTTGATATTTTAAATTTTATTCAGGATAAATATAGATATAAATATTATGTTACAAATTAATTTTAGTAATTAAAGAAGCTAAAAAATGTTCGATTGAAAAGGATGGATTGGGAAGGAAGTCAGTCCGTGTTGGCCGTCAGAATTCGAAGGGTCCACTCCCGTGCTTCCCACGTGACCGCCGCCGCCGCGCATGCGCGCCGACCGTGACGTCGCCACCGTCCGTTCGGCGGTGGTGTTGGTTGAAAACTGTTCTTCTCTTCGTCGCGCGGGCGTGCCTTTCACTAACAATATTATTATTATTATTATCAACATATATAGTCACGACCGTCTTTCCACCGTCAACAATTCCTCAATTCCTCATGTCACGGATGCCCGCGCATCATCATTATGATCATTATCATTATCTAATGATAATAATAATAATAATTATTATTATATTATTATTATTATTTTATTATTATCAACATATATAGTCACGACCGTCTTTCCTCAATCAATTCCTCATCGCTGTCACGGATGCGCGCATCATCATTATGATCATTATCATTATCTAATGATAATAATAATAATTATTATAATTATATTATTATTATTATTTTATTATTATCAACATATATAGTCACGACCGTCTTTCCTCAATCAATTCCTCATCGCTGTCACGGATGCGCGCGCATAATCATTATGATCATTATCATTATCTAATGCTTCTGTCTGTGTGAAGTTCACGGATAGATTTTGGTCAGAATGGATAAAATAAAAAAAGTGTCAAGGGATGGGTATCGAACCCACGACCTTCCGCTTACCGGGCAGATGCCATGACCACTAGGCTACCCTGGACATATTTTTCCGTACACATTTTTTATTTTTATATTTTCAAGACACACACAGTTTGGGGCGGGACGTTTCACAAGAGAGACATCCACGGCGCCAATTTATAATTGTAACGAATAGTATTTTAATTAAAACATTTTAAAAATATATACGCACTCGGGTAAAACCCCGGCGTTGCCCGGGCCATTCGTCTAGTCAACATATATAGTCACGACCGTCTTTCCACCGTCAATCATGTCACGGAAGCGCGCGCATCATCATTATGATCATTATCATTATCTAATGATAATAATAATAATAATTATTATTATATTATTATTATTATTATTATTATCAACATATATAGTCATGACCGTCTTTCCTCAACAATTCCTCATCGCTGTCCCGGATGCGCGCGCAACATCATTATGATCATTATCATTATCTAATGATAATAATAATTATTATTATTATCATATTATTATTATTATTATTAATCAACATATATAGTCACGACCGTCTTTCCTCAATTCCTCATGTCACGGATGCGCGCGCATCATCATTATGATCATTATCATTATCTAATGATATAATAATAATAATTATTATTATTATATTACAGTCGAACTTGGATAATTCGAACCCCAAGGGACCATAAAAAAATTCGAATTATCCAAAAATTCGAATTAAAAACGGAAATTCTATTTATAGGAAAATCTAGGGACCAAGATAAATATTCGAATTAAAGAAGTTCGAATTATCCAAGTTCTACTGTATTATTATTATTTTATTATTAATATATATAGTCACGACCGTCTTTCCTCAATTCCTCAATTCCTCATGTCACGGATGCGAGCGCATCATCATTATGATCATTATCTTCTATAGAAGCTTCTATCTTTATAATTATGTATATTTACAAAAAGTCAATTCGCTCGCGCCTCTAGCGGTGAAAATGAGGGGTAATACCAGCTGACCTAATGTACATGTAAAGTTTGGAGCGGGACGTTTCACAAGAGTGACATCCACGGCTCCAATTTATAATTGTAACAAATAGTATTGGAATAAAAGCATTCAATCGGGTAAAACACGGGCGTTGCCCGGGTCATTCGTCTAGTTAATATATATAGTCACGACCGTCTTTCCTCAATTCCTCATGTCACGGATGCGCGCGCATCATCATTATGATCATTATATTCTATAGAAGCTTCTATCTTTATAATTATGTATATTTACAAAAAGTCAATTCGCTCGCGCCTCTAGCGGTGAAAATGAGGGGTAATACCAGCTGACCTAATGTACATGTAAAGTTTGGAGCGCGACGTTTCACAAGAGTGACATCCACGGCTCCAATTTATAATTGTAACAAATAGTATTGGAATAAAAACATTCAATCAGGTAAAATACGGGCGTTGCCCGGGTCATTCGTAAAATATAGTCACTCATATAATATAGTTCCTCATCGCTGTCACGGATGCGCGCGCATCATCATTATGATCATTATCTTCTATAGAAGCTTCTATCTTTATAATTATGTATATTTACAAAAGGTTAATTCGCTCGTGCCTCTAGCGGTGAAAATGAGGGGTAATACCAGCTGACTTAATGTACATGTAAAGTTTGGAGCGGGACGTTTCACAAGAGTGACATCCACGGCTCCAATTTATATCAACATATATAGTCACGGCCGTCTTTCCACCGTCAATCATGTCACGGATGCGCGCGCATCATCATTATGATCATTATCATTATCTAATGATAATAATAATAATAATTATTATTATTATATTATTATTATTATTATCAACATATATAGTCACGACCGTCTTTCCACCGTCAATCATGTCACGGATGCGCGCGCATCATCATTATGATCATTATCATTATCTAATGATAATAATAATAATTATTATTATTATATTATTATTATTATTATTATTAATATATATAGTCACGACCGTCTTTCCTCAATTCCTCATGTCACGGATGCGCGCGCATCATCATTATGATCATTATCTTCTATAAAAGCTTCTATCTTTATAATTATGTATATTTACAAAAAGTCAATTCGCTCGCGCCTCTAGCGGTGAAAATGAGGGGTAATACCAGCTGACCTAATGTACATGTAAAGTTTGGAGCGGGACGTTTCACAAGAGTGACATCCACGGCTCCAATTTATAATTGTAACAAATAGTATTGGAATAAAAACATTCAATCGGGTAAAACACGGGCGTTGCCCGGGTCATTCGTATAATATAGTCACGACCGTCTTTCCTCAATTCCTCATCGCTGTCACGGATGCGCGCGCATCATCATTATGATCATTATCTTCTATAGAAGCTTCTATCTTTATAATTATGTATATTTACAAAAAGTCAATTCGCTCGCGCCTCTAGCGGTGAAAATGAGGGGTAATACCAGCTGACCTAATGTACATGTAAAGTTTGGAGCGGGACGTTTCACAAGAGTGACATCCACGGCTCCAATTTATAATTGTAACAAATAGTATTTGAATAAAAACATTCAATCGGGTAAAACACGGGCGTTGCCCGGGTCATTCGGCCAGTATATATATAGTCACGACGGTCTTTCCTCATCGGCCTCTGCCACGGATGCGCGCGCACAGGGAGGTCACGTGCTCGCCGGCTCCCTCGAGCCGGATTTGAACCAGCGACCTAAGGATCACCGTTGTAACATCTACAGTCGGGTAAAACACGGTCGTTGCCCGGGTCATTCGGCTTTATATATATGTAGGGGTAAGGTTATCCTGTCTGTTGATTGTTCTGGTAGGCAGGTTGATACAGTCTTGTGACCACAGTGGTTTCAGGCCGTCAGGCGTCAATGCTTTAGTGGATAGTGCTTGATGCTTAGTGGGTAGTCTTTATGCTTAGTGGGTAGTCTTTATGCTTAGTGGGTAGTCTTTATGTTTAGTGGGTAGTCTTTATGCTTAGTGGGAAGTCTTTATGCTTAGTTGATAGTACTTGATGCTTAGTGGGTAGTGATTGATGTTTAGTGGCTAATGCTTGATGTTTAGTGGCTAATGCTTGATGTTTAGTGGCTAAGGATTGATGTTTAGTGGCTAATATTTGATGTTCAGTGGATAATGTTTGATGTTTAGTGGCTAATGCTTGATGTTTAGTGGCTAATGCTTGATGTTTAGTGGCTAAGGATTAATGCTTAGTGCTTGATGTTTAGTGGCTAATGTTTGATGTTTAGTGGGTAATGCTTGATGTTTAGTGGCTAAGGATTGATGCTTAGTGCTTGATGTTTAGTGGCTAATGCTTGAAGTTTAGTGTCTAATGCTTGATGTTTAGTGCTTGATGTTTAGTGGCTAAGGATTGATGTTTAGTGTTTTGATGTTTATTGGCTAATGTTTGATGTTTAGTGGCTAATGTTTGATGTTTAGTGGCTAATGCTTGATGTTTAGTGCTTGATGTTTAGTGGCTAAGGATGGATGCTTAGTGCTTGATGTTTAGTGGCTAATGTTTGATGTTTGGTGGCTAATGCTTGATGTTTAGTGCTTGATGTTTAGTGGCTAAGGATTGATGCTTAGTGCTTGATGTTCAGTGGCTAATGTTTGATGTTTAGTGGGTAATGCTTGATGTTTAGTGGCTAAGGATTGATGCTTAGTGCTTGATGTTTAGTGGCTAATGCTTGATGTTTAGTGGCTAATGCTTGATGTTTAGTGGCTAAGGATTGATGTTTAGTGCTTGATGTTTAGTGGCTAATGTTTGATGTTTAGTGGCTAATGCTTGATGTTTAGTGGCTAAGGATGGATGCTTAGTGGCTAATGTTTGATGTTTGGTGGCTAATGCTTGATGTTTAGTGGCTAAGGATTGTTGCTTAGTGCTTGATGTTTAGTGGCTAATGCTTGATGTTTAGTGGCTAATGTTTGATGTTTAGTGGCTAATGTTTGATGTTTAGTGGCTAATGCTTGATGTTTAGTGGCTAATGTTTGATGTTTAGTGGCTAATGCTTGATGTTTAGTGGCTAATGTTTGATGTTTAGTAGTTAATGCTTGATGTTTAGTGGCTAATATTTGATGTTTAGTGGCTAATTTTTGATGTTTAGTGGCTAAGGTTTGATGTTTAGTGGCTAATGTTTGATGTTTAGTGGCTAATGCTTGATGTTTAGTGGCTAATGTTTGATGCTTAGTGGCTAATTCTTGATGTTTAGTGGCTAATGTTTGATGTTTAGTGGCTAATGCTTGATGTTTAGTGGCTAATGTTTGATGTTTAGTGGCTAATGCTTGATGCTTAGTTCTTGATGTTTAGTGGCTAATGCTTGATGTTTAGTGGCTAAGGATTGATGCTTAGTGCTTGATGTTTAGTGGCTAATGCTTAATGCTTAGTGCTTGATGTTAGGTGGCTAATGTTTGATGCATGGTGGCTAATGTTTGATGTTAAGTGGCTAATGTTTGATGTTTAGTGGCTAATGATTGATGTTTAGTGGCTAATGCTTGATGTTTAGTGGCTAATGCTTGATATTAGTGGCTAATGTTTGATGTCTAGTGGCTAATTATTGATGTTTAGTGGCTAATGTTTGATGTTTAGTGGCTAATGCTTGATGTTTAGTGGCTAATGCTTGATGTTTAATGCTTGATGTTCAGTGGCTAATGCTTGATGCTTAGTGCTTGATGTTTAGTGGCTAATGCTTGATGTTTAGTGGCTAATGCTTGATGCTTAGTGCTTGATGTTTAGTGGCTAATGCTTGATGTTTAGTGGCTAATGTTTGATGCTTAGTGCTTGATGTTTAGTGGCCAATGTTTGATGTTTAGTGGCTAATGCTTGATGTTTAGTGGCTAATGCTTGATGTTTAGTGGCTAATGCTTGATGTTTATTGGCTAATTCTTGATGTTTAGTGGCTAATGCTTGATGTTTAGTGGCTAAGGATTGATGTTTAGTGGCTAAGGATTGATGCTTAGTGCTTTGAGGTTAGATGCTTAAAATATGTGATGTTCAAGAGAAGTCACTGAGCGTTAGCTCAACACAATAGTGAAAATTCGAATTCAGTAAAACCTGCCAAGGACGACCCTTCTGAAGGCGACAAGTTTTGTTAAATAGATTATGTACAGCTAACCAAACCTCGATAAATTTCCACCAGCAGGGTAACTGGAATATATATATAAAACTAGTTTATAATATTATAAAATAAATAAAGCTTCCAGGGTTAAGTTTCTTGTGAAAATTTTATATTCAAGCTTTCGGACTTGTCAGTCCTTCACCAGGATTATTACGTTAACAACTTAATATTAGGTATTTAAAATATGTATATAACAATGTGTATATAAAATTGTATTTACTACTAGCGGACCCGTCCGGCTTCGCCCGGGTTTTACCCGAGTAAAAGTTTGTCTAACGAATCTCTCGATAAAGTGAACATTTTTTTCCCGGTCCCTTGAAAAATACTCGATAAGTTGAATAAAATCAATATTAATTGGTTCCCTCGGTAATTGGAAGTTAAAGGAATAGTATCTTGCCTTGGAATTGTATCATTATTCTTGTATGGATGTACCCGGCTTCGCCCGGGTTTTACCCGAGTAAAGGTTTGTTTAACGAATATCTCGATAAAGTGAACATTTTTTCCCGGTCCCTTGAAAAATACTCGATAAGTTGAATAAAATCAATATTAATTGGTTCCCTCGGTAATTGGAAGTTAAAGGAATAGTATCTTGCCTTGGAATTGTATCATTATTCTTGTATGGATGTACCCGGCTTCGCCCGGGTTTTACCCGAGTAAAGGTTTGTTTAACGAATCTCTCGATAAAGTGAACATTTTTCCCGGTCCCTTGAAAAAATACTCGATAAGTAGAATAAAATCAATATTAATTGGTTCCCTCGGTAATTGGAAGTTAAAGGAATAGTATCTTGCCTTTGAATTGTATCATTATTCTTGTCTCAAATAAATTGCCGTGTCATCCTGAATTTTGTCTTTCCTAATTTTCTACATTACAAAATCATCGTATCATCATGATAATATTTAGAGCAGATTGTTAAATTATAACAGATAAATTAGAATAATTATCTTGATTATTTCTAGGCGAAAAGTTATTTCAAAAATTTTATTTGCTAGAAACCTTCCCAGTACTATACTAAATAACTTCCCAAAGTTTCATGGCGATCCAATGAGTGGCTTGGTCAGGCATAAAGGACAAACAAACAGACATACATTCATTTATATATATATAGATTAACAGTAATTAAACGTAACAGTAAGAAAATGTTGATTTTAAAATATTTTAATTTTTTTTCATATTTTAAATATGTAAATAGAGTCTCTTAAGAAAGACCACCTAAAAACATGAATCAACTTGTTTCTCCTGTTGGTGGTCTCTCATTGAAGATTCTAATTGCTATTAAAGAATCTCTAATAGACCTTTAATAAGAGACTGCCTCTTGGAGAGACGGTGTAGCTACGAAATGGATATTCCCGGCTTCGCCGGGATTTTACCCGAGTAAAGGTTTGTCTAACGAATCTCTCGATAAAGTGAACATTTTTTCCCGGTCCCTTGAAAAATACTCGATAAGTTGAATAAAATCATTATTAATTGGTTCCCTCCGTAATTGGAAGTTAAAGGAATAGTATCTTGCCTTGGAATTGTATCATTATTCTTGTCTCAAATAAATTGCCGTGTCATCCTGAATTTTGTCTTTCCTAATTTTCTACATTACAAAATCATCGTATCATCATGATAATATTTAGAGCAGATTGTTGAATTATAACAGATAAATTAGAATATTTATCTTGATTATATCTAGGCGAAAAGTTATTTCAAAAATTTTATTTGCTAGAAACCTTCCCAGTACTATACTAAATAACTTCCCAAAGTTTCATGGCGATCCAATGAGTGGTTTGGTCAGGCATAAAGGACAAACAGACATACATTCATTTTTATATATATAATTAAGTTGTTAACATGATAATCCTGTTGAAGAACTGACAAGTCCGAAAGCTTGAATATAAAAAGTTGCACAAGAAACTTAACCCTGGAAGCTTCATTTATTTTATAATATAAAACTGAGTAAAAGATAAATTAATGTATCTTATTTTTTATATGAATTGTTTTGCCGATAGAAGGTGTTTTAAGAGATAATAGGTGCGACCCCATTCCTTCAGTTTGAACCTAGAAGAGGTAACAACGCCACTAATTTTCTCAGATGGATCAAAAAGTGATTCAGGCGTTGGTGCTGTGATCATCTTCCCTTCCCAAAAACATCAGCCAGTTCTCCTACGGCTTCACCCAGACTGCACTGCCTTTCAAGCTGAACTCTTAGCAATTCTCTGGGCAGCTCAAATCGCGGAGAAAAGTCCAACCAAAACAGCAGTGACCATTGCCTCGGACTGTAGATACGCTTTAGCAGCTATCTGCTTCTCAGGACCAACACATACATGGCTAGTTTCGAATATAATAAAAATCCTTAACATAGCTCCTTACATCAGGCTGTGTTGGGTACCCGGACACACTGGAATCAATGGCAATGAACTAGCAGGCAGTGCAGCAAAAATTGCCGCTACTTCTGTCCTACCACACTCATACCCCACCCTGCCTCGAACTCATGCTCGAAACCTAACACGCAAGGCTGCTATATCATCATGGACTGTATTATATTCCCAAGACCATTCGACCAGATCCCTCAGGAGAATTGCTTCCACTCCAAGCCATCTTCTAAAATTTCTACCAAAAATCCGCCATGGAGAGGCTCCCACGACCATCCTCACGGGCCATGGTCATGTATGGCAGCATTACACGTGTGCATCCCGAAACAAACCCGACCTGCTTCCACTGTTCAGAAGAGCTACAGACAGTCGATCATCTTCTCTTCAGTTGTCCAGCATTCCTGAGACATAGGATGCAAACAGCTATCCTGCTTGTAATAACCTACCTTAATCCTAGATCTATGGCCAGCCTCAACCGCAGCATGGAAATTTCTGGTCAACTGGTTTAGCTCAGGAATCAAAACATGACGCAAGTAAAACGCTCAACACTAGTCCATACTGGTGAGCTGGACTCCCCGGGTAGTTGGTGTTCTGCGCTCCCTGGGTTATAAATATCTCTCTCTCTAGGTGCTTGAGGGCAGTTATAATGTATATATTCAAATAATTATAAAAATAAATTCTCTCAAATTCATTTCTTATATATTTATTGTATACTAGACGAATGGCCCGGGCAACGCCCGGGTTTTACCCGAGTGCGTATATATTTTAAAAACGTTTTAATTCAAATACTATTCGTTACAATTATAAATTGGCGCCATGGATGTCACTCTTGTGAAACGTCCCGTTCCAAACTGTGTGTTTTTAAAATGCTTTAATTAAAATACTATTCGTTACAATTATAAATTGGCGCCATGGATGTCACTCTTGTGAAACGTCCCGTTCCAAACTGTGTGTTTTTAAAATGCTTTAATTAAAATACTATTCGTTACAATTATAAATTGACGCCGTGAATGTCTCTCTTGTGAAACGTCCCGCCCCAAACTGTGTGTGTCTTGAAAATATAAAAATAAAAATGTAAATTTTCATAAAGATTTCATCATGTCGATTTTTTTTGCATTTCACCTGCTAAATTAACTTTATGAACGGAAAAATATGTCCAGGGTAGCCTAGTGGTCATGGCATCTGCCCGGTAAGCGGAAGGTCGTGGGTTCGATTCCCATCCCTTGACACTTTTTTTATTTTATCCATTCTGACCAAAATCTATCCGTGAACTTCAAACAGACAGAATAAGGCAATTATATATTGTATATTTTATTTTATACATTTGTATATTTATAGCGCGCGTCACAATTTTTATAATTTAAAAAATATTTGAAAAAGTAAAAATTAAAATCAGGTAAAAAGTTTATTTTTATTTAAATTTGCATTGTACATTATAATTTATTGTTGCATCTCTAATTGCTTCAGAACCACCTGAATTGATTATTAATATAAATTTAGAATAATTTATACAGAGATATATATATGGAATCACAAGAATATGAGCAACATAAGGAAAAAAGTTCAAAAAAGCGCAAGATTGTTGAACTAGAAGAAACAGACTTATTTAAAGAACTTCAATATGAACAAAAAATGGAGGAATTATTAGGTTCTACTAAAAAGATGAAAATATCAGACGATGAGGTAACTGAAAGCCCATTGATTGACATTTCAAATTTGAAGTTAGAAAAGAAAGGAAAAAGGAAATTGGAAAACACAAAAGAAAATGAACAAGTATATCATCCAGAAAAGAAACCAAAGACTTCAGAAGACAATTTTGCGACTTTAACATCAAATCTCAAAGAAAATGAAAAAATACAAGAAAATAAATCTAGCAAAAAAATGAACCCCAAGAATAAAGCACTAACGCCACAAATTCAAGCAAAAGTACTCATTGAAGGAAAATACAAATTTTGCACAGATCCTTGTATAAACGCGGTCTTAGAAGCTTTAGATAAAGCAAGGAGATATTTTTTACGTAAAAATATAGACATTCGTGAAATTGATTATAATAGCATTCCTGATTCCTATAAAAAATCATTTAGATCATTCAAAAAGTTCCTGAAAACCTTTCCTACCGAAATTCAGCCACAAGTGCAGAACGTTATGACTGAAGAACCACAGAGAAATGAACTTAAATCACCCGAAGCTGTAGTAGAAGAACAACACAGAAATGAGCTTAAATCACATGAAACTGTATTAGAAGAACAACACAGAAATGAGCCTAAGTCACCTGAAGCTGTAATGGAAGAACCACACAGAAATAAGCCTCAATCACCTGAAGCTGTAATGGAAGAACCACACAGAAATAAGCCTCAATCACCTGAAGCTGTAATGGAAGAACCACACAGAAATAAGCCTCAATCACCTGAAGCTGTAATGGAAGAACCACACAGAAATAAGCCTCAATCACCTGAAGCTGTAATGGAAGAACCACACAGAAATAAGCCTCAATCACCTGAAGCTGTAATGGAAGAACCACACAGAAATAAGCCTCAATCACCTGAAGCTGTAATGGAAGAACAACACAGAAATGAGCCTCAATCACCTGAAGCTGTAATGGAAGAACCACACAGAAATAAGCCTCAATCACCTGAAGATGTATTGGAAGAACAACACAGAAATAAGCCTCAATCACCTGAAGCTGTCTTAGAGGAACCTAGAAAAAAAAGTAAGAAGAAAAAATCTCAGAAAGAAGCTAATCTAGAAATATTGGAAGCTACAAAAGAAAACACACAAGAAGTAACCCCAATCGTATTTAAAAACACCATTTGTCCTTTATTCAGAAGATACCAGAAAAAATAGTGAGAAAAAAATACCCTCAAAGAAAATAAAGAAAACATGGGAATTGTTGGAACCCAAAGAACAGCTTCCATGGATCCAAAAAGCTGTTCAATTACAAGTGGAGCAATTGGAAAAAGGAGGTGAAGAAAGTGCAAACTTCAAGACAATCCTTACTGAGGCTGAAAGCGAAATAAAAAATCAATTTGATGGAAAACCAAAAAGCCCAGTTTCAGCATATCATATCTATTATGCCGAAATCCTTCAAGAAATTCGTCAATTGACTAATGATAATGAGGAATGGACGAAGTTAGCCGTTCAAAGATGGGATAACGAAGAAAACAAGGACTACTATATTGAACGATGCCGAATTTTAAAAGAACAGCACAAAAAAGATAAAGAAGCTTATCTTCAAAATCTATCTGAGGGAGAACGAAGATTGATAAAACTTCAAAGAAAACAAAATAAAAAATCCAAAAAGGCGAAAAGAAAGAAGCTGCGCTGCTAAAAAGTAGCTACAACCTTTTTTAAAAACTTTTACTTTCCAAATTGGACTTACCAATCAGGGAAAGAATGACTGAAATTGGTAAAAGGTGGAAGGCAATTAGAGAAGACCAGAAAATAATTATTAATGCATTTGCAAAGGACGTCAAAGAAGGTCAAATTACCTTTGAAGATGCAATGTCTAGGATAGAAAATATACTGAAAGAAAGTGAACATGCTTCAGAATGAATTTATTTTCATGAAAAATAATTTGCAATCAATAACTTGCTACAATATCATATAATGTATATCTATTATTTAAATGAAATAAACATCTAGTTTTTGTGTATATATAACAATAATAATTTATATGTAATTTGTTTTCACACATGTGTATTTTCAACTTTTTTTCCGCAAAAATGTTTACTTTTATTATATCATTGAATTTTTGCAAAAATAATTAAACTAGACCACGAATTCTAACTCCGATTAAAGTGTTTCCCTTTATAAAGCTGAAAAAAAAGAATATGTATGATATATACTAAATTTTATCACTAATATATTTTAACAATAAAAATAATGTAAATTTATGCCAAATATCTTTACTTAATTATTTTATCTATTCTCTCAATATAATGACCATACTATAACCTCCTTTTTTAAAGACAATATAAAAGGGTTTTAATATAAATTTAACTTTAAATAAAAAGGCATATATTGGATCAAAATATCATTTATTTTACCAATATTTCAGTTGGCTAAACGCCAACCTTTATCAAGGTATTATAACATTTTAAATTTAATATTATATATTACTAGCCGAATGACCCGGGCAACGCCCGGGTTTTACCCGATTAAATGTTTTTATTCAAATACTAGCCGAGTGACCCGGGCAACGCCCCGGGTTTACCCGAAGGACCCGCAGGTGAGAAACTATAGAAGAAAAATTTTAACAAATCAGAAAATGAAATTGCAAACAACAGAACTACACTACTTTAAGGACATGAGAGCACATGCACTGTATCACCATACGTATACCATTTTCAAAGACCCTGCTTAGGATTAAAACTTCTCAGAAGCATAACAATAGTACCAACCTAGAGGTTAACTGGTGTGGATGCATTCCTCTGGGAGTGAGACTATTGAGAAATTCAGTAGGGAGTTATTTTGCTTCTCCGCATTCTAACACTCCAACTGTTAACACTGTGGAAACACTGACTCATGTTTGGTAAGCAATTTCAGGGAAGAAACTATAGACATTGGATTAAATAAATTATTAATTAAATTGCATTAAATAAAAATTATTAGATTTAAATAAATATTATTAGAGTGAAAAAAAAAAGAAAGAAATTAACAAATTAGAAAATAAAATTTCGAAAAATACAACTATATTGCAGATAAGATAAGAGGACCTTATTAAAAATACATAAACAAACTGTAATTCGACACTCGATAATTCGACACTTTCGATAATTCGACACTTTCGATAATTCGACCATTTTAAAAATCAAATTTACAAGGTTGATTGTTGTTTAAATACAACTTTGCTTTTGCATGCATAAACACAGGCTCTTGTAGCAAGAACCCAAATATTATTTATAGTCATAGCAAAAGCAAACTTTAGTGAAAACTGATGCCTCTTCAGAATGAATGGAAGACTGAAATCTGAAGGAGCAGAATATATGGGTCATTTATACTTTCACCAATGCCTTTAGGATCTTTGCGATGGAACGTGTATGGTGTTTTCAGCGCATGTGCTCTCATGTCCTTGAAGCACATATACTGACAGTGCCCAAAGTTGAACACACTGTATAGTGTCTGAAATATCTTTGGCCCCTTCGGATACCAACCTTCGCTTCATTCTAGAGAGGCGTTAGTTTTCATGTCATATCTGTAATATAGTTTTGTTGTTTGCAATTTTCTTTTTTTTTTTTCCTTTCAAATATGTATCCACTCTGAAATATAGTTTGTAAATTTTTATTCCAATTTATTTTCTTATATATATATGTATTTTTTTTTCATTTCCAAAATATTTATTTATACTTTCACCAATGCCTTTAGGATCTTTGCGATGGAACACGTATGGTGTTTCAGCGCATGTGCTCTCATGTCCTTGAAGCACATATACTGACAGTGCCCAAAGTTGAACACACTGTATAGTGTCTGAAATATCTTTGGCCCCTTCGGATACCAACCTTCGCTTCATTCTAGAGAGGCGTTAGTTTTCACTAAGGTTGGCTTTTGCTATGACTATAAATAAGGCTCAAGGCCAAACCTTGGCTACAAGAGCCTGTGTTTACGCACGGACAACTTTATATGTAGCTTTTTCAAGTGTGCGAACATTGGATAGCATACATGTAAAGATGACCCATATCTTCTGCTCCTTCAGATTTCAGTCTTCCATTCATTCTGAAGAGGCATCAGTTTTCACTAAAGTTGGGTTCTTGCTACAAGAGCCTGTGTTTATGCATGCAAAATCAAAGTTGTATTTAAACAACAATCAACCTTGTAAATTTGATTTTTAAAATGGTCGAATTATCGAAAATGTCGAATTATCGATAGTGTCGAATTACAGTTTGTTTATTTATTTTTTAATAAGGTCCTCTTATCTTATCTGCAATATAGTTGTATTTTTCGAAATTTTATTTTCTAATTTGTTAATTTTTTCTTTTTTTTTTCACTCGAATAATATTTATTTAAATCTAATAATTTTTATTTAATGCAATTCAATTAATAATTTATTTAATCCAATGTCTATAGTTTCTTCCCTGAAATTGCTTACCAAACATGAGTCAGTGTTTCCACAGTGTTAAAAGTTGGAGTGTTAGAATGCGGAGAAGCAAAATAACTCCCTACTGAATTTCTCAATAGTCTTACTCCCAGAGGAATGCATCCACACCAGTTAACCTCTAGGTTGGTACTATTGTTATGCTTCTGAGAAGTTTTAATCCTAAGCAGGGTCTTTGAAAATGGTACACGTATGAAAAGCAGTTCGACTTTGCATGTACAAGTGTGCCAGAGCCCCGTTTGATTACTTGCGCTTGCTGGTGGGGTTGGACTTTTGCAAGAATCAGAAGCCATTGGAGCTTTTTTTTTATTTTTTCAGAAAAAAGTGCCCAATGCGGGAATCGAACCCGGGTCGTAGCGGTCGAAAACCAACGGCTTAGACCATCCTTCCACCAACCCCCAGTAAAATAAGTAAATAAAAAGAAGACCAAAAATAAGTGATAATAGTTTATTGAATAACAAATAAAAAAAAATCTTTCAGGTGAAAAATTATAGGCATTGGTAAAAAAGTAAACAAGAGAAATAGCCTAGCGGTCAGGGGAGTGAGTCTTCCACGGCCTTTCCGAGGCATGACAGAAGACGCTCAAAAAAAAAAGGTAAAATAAGAACCAAGCAGAGGAAATCTATAAAACTGAAAGCCAGGACAGGCATAAAAAGAAAATTCCAAGCATGTGAGGAAACAATTGATGAAAAAAAAAAGGATTAAAAAAAAATACTGCAAAAAAGAAACCAGACACAAAAAGCAACAATTGAGTACACAAATACAGCATCAGCCTATTTATGAGATGAAAAAAAAGACAGACACAAAAATGGAGCTAAATTCAAATGAAAAACTATAACAAATTAATAAAAGAAAATAAGACCTAATCCAAATAATTTAATAAAAAAAAAGCAACAATTGAGTACACAAATACAGCATCAGCCTATTTATGAGAAGAAAAAAAAAGACAGACACAAAAATGGAGCTAAATTCAAATGAAAAACTATAACAAATTAATAAAAGAAAATAAGACCTAATCCAAATAATTTAATTAAAAAAAAAGTCACACACTATTAAATTATTTGGATTAGGTCTTATTAATGAGAAAAAAAAGATGCCAAAAAAGATAACCAGATACAAAAATTGTGCTAAATTCAAATGAAAAACTATAACAAACACTTATAAAAGATAGAATAAAAGTAATAATTCAATCTACAATTCGAAAAATAATATAACCTGGTGAGTTCCCAGAAAAGGTTAACTTTGGTAGGCGGCGCTGTACGTTGACACCGCCGTACCTTCGAGCCGAACCAACGGCTTAGACCATCCTTCCACCAACCCCCAGTAAAATAAGTAAATAAAAAGAAGACCAAAAATAAGTGATAATAGTTTATTGAATAACAAATAAAAAAAAATCTTTCAGGTGAAAAATTATAGGCATTGGTAAAAAAGTAAACAAGAGAAATAGCCTAGCGGTCAGGGGAGTGAGTCTTCCACGGCCTTTCCGAGGCATGACAGAAGACGCTCAAAAAAAAAAAGGCAAAATAAGAACCAAGCAGAGGAAATCTATAAAACTGAAAGCCAGGACAGGCATAAAAAGAAAATTCCAAGCATGTGAGGAAACAATTGATGAAAAAAAAAAGGATTCAAAAAAAAATACTGCAAAAAAGAAACCAGACACAAAAAGCAACAATTGAGTACACAAATACAGCATCAGCCTATTTATGAGATGAAAAAAAAAAGACAGACAAAAATGGAGCTAAATTCAAATGAAAAACTATAACAAATTAATAAAAGAAAATAAGACCTAATCCAAATAATTTAATAAAAAAAAAGCAACAATTGAGTACACAAATACAGCATCAGCCTATTTATGAGAAGAAAAAAAAAGACAGACACAAAAATGGAGCTAAATTCAAATGAAAAACTATAACAAATTAATAAAAGAAAATAAGACCTAATCCAAATAATTTAATTTAAAAAAAAGTCACACACTATTAAATTATTTGGATTAGGTCTTATTAATGAGAAAAAAAAGATGCCAAAAAAGATACAAAAATTGTGCTAAATTCAAATGAAAAACTATAACAAACACTTATAAAAGATAGAATAAAAGTAATAATTCAATCTACAATTCGAAAAATAATATAACCTGGTGAGTTCCCAGAAAAGGTTAACTTTGGTAGGCGGCGCTGTACGTTGACACCGCCGTACCTTCGAGCCGAACCAACGGCTTAGACCATCCTTCCACCAACCCCCAGTAAAATAAGTAAATAAAAAGAAGACCAAAAATAAGTGATAATAGTTTATTGAATAACAAATAAAAAAAAATCTTTCAGGTGAAAAATTATAGGCATTGGTAAAAAAGTAAACAAGAGAAATAGCCTAGCGGTCAGGGGAGTGAGTCTTCCACGGCCTTTCCGAGGCATGACAGAAGACGCTCAAAAAAAAAAAGGTAAAATAAGAACCAAGCAGAGGAAATCTATAAAACTGAAAGCCAGGACAGGCATAAAAAGAAAATTCCAAGCATGTGAGGAAACAATTGATGAAAAAAAAAAGGATTAAAAAAAAATACTGCAAAAAAGAAACCAGACACAAAAAGCAACAATTGAGTACACAAATACAGCATCAGCCTATTTATGAGATGAAAAAAAAAGACAGACACAAAAATGGAGCTAAATTCAAATGAAAAACTATAACAAATTAATAAAAGAAAATAAGACCTAATCCAAATAATTTAATAAAAAAAAAGCAACAATTGAGTACACAAATACAGCATCAGCCTATTTATGAGAAGAAAAAAAAAGACAGACACAAAAATGGAGCTAAATTCAAATGAAAAACTATAACAAATTAATAAAAGAAAATAAGACCTAATCCAAATAATTTAATTTAAAAAAAAGTCACACACTATTAAATTATTTGGATTAGGTCTTATTAATGAGAAAAAAAAGATGCCAAAAAAGATACAAAAATTGTGCTAAATTCAAATGAAAAACTATAACAAACACTTATAAAAGATAGAATAAAAGTAATAATTCAATCTACAATTCGAAAAATAATATAACCTGGTGAGTTCCCAGAAAAGGGTAACTTTGGTAGGCGGCGCTGTACGTTGACACCGCCGTACCTTCGAGCCGTTTTACATGAGTTAAAGCGAAGATTTTGGACATAGTGATTTTTACATTTCGATCTTTTATATTAATATATATACTTACTATTGCGAATTATTTTTCTAAAAACGAACATTATTTTTTTTTAATTATCTGAAACTAACCTAATTCAACTTATCTAAAACTAACCTTATTTAGCGATTAAACTAACATAATTAAACCTATTTGAATCTAACCTCATATACACTTTTACACTACCTTTTCATTTCAAAATTAAATTAAAATAAGTTTATATTAAATAATAACATTTTTAAAAATCGACTTTCTGGTTCACACTTTTGTATCTAATCAATTATGTATTTCTTTATTTCTCTCTATAAAAGTTACGCAATTGTAAACAAAAGAATTGATGATGATAAATGCAAAAAATCTACGATTGTAAAATAGATTAAATTAAAAAATAAAAATAACTGTTAACATTAGGAAAATAAAAACAGGCCTATGACACGAAGAAAAAAATAACGAAAATTTTGGTATATAGATTGTTATGTGTAGTTCAGAATCTTCGGAGGAGATAGCTCAGGACTTTACAATGGAAAACTCTGTTACGGTATTATCTATATAGACTATTCGTTACAATTATAAATTGGCGCCGTGGATGTCACTCTTGTGAAACGTCCCGCTCCAAACTGTGTCTGAGAAGCGATATTTTTATAGAAAGAATATCTAGCTTTTGTTTTCTGCTCGAATGAATGCTTTTCTGTTAGAATTTTGTTCCTGCGTACAAAATAATGAACTGGTTTCACCCGTGGTCTCTGCTTTTTGGAATTTTTCCCGATATAATTTTGTATCTGATAATCAAACATGATACAGCAATATCGTCATCATCATTTTCTGAATAAAAATATATAGTTTTAATAATTGATTTATATATTTTTTAAAATAGCCTATCGTCTTCCCCGTATTTTTTTACCTATGTATGGAAATTTTGGTTTGAATTAGTGAACTACTGCGAATTTGTATACCGGACATACAGACAAACAGACAAACAAACATACAAACATTCATTTTTATATATATAGAGATATCTTTTTTTTATATAAGTTTATAGAGATTTTTTTTAACAAATGTTCGTTAGACAAACCTTTACTCGGGTAAAACCCGGGCGAAGCCGGGTACATCCGCTAGTCTATCTATATTAATAAAATGCAAATTTCATAAGTGGTGTTCGCTAAAAACTTTCGTTACAATGCATCAATTTCGACCAAATTTTCAACACTTATGTAAAACGAGATGGAGCAGGTTTTGCTTAACATCAAAATATTTTTCCTAACTTTAACATGCGTAACTTCGCTGTTATCGATTAAATACAAAAAAAAAATCAACAGAGTTAATTTTATTTATATATAATTACAAAAAAAAATTCAGCAATTTATTCAACTCAATCTAAAAAAATATTCAAAACAAGCAATTTTAAGATAACACCATATGTAAAACAGTCGGCCAAGAAAACAACAACGAAATTACATCTTTCTCACATATTCACACACAATCTTGATTAATAATTAAAACTAATCTTTAACATTGTTTATTATACTTCATAATATATAATATTCGTTAGGCAAACTTTCACTCGGATAAAACCCGGGCAAAGCCGGGTACACATCCGCTAGTATATATATAAAATTGAATGTCTGTCTGTTTGTCTGTCTGTCTGTACTCTATAGATTCAAAAACCATACATCCAATCGCCGTGAAATTTTGGGATATAATTAGGTATATCCCCGGGAAGGTTTTGAAAAATAATTTCTTGAATATCCTTAGAGTTATTTGCAGATTTGTAGATTTAACTAAATGATGATGATTATTTATCAAAAGTAAGATTTTCTACCTATTAATTGCGCACAAGTCAAAGTTAGTTTTATTATTTATCTAAAACATATATATTGGGAGAATAGATAAAACGATGATTTTGTAATGTAGAAAATTAGGGAAGACAAAATTCAGGATGACACGGCAATTTATTTGAGACAAGAATAATGATAATTAATATTGATTTTATTCAACTTATCGAGTATTTTTCAAGGGACCGGGAAAAAATGTTCACTTTATCGAGAGATTAAAATTTACGATTTTCAAATTATCAAAATATATCTATTACTAGCCGAATGACCCGGGCAACGCCCGTGTTTTACCCGATTGAATGTTTTTATTCAAATACTATTTGTTACAATTTTAAATTGGCGCCTTAAATAAATGCATATGTTAGTTAATAACTATAGCCTATGTGCTTTATCTGTCTATGTACTGTTGGCTTCCGTAGGCGTCTCTTACTGGGAAAAAGAAAGAGAGGATTCCATTTAGTTATTAACTAATATATGCATTTATTTAAGGAGCGACCCGCTCTAACACAATAGTTACAAAAACGAAAAGGCGAGTGGGGGGGGGGGGGGGGGGGGCAAAGGTAGCGTGATCGTAGCCAACCAATAGGAGAGGTGACAGAGCAAACGGTGACAGAGATGAAAAATGAAGAATTAAGAACGCATGACGCTCGTAACTGTATATAGAATGGCGCGTTATTGCTTCATATCAATTATGGAACAAGTTAAATCAACGTTTAGTTGATTTTTATTCCACTAGATGGCGCTATTTCCATATAAACTTTAATATGAGCGGTCAGGATAGGCCATTTTTAAATAATTCGCGTTGCTCCTGTAGAAGGGCCACCATACCCGAAAGCTAGAGCCTAATTAAACGTTTTATAAAAGATACGCAACCTCGGAGTTTTATCATTTGTCAAAAAAAATAAGAGTATATACAGTAGAACCTCGCTTTAGCGGACACAAAGGACAGTTTTCATTTGCAAATTTACCATTTTTACTATTTAGAAATTCTCCGGTAAAAAGACACCTCTCCCTAAAGGATACTTTGGCTCTGCAATTAGGTGTTGTCCTTTACAGGGAGGTAGTTCTACTGTATCGTTTAATTTTACATATTTAATTGAAAATATTGAAATGGTAAAATATTTTCATCATAAAATTTATAAGGTGACTAAGAGACAGTCAATAAAATCACTATTTCATAACTTTCTGTGAGTTTATTGATTTTACTTCTTTAAAAAGTTATGAGACGAGAGACATAAAAAGAAGAAGAAAAAAAAAAGGTTTTATTTGTGCAGAAAATGTGCCAAAACTTTGTTTGAAGGGATGTTGTTAGAGGTGTCAAACGGAATCTTGGAAATATTCCCCTTGGTGGCTTCAAAATCAAATCTTTCTTTCTTTTTCGCCATAGATGTGATTATTTTGAAAAATAGAGAAATCCATAATTGAATCTATATAGAATAAAATACATATATTGAATATAAACAAGGATTATATTGGATAATAGACAAGGTTGTCATAAAAGTTCGTAAACACTTACAAAAAATTGAAATACCAATATTATTCGCTGTTATATATAATGTCTTTGTATTATGTATAAAGTAATTGTATTATGTATTCGCTGTAATAATATTATTCGCCAAGTAATAAGAAAAACAACGTTTTGAGAAAAAGATGAACTCTTGGGATAACCTTATATATGTCTTCTTTATAAATATGATATATATTGGTGATGTACAGTTTCAACTCGGAAGTGATTGGGAATTGAGGCTTATTTTTTAGCTGTTATTCATGTGACCAACTCCGCCTTTGCCGGTCCCAAGCCCAGATGAAAAAGGAGGAGGGGGGGCAGTAACAAGCCTACTAAAAAACCTGGGCTCAGCTGGCCCGGCTGATAGTACCCTGTAAGGGCTCCAAATCCAGGGATACAGGATGAGCAGCATTTGTACTTCATGTTAGGAGCAGCTGCACATGGCGTCTTTTCCTCATGTCAGAGGCAGCCATTTATTTTGGAGCTAAGTCGGCCTGCAACTGAGTAGTGCTCCCAGTCTTAATGACAAAGGCAGACGCATTCTACTTCACCAAGTGTGGAGATAAGAAAGAAGAAGAAGATTCTTGTGACCTTGTGGTAGCTGAGAGACTTCCTTCCAGCCTGCTGGGATGACGGACCACGGCAAACATACAAGCGGGGACTGGAGATGACCACCGCTGCGTGGCGCGGCAGATCGGCGGAAGTCAATGAGAACCCAATAGACATTCTAGAGTGTTGTCCTTTTGTCTTCCTCTAAAAATATAGCTAATAAGTAATACCAATAAAACACTAACTTTGAAATACTTTCTAAGCCATCGCTGGACTAATAAATCGACACACCACAACCTCAAAAAAGAAGAAATTAAAAACTTTAGTTTTTTTTATCTTGATTCTCCTTCTTCTATCACGATACAGAGAAGAGTAGCATGGCCCCTGTGCAAGGATGACACGCAAAATCGTGAAGCGTTCCATACCTCGATTCTTCTTGGAGTTACAACCAAATCTGTCAGAAACAATTATTCTATATACAGTTACGAGCGTCATTCTTCATCTCTTAATCAGTCATCTCTGTCACCGTTTCCTTTTTTTTGGAATGGCGCCCTCCTATTGGTTGGCTACGACCACGCCACCTTTGCCCCCCCCCCCCACTCGCTTTTTCGTTTTTGTAACCATTGTGTTGGAGCGGGTCGCTCCTTAAATAAATGCATATATTAGTTAATAACCAAATGGAATCCTCTCTTTCTTTTTCCCAGTAAGAGACGCCTACGGAAGCCAACAGTACATAGACAGATAAAGCACATAGGCTATAGTTATTAACTTACATATGCATTTATATAAGGCGCCAATTTATAATTGTAACAAATAGTATTTGAATCAAAACATTCAATAGGGTAAAACACGGGCGTTGCCCGGGTCATTCGGCTAGTTTTTATAGACACATCAGAGGTACAATGCCCGAGAGAGCTCTTCACGAGGCTTCCTGCTTCAGCCATGTTCAAAGCTTGTCTATTTATGATTGGAGGATTATGAATTTCTAATTCTGCCACAGTTTAACTGGACACAGAGCGTCGGAATATTTTAGAGTCAACGTTTGACTGTAAGGATTTAATAACACCTAGGAGTTACAGACGACACAAATTATCAAAGTTCTCAATATAAATATTAATTTATCTGCTAGCTCTCAATATAAATAATTAATTTATTTTTAAACATTGGTTGTAATCGTTTTGAAAATAGAGCAATCCATAAATAAATCTTTAATTGAAAAGACATATATTGGATCAAAATATCATTTATTTTACCAATATTTCAGTGGCTGAACGCCAACCATTATCAAGGTATTATAACATATTAATGTGTTAATGTAACATTAATATGAATAAATTTAAATCTCCTTTAGATATCTGATATCTAAGTAAAACGTTTATGGAGATGAGTATCTTTTATTCTGGTCTTCTCAAGCTTTCGGGCCTGTCCGCCCTTCTACAGGAGAAACATATACTATATAACGAGAAAATATAATTATATTTTCTCGTTATATAGTATATGTTTCTCCTGTAGAAGGGCGGTATATTTTCTCGTTATATAGTATATGTTTCTCCTGTAGAAGGGCGGACAAGCCCGAAAGCTTGAGAAGACCAGAATAAAAGATACTCATCTCCATAAACGTTTTACTTAGATATCAGTAACATTAATATGTTATAATACCTTGATAAAGGTTGGCGCTCAGCCAAATGAAATATTAGTAAAATAAATTATATTTTGATCCAATATATGCCTTTTTAATTAAATATGTTGTAATATTTTGAAAAGGTTGTCGTTCAGCCAACTGAAATATTGTTAAAAATTATATTTTGATTCAATATATGTCTTTTTAATTAAATATGTTGTAATACCTTGAGAAAGGTTGTCGTTCAGCCAACTGAAATATCGTTAAAAAATATATTTTGATCCAATATGTCTTTTTAATTAAAGATCTATTTATGGATTGCTCTATTTTTAAAACATAAATATTTGATGTGTTTTTTATTCATTTGAAAGAGGTCGTGTCATTGGATTGAAAGAGGCTGGTTGGCCAAATCAAATAATCTCGTGAAATCTGTGTCGAAGTGAAGCGACTATTAGACGATGTTGACAAGAGTGGGTCAACAACGGAAGACGTCAGGACGGCAGCGGTCGACCAAGGGACATAACAGAATGGGAGGACAGAACGATAAGAGGAGAATAAGATCAGGTTGTGATAAGAAAATAAAAGAGCATATCCTGACTGTTCAAATTAATATTTATAATGGTAGAGTGTCATCTAGTGGAATAAATATAAACAAAACGGCGATTTATATGTATATGTGGCGACCACACTTTGCTTCAGCGAGCGCGAACTGGAACAAAGATTCACTAAACATACGGGCAGTAGTGTGACGGCCTCGGCAACCGCGAGCCTGACTACGCATGCGCGGGCGGCATCCGGGACTCTGGCTACGCGCGTCGTCAACAAGCATTGCTTCCAGCGGCCGTTACTTCTTTTCTCTTTATATATTTCTGGTTTTAAATAAATAAATTTATTTTATGAAAAAATAATTATAATTTTATCAGCGGCCTTTCCACAAGCCAAACCAACACGCACGCCACCATCCCACATATATAATAATATGACGAGGACTAACATCTCGAAACGTGTATGTGGTTAGATTCTCTAGATGTATCAAGAAAATGGCTATTATGGAATTAACATGAATCAGTCACACCCAGAAGTCTTCCTCTACATGGCAGGCAGGAGAAGCAGCACAAGGGACTGCCCAGTAGGGTGAAGTACGATGTCGTGAGCCCCGAGCCTCTACGGTAACCGTGAACAGGGAAATCTGAAATGTGGCTGACTAACGGGGTAATGGCATCTCCCTTTTCCACGGAGAAACAAAATCACCACACCTAAATCAATTCTTAGTAAATATTTATTTCTATAGATGAAGCTCTGCCATCTAAAATGTTTATTTGAGAAGTCAGGATATACCTTTTTAAAAATAAAAATATATAGACAAAATAATGAAATATGGCATTCTGGATATTTTCTAACTTTCTGTGTTAACTCTTGTAGAGAGTGTGTGTGTGCAAGCATCCTAGATCAGGGATCGGCAACCTGCGGCTCACGGGCCACATGAGGCTCTTTGGATGTAAAGCTGTGTGTAGTACTCGCATAAATAAAAACTACTATTTATTATTGGCAAAAAATAAAAAAAAATCGTGGCTCTTTACCAACTTTGAAATTTTGTAAATTGTAATTTTTGACTCTTCTGACTCAAAATTTTGCCGACCCCTACTCTAGATGACGCTCTGCCATCTAAAATGTTGATTTGAGCGGTCAGGTTATGCCTAATTTTTGCATAAAAAGACAAAAATAATGAAAAAATGGCATTCCATATATTTCCTTACTTCAATAATAACTCCTGTAGAGTGTGCAAGAGTCTTAGAAGAAGGAGAAATCGTCTAAAGCCAAGCCATTGTTACCTGGAAAAAAGCTAGGGCTGAAGAGCTAAACAATGGAAGTCTGTTAGCAACCAGAACTCAACATTTATCCGCCAGCAGAGGATGCCCCGAAGGATTCTCCCTGAACCCAGGCCGGGACCGACGCTTCCCCTGAGAAAGTAGGGTCGAGGACACTTCAGGGAGGCTCTCATGTTGGGGACCATATTTTTTGGAAATCCCAATTCTATATGGGATTATTCTTTGTATGTCCCAATGTGTATGAAATGTGTCTTGTTATGTTTTGACACCAATTTGTGATCTGTTGTGAATGAATGCACAAAATCTGAGCTGAAGTTCTGATTGTATCTGCGATATTGCTACCGAGGATGTGTGTACTGGAGGATACTGTATTCAATCCGTCACTGAATGCCGCGAGAAGCCCAAAGTTGGGGTATCTGCTAGCTCTGTTCACTCAAATCCAGTGGTCTCTGTGACCATAAGCCGAGAAGGACGTCCACATCATCGTTGTAGATCCTCTGAAGCTTGATAAAGGCCCTGGATCCTCTTCCAGCTACTCTAGCACCTAGCGAGATGAAGACGTGCCCCAGATCATCCTCGCCAGGTCAGATGATGAAGCTGCCAAAGAGATGATCCAGAATTTGATCAAGGAAATCTATCTCAACTGAAGAACACTGATGTACCATCGCGCAAAATAAACCTTGACAATGTTGATTCTGGGATTGCTCGACATGCGACAGTGAGATGCTCAATGTATAGATCAGCTACCTTTAATAAGGATAAATCAGCCCAAAGAGCCCTATAATTCAATATGTATCAGGCTGCCGAAGAAAGTTTCGAGCAAGTTGCAACAGCTGAAGATATGATGGGACTTTGGCAACGCCGTGACTTCCAGAGGTGGAAAGCTGCCCCATGACGCCTCTCCAAAGCCACTCGAGTCTGCCAACTCAACGGAAGGAAGATCGTTCAGAACTGTGGCAATCGGAGCTGCGGCAATCCCGTGATTCTCAAGAAGTGGAACGCTGCCCCATGACGCTTCTGAGATTCTATCCTTGCATGCCAGCTCAAACATAGCCTCCTCCTGAACTGATGCACTCCTTGATCAATAATTGCAATACGAACGCAAAGAAACAGACGTCCCGGCATCTCAAAGCACTACAATCCTTTCTCTTCAGCGGTCATTATTACTATGATTCAGATTACCTCCATAATACCTCAATTCTGAAATCTCAACATGCGTAAGCAGAAATCTACCACTTGAGTTTTGGTAATCGCGTGATTCTCAGAGATGGAACGCTGCCCCATGACGTCTCTGAGACTATTCGTGTCATCCAACTCAGGCGCCCTACCAATGGAAGGTTGTTCGACCTTCAACAGCAAGATGATCGGGATAGGAATTTTGCGAAGCTCTGATTACCAGAGGTGGAACGCTGCCCCATGACACCTCTCGAATCCCATTCGCGCCTCCTATCTCAAAGTAGCGGATATCCTATTGAATGTCACCCAAGACTGCAGAAGTCAGAGCTGCGGCAAACACCAGAATCCTGGAGGTGGAACGCTGCCCCATGACGCCTTCAAGATTCAAATCGTGTCTACCAGCTCAAAGTAGCATTCCGGAATGAAGTCAGTAGGCCCATAATTGCAACACAAAAGCAGGAAAACGTATTCATCTCACAATATTGATAATCGCAAATCTTTCTTTCACAACCAGCCAAACTCCCGTTCTTCAATAAGTTGGACCAAGTTTTCCAAGAAAGACTCATAGCATCTCACAGAATCACCAGCCTTTTACCCATCACGTTGTTGATATCCCGCGAGCATCCTCACAGAAAAGAGGAATCCAGTCAATTAAACAGGTCGAATGCCATCTTCTATCAAAGGCAATTATCAGAGTATGAACGAAGTTCTCAGCTAGCAGCCCTAACTATCACGCTGGTCATTGATGGATCGCAGCTTCCCCAAGCAGTGTAGACGCCACCTTGAAGACGGCTACATCGTCAGATGCATTCAGTAGCATCTCTGTGTCAACCAAGATGTCCACCATGGGATGCCACCTCTCCAGTGAAACCAACCACAAACATCCAGGTTTCATCCACAAAGATCACTTCCTCAAATAACGTGGAACAACCGGCTAAGATAAAATACCGAATGTGTGCCAATCAACCAACGATGACTGAAATACCAACTGTGACCAAACACCAACTGAGACCAATGTACCGATTGTGACTACGACCAACTGTGACAATTTCTACTGAAAATGAAGAAAAGAGGAAGATCACATGGTGGCATCAACCAAGATCTGGTGTGACAATCAGTTCAACAGAATGTGTCAGCATTCACAACCTATCACAACAGATAGCTTGTACCTATCTAATGATTTAATAAATATATAAAAATAATTTTGTTATCTCTCCATTTCAACTACCTTCCATATTTTATAGCTACATGACTATTTAATTATTTTTTTTTGTGATTCTACTGTCATAAAGGTTATGTCCATAGTTTACATAAATACCATTTCTAAGATTCCATCCATCAGTGTAGCATATATAAGGATAATGCTACACTGAAGGGTGGAATCTCAAAAATGATGTTTAAGTAAACTATGGACATAACCTCTATTGTTTGTGGAAGAACTTTGCTCGATGCAAACATTTTTATGTAATTCTACTGTCCTAAAAGCTTATGTCCCTAGTTTGATTAAATACCATTTCTAAGATTCCACCCTTCAGTGTAGAATATATATGCAGAATGATCCAATACAGTATTAGAGCTCTAAAGGAACGTTCTGATAGATTAAATTGGCGAAACAACTGGGAGGTTTCACCACTGATAAGCTAAGCCCCTCTAATATTTTTTCATCGTAGTAAGGACAATAGACGTTTGATTTATGTGTAAAAGAAATATTCGCGTCTTAATGTTTTCATTTGATCTAAATAGACGGCACGTTATTGCTTTATATTGATCAGGTAATTATTTTTTGAATATTGAATATTTCAATATATTCTTTCCCTTTGTTTAGAAGGTCACTCCTCTTCCAACACTCTACTTATGCGAGGGACTACCTGTCCTGGTAGGTAGAATTCTGTTCCCCAGGAACCCGTATTCTGTATTTATCTGTCTATCCGTGGATATTGTCCATTCTAGTGTGTTCTATATTGGTGAGTTTGTACAAGTTAGTGTCTCAAGTTGTAAGAGTCATTGGTAGCATTCTACGCTCCAGGAAAATTGATTGTCTATTTATCTGTCTATCCGTGGATATTGTCCACATGCTAGTGTGTTCTATATTGGTGAGTTTGTACAAGTTAGTGTCTCAAGTTGTAAGAGTCATTGGTAGCATTCTGCTCTCCAGTAACCTGTGGATTGTCTATTCATCTGTCTATCCCTGGATATTGTCCCTGTTAGTGTGTTCTATATTGGTGAGTTTGTACAAGTTCATTTCACAAGTTGTAAGAGCCAGTGGTAGCATTCTGCTCTCCAGTAACCTGTGGATTGTCTATTCATCTGTCTATCCGTGGATATTGTCCCTGTTAGTGTGTTCTATATTGGTGAGTTTGTACAAGTTCATTTCTCAAGTTGTATGGGTCAGTGGTAGTAATCTGCGCTCCAGGAATCCGGATTGTGTGTGCTAGTGTGTACTATATTGCTGAATTTGTACAAGTTAGTTTCAAAAGTTGTAAGAGACATTGAAAACATTCCTAAGTGTTAATAGGACATTATCATAAACTTGTAAATAAAGACAGATTGATTGTTAGACAAAACGTGTCTTTTATTCATGGATAAGACCCAAGGGTACAAGTACGATGCTTTTCCACTGGCAAAGTACTGGAAAACCTCTCCAGCAGAAGAGAACTGTGCCCAAAATCAGACGTTTCAAACCATCAATAGAAGACACGTTTCGTCCAACGACATTTTGCCTTTATTTAAGAAATACCGGATAATATTATTCTTACAAACGTATAAATACAAGGTTGTCTCAAAGGTTCGTAAACAATTGCGAAAAATCGAAATACCAATATTATTCGCTTTTATGTATAATGTCTTTGTATTATGTATAAAGTAATTGTATTATTATGTATTCGCCGTAATAATATTATTCTCCAAGTAATAAGAAAAACGTTTTAAGAAAAACACGAACTTTTGGGATAAACCTATAGATACTCGTATTTATCAGACGATTCCTTTGTCGACCCTTGCATTCTATAGAATAATGTATTAATTTATTGTTATACTTCAACTATATAAGCAATATATATAATTCTCTCTCTCCGTTACCAAATTCTACATTAATTATACTTGATTTATTCACAAATTATAGAATAACAAAGATTAGAATTAAGTCAACAAACTAGTTAAATGGGATTTCCATTTCATTAACTTGTCACAAATATAGTTTCCAATATGTGATTACCACTGAAATTTCTAACTAATTTTATCATTGAATTTGAGCGCTCTATGGAAAAGGCGCTAATACCTTCTATAGATAGGAGTCTTGACGCATTTTCAAAGGTAAATTGATTTGACCTTTAGAATTTGTATAAATAGGAATTGAGAGGAGATGGCGTTCTATTGTGATCAACCAATCCTTTAAGCTTCTCTTGTCCTAATCTCTGATCTGTGAAGCAAATTGATTTTGGGATTTGTTCTTCTCTTGATCCATATTACGGTGTACCATCTTTTAGAACGTTATTGCGCTTTGAAATTGTATAATTGCTAGCAAATATTTAGATAAAGTCATATTGTTGTTGTTGAGTTAATCAAGTTGAGTCGGCTTTTGGTGACTATGATGGATAAATATTAACCAATTTGACTTGATAGTGACCATCACTCGCAGCTCATATAGTGACTTTCTGGTAGCTTCCTTGATATTTTCTAGTCAGATCATTGCAGGTCTTTATCTCTTTCTTCTTTTACATTTTCCTAACATCAAAATCTTTTATAAACTACTAGACGAATGGCCCGGGCAACGCCCGGGTTTTACCCGAGTGCGAATATATTTTAAAAACGTTTTAATCTTCATCTTGTCTACACCATGCTTCCTAGGGTTGTCGGCGCCCGTTGACTCCCGGCGAGCAAGCGACTGCTCCCGTCGGCAGCCGGCGTGCGAGTGGCTTCCCGGCGCATGCGCGCGCACAGGGAAGCCACGTGTCGCAGGCGGCCAATGGGCGGGCCCCGCCATCAGTTCCACCGCGTTCTAGATGAGCTATTTAGAATAATTTGAATATATAGTTTTAATAATTGATTTATATATTTTTTAAAATAGCCTATCGTCATCCTCGTTATTTTTTACCTATGTATTGAAATTTTGGTTTGAATTAGTGAACTACTGCGAATTTGTATACCGGACATACAGACCAACCAACAAACATACAAACATTCATTTTTATATATATAGATTTTCCTGCTCCTTCAATTCCTTCCTCTACTGAGGGTGGGCCACATGGTCTCTCCATACTTCCTCCGCCATCCTCTTCATCTCCTCGTAGGTGTGTCGTCCAGTCGTAAACCATTATAGCACAAGGAATAGATATAGACAATAGAGAAATTAGATATAGATATAATTAGATATATATAATCTGTTGAATATTTTCATTAGATATTATTAAATTAAATTAAATAATAAATTATTTCTTCGCCACAATATATATATGCCATGATCCTATTTACAATGAATATGGCGTCTCTGCCACTGCTGCAGAGTTTGGTGGAGAATCGCCAGTGGGTCTCCAGCGACACCACGTATTTCGTGATCTACGAAGAATACGTAGTTCGCGTGCTTCGCTGCTGAGGAGATGGTGAAGCTGGTGGCAGTTGATGGTAAGGCGAAAGGTAGACATGTTTATTTCCAATAAAGTTATATATAAGAGTAGTTGTATTTATATAGGGAGAGAGAGAGAGAATTTTAAAACAGAGTATTAAGATTATCAACAAGGGTGATTGCTCACTAAGATGTTTGGTGTCATTTCCATATGTTGATAATGTGGCGATCACACTTTGCTTCAGCGAGCGCGAACTGGGACAAAGCTTCAATACACATACAGGCAGTAGTGTGGCGGCCTCACTACGCCTCGGCAAGCGCGAGCTGGGAGAACACTTCACTACGCATGCGCGGGCGGCATCCGGGACTATCTTGCCACGCGCGTCATTCAACAACAAGGCTTGCTTCCAGCGGCCGTTACTTCTTTCCCCTCTATATATTTCTGGCTTCAAATAAATTAATTTATTTTATAAAAATAATTATAATTTTATCAGTGGCCTTTCCGAAAGCCACACCAACACGCACGCAACCATCCCACATTAACAACATTTCAAGAACCCTTCGCCCCTAGTGAACTCCCGCAATGATTCAATGTTGTTGAGATAACTAACAATATTTTAAGTAATTATTCATTATTATAAAACAAACGAACGCATTCTTAATTTTACTCATTGCGCTCTTCATCAGCCCAGGCCATCGTTCGTCAAATGATAGAGCTGTTGCATTCCAAATTGTATAATATGGCGAATATGATATTTGATACGTATTTTCATTATCAGAAAATAGAGAGGATTATATTTTCATAAAGAAATTAAACAAAACGATAATTTTTAAAGAAAAAAGTCGTGGTAAAAGCCCTGAATAATTATGTACCCAATAGAATATGATCATAAACGGATTCAAACCACAATCTAAAATCCAGGAACCAAACAGAAGTCAATGCAGTAGACGCTTATATTTTTAACACAAAACAATAACGCGCCATATATATATATATCTATATATATAAAAATGGATGTTTGTTGGTCCGTCCGTTTGTCAGTGATAATCTTCTACATCGCTCAACCAATCGTGATGAAACTTTGGGAAGATGTTTAGTATACTACCGGGATGGTTTCTGGCTAATTACTCTTTAGAAATAACCTTTCGTTGCATTTTTATTTACAATAAAACGTAAATTCACTCGCAATCTGCGCCCCTCTCGCGGCAGACGGGGGATGGCGGCGCGCGACGATTGGCTGCCGGAGCAGCACGTGACTTCCCTGCCCCCCCCGCCGAATAAATGAGATCTCCCGGCTGACGGCCGAGCAGCGCCCTCTAGAACGCGTGACGATTTTGACGGCGCGGGGCGCTCCCGGTTGGACAGTTGCGCAGGGGCAGAGTGACCTCGCGGGTGCCCTCCGGGAACTACGTCCATCTTCCATATGTAATATACATTTAATCGTGTAAACCCGGGCGTTGCCCGGGTCATTCGTCTACAAATTCGCAGTAGTTCACTAATTCAAACCAAAATATCCATACATAGGTAAAAGAATACTGGGAAGACTGACATTTATTAATGCAGTGATTATAATCAATGATTACAATGAAGGGCTATATTGTCTATATATATAAAAATCACTTTCAAATATTAACGTAACGTTCCATTCTCAATCCCGTTGGGCTTTAGATCGGCTAAAACATTTTTATCTTTATTAGTGAATATTAACTTTACTGTACTGAATAGTTTAGTATAATGTTAATTCAACATATTACAATTTAGCCACTGCAACGCGTGGCCGGGTTCGCTGTGTAGTATACTATCAGGACGATTTCTGGCGAATTATTTTAGAATAATATTTATAGCAATAAATATAGCGAAATTAAGACTTAGTGATTATATTCTGTGTTTGTGCATATATAAATATTTTACAGAAAATATGAGAACGTTCTATTAGAATATCTCGAAAACAAAAAACAATACATATAAACGAGTTCACTGACATTTATTAATGCAGTGATTATAATCAATGATTATAATGAAGGGCTATATTATCTATATATATAAAAATCACTTTCAAATTTTAGCGTAACGTTCCATTCTCAATCCCGTAGGGCTTTAGATCTGCTAAAACATTTTTATCTTTATAAGTGAATATTGACTTTACTGTACTGAATAGTTTAGTATAATGTTAATTTAACATATTACAATTTAGCCACAGCAAGGCGTGGCCGGGTCCGCTAGTATATATATATAATGAAAGGATTTTAGTACGAAATTTTCTTTTATATACAATACAATACGCCTATAGTTTCACCGACATCAATAAAATTCAAGAAGAACCATCGTCTGGCAAGATAACGGCCGCCATATTGTGAGATAGTGCAGATGACCTTCTGATTGATTATCTGGGACATAGAAAGTCCATTACTGAGAAATATATCCAAAATTATTAATGGTTTTCTGAGAGAACAAAAACCTAGAAAGTTGACTAAAGACTTTCCAGCTTCACGATAATGCTCCACTTCATATCTAAAGAGTTGTTCAGACTTCCAGTAATAATTGCGACTAATTCTTTACAACCCCCTTATAGTCCAGATATAGCCCCTAGTTACAATTATCATTTGAAACAATGGTAAAAATTGTGGCCATTAGACATGCGTCGGACCTAAAGGCTATTGGGTTCTACGCTGCCTGGAGTATAGGAGCTACATCTATGCTTCCTTCCTGTGGTGATTCTGTATAAGAATGGTGGTCTTAATAAAGCTGTGTATGTGTTTTTTTTTATGCTATTTAGGAAGATTACTTTTGGAGTACCAATCGTAATTCCCTTAAATGTTGGAAAATGTGCCTCTTCTGTGTTTGGAATACGGATATACACGGTTAATGAAGGAATGGCACAAACTGTCGATTTTCAGCATTCACGACCCGGGATCGAATTCCTAAATGAGCACATTTTTTAAAGTAAAAAAAAGCTTTAAGAATCCCAATTCTTCAAAGTCAAACCCCATCAGTGAGTGCAAGATATCAATCGGTTCTCCGACATACTTCTGAGTGTAAAAGTCGAGCTGTTTTCAACATGTATAGACATGTGATGCTCTTACAGAAAAATCAGTCGCCAACTACCCACCATGATTATCATAGCCTTAACCACTTGGATAAGTAAAAAAAAAGTATGAACGTTTTTATTTTTAAAAATATTTATATAGGTTTTACAACACAACTTCTCTCTTCTAACACTTAACCATTTCTATTGCCACTGTTAGAGCTTATTTTTATTATTTTTTATATTACTCTGTGTAAATGGTTATATTATATTTGACCAGGAGTGCCTGGTCACGTGTGTATATTCTATTGTATATATATAGTGTGGTTGGAAAAAAAAAGGTGTGTGTGTGAGAATAGTATTGGTGCCTTTATTCTCTCTTTGGCAGAGGCGTTGGAAACACCATTGGGGTGTCATTTGGATAATTCAAACCTATACAGTCCTCTAGATAACGGCCTTCTTTCTGTTAAGGAAAAGATACCTTAACAGCCCCCTATATTAAATAATAAAACTAGGCAATAAAATAATCCCTTATATCCATATTAAGGTCTTCCAGGGATAAGTTTCTTTTTAAAAATTTTAATTAAAATTGCTAGCTTTCGGGAATGGAAGTTCTTCTACATGGGGATTATATTGAGTTTTCTCCTTTAGAAGGGCTTTAATGACCCCGAAATCTAGAGATTTGAATTAAATTTAAAAAAAATTCACTCTTGTGAAACGTCCCGCTCCAAACTTTGTGTCTGAGAAGCGATATTTTCATAAAGAGATGATCTGGCTTTGTGTCTTCTGCTCGAATGAATGTTTTTCTGATAGAATTTTGTTCCTGCATGCTAAAAATGAACTGGCTTCACCCGTGGTCTCTGCTTTTTGGATTTTTTTCCCGATATATTTTGTATCTGATAATCAAATATGATACAACAATATTGTCATATTCATTTTCTGACTAAAAAATAATTATTTTTGCCCAGAACCTGTGAATTTCAATTTTTCTTGGCTAAAAATCCGATAAATATATCTTCCAGATTTTTCTCTATGTCCTGTTAAAACACGCTTTACATGTACATAAGGTCAGGTGATATTACTTCCCATCTTCACCGCTAGAGGCGCTGCTTGCGAGCGAAAGGTCATTTTTGCAACGCAATTTGCAAATAACTTGTATATTGAAAATTATTGATCACACTATGTATTTATATTTTCCTCCTATATGATTATAAAATGCTATCCTCTTTCCCAGATCTCTTGTTAATCGTTTTCTTCTCATTAATATACATTGATTCGAAATATGTCTGAAATCTTCCCTCTATATAATTCTTCATTCATCGACACATCATTCAACTTTATTAAGGAAACATTTTAAGATTGAAAACAGACTATCGGTGGGGGGGCATTTGTCTCTGAGATAGATAAAATAAGATTGAAAGAAAACATGTGAAAAAAAAAGGGTCAGGTATTGATATAAAAAAATTCGGCACATCCTAACCGTTCACATGAGCATTTTTAGATGGCAGAACGCCATCTATTGAAACAAAAATCAACTAAACGTTGATTTAGATTATTCAAAAATTTTCCGCCAACCTAATTTCTTGAAAATTCAACCACGTACGCATTTCGGGCTGTTGGCTCTTGTCAGCGCGATGCATGCTGTACTTTACTTGCGACCAAAAATTGGGTCCCAGAGGCTTCTTGAGATATCAAGAAATAGGTATTTAAAGTCAAGTTAGCGTAAATTCCCCTTTCATGTGAAAAAAAAAAAGACAGAGAAAAAATGAAATATATTAATATAATGATATTTGAAACTAACCATAATAGATAGTAGATCTTTATATTGAAGTTTGTCAGTTTTTGGCTCCTATCTTCATGATGGTTTGATATACTCGTAGAGATCTGAATATTTGGATTTCTTCCTCCTTTGAGGTCATTAACAATCTTCTTAAAAAATCAAGTTAAAACTCTCAACAGACTCTGACTTGTTGTTTTGCTCTACAATGGAAAATAGGTGCCGTTGCCACGTTAGTCACCTTGGACCAGAATTTGGTTGAATATTCTAAGGGTCCATGGGGGACTAGTGTGGTTGGACTTCCCCTGACTCTGACTTAAATCCTATACAGTAGAACTACCTTCCTGTGAAAGACAACACCTAATTTCAGAGCCAAAGTGTCCTTTAGGGAGAGGCGTCCTCTTACTGGAGAGTTGCTAAATAGTAAAAATGGTAATTTTGTAAATGAAAACTGTCCTTTATAAAGAGGTGTCCTCTAGCGGGGTGTCCGCTAAAGAGAGGTTCCACTGTATTACAATAAGTCGCCTGTTCTATCCTGCTAGTGCTAACACCTCGTTATTTGTAACACGTGTGTAGTCTCGTGGAGAGAGGACTACCTGAGAAATCAGCTCACTAGTATGAAATAGTGCTAAGCACTTTTACTCGCGTCCTGTTTTGATCGTATATTGTACACGCTGATATACTATTTACCGAAATATCACACACTATTTATTTATTTGGATTTGGTCTTATTACCTTGTGTTTATAATCTACTAGCGGACGTACCCGGCTTCGCCCGGATTTTATCCGAGTAAAGGTTTGTCTAACGAATCTCTCGATAAAGTGAACATTTTTTCCCGGTCCCTTGAAAAATACTCGATAAGTTGAATAAAATCAATATTAATTGGTTCCCTCGGTAATTGTAAGTTAAAGGAATAGTACTTTGCCTTGGAATTGTATCATTATTCTTGTCTCAAATAAATTGCCGTGTCATCCTGAATTTTGTCTTTCCTAATTTTCTACATTACAAAATCATCGTATCATCATGATCTTTACATATTTAATGTAGTAATCGACAACATGGCTTTTGAAGATCGAAATCTACTATTACTGCACTAACTGAAATAATAAAAATTGCGTTAGAACATAAAACAAGAGAATATGCAGCAATAATTGCAGTGGATATTAGTGCAGCGTTTGATAATGCATGGTGGCCGGCCTTGATGAAAAGACTAGATGAAGATGGTGTGCAGGCTTCAATGATAAAACTTCTACAATCATACTTTGATAATAGAAGAATAAGATTTAGATATTCCTCAACTGAAATTAATAAGAAACTAAGTAAAGGATGTCCACAGGGAGGACCACTGTCTCCCACATTATGGAATATTCTTATTAATGAGATACTGAATAATAATCTGGATAATAATTGTGAAACAATAGGATATGCAGATGATATTACGCTAATATGTTGGAATAAAACTCCAGAACAACTAAGAAAGACAATAGATAATGTATTAAGAAAAATCAATAAGTGGTGTGAAAGTCGTAAATTAAAATTGTCAGATGAAAAAACAAAAATATTATATTATTTAAATGCAATAGCGATATAATAGTCTCAGGTAGCAAGTTAATTAAACCGGCTGAAGAACTTAAGATCCTAGGAGTGACTATTAAAAATCACGGAGTCAGAAGCCAACTGGACTTTACGCCTCACGTTAATGAAATGATCATAAAAGTAACTAGAGCTAGTGGATACCTATTTGGCCTGACAAAGAAAGCATGGGGTCTAGACTTTAGACGAAGACTGATATTGTATAAGACATTATATCGAAGTACAATTACTTATGGTTACCCAATATGGTATCCATTCATAAACAAAAAGTCTAAGGACAAACTAAATTCTCTTCAATATAGTATATTAAAACATTGTATACAGGCCTACAGTACAACATCATCGGATTGTACACATATACTTGCACAAGTCCCCAAACTTACTGATTATATTGAATCTAACATGTTGAAAACCGAAATAAATTACAACCGATTTGACTCTTCAAGTAGGAATATAATTTCTAATTATATAAGGGAAAAATTGCAGAAATACTATGAGAAGACTAATACCATTTTCAAGTCCTTCTTCACTGATTCCCAAATACCCAAATATGTCAAGCCAAATTTTTACAATGTCCAATTTTTTACTGGACACGGTAACTTTAGATCATATTTGTACAAAGTCAGAAAGACGGATTCGCCTAAATGCTCATGTGGTGCAGAAGAAGAAAATCCTGTACATATTCTAACGGACTGTCGACTTGTAGAGGACTTGAGAGTCAAAAATCAAATAAATATAAATTGTCTAATTCAAATAGTTAATAATAGATATATGTATATTAATTTTAATAGATTTTGTAGAATGTTTTTTAGTAATAGATAGCCTGGGCTGTAATAACTGACATATAGTTATATGCTGTAAATAGCTCTAAATTTCTGTTCTTATCTGTGATGTTCACTAATATTCATTATAGGGTAATTAAATCGTTAACAAACTGACAAATATGTTAATAATTTCTATTATAATAACTAAAATCATATTAATAATTACTGTAAATAAGCTCCCAAACTTGTTTATGCATGCAAATATCCAAGACGGATATCGCGTGTTTGTAAATGATAATAAATAAAAAAATCATGATAATATTTAGAGCAGATTGTTGAATTATAACAGATAAATTAGAATATTTATCTTGATTATTTTTAGGCGAAAAGTTATTTCAAAAATTTTATTTGCTAGAAACTTTCCCAGTACTATACTAAATAACTTCCCAAAGTTTCATGGCGTTCCAATGAGTGGTTTGGTCAGGCATATAGGACAGACAGACACACATAAATTCATTTTTATATATATCTATAATCCAAATTGTGCTTTATCATCAAACCCTTCAGTTGGTGCAATCAACCAAACGGGTTCAATCACACTTGGAATTGTAAAAGTCGAACTGCTTTCTACATGTATGTTATATAATTTGAGATTGAGATAAATTCTTAGGTTGTTTTAATACATGAGTATATTTTCAGTCATGTGAAACCTTAGAAAATATAATAAAACAGTTTTATCATAATTTGCCTCAATTGTTTGATATTAAATAATTGAGAAAGTGATATCCTACTTAAAGCTTGAAGAATAAATAAAATAAAAGATTACGTATTTACATATCTACAGAAAGATTTGAGCCGGCCAAAGGAAAAGAGAAAATATCGTTTAACAGGCTACTAACCAAAGTGCATGATTTTTGAAAAAAAAAAAAGTAGGGAGTACGCGGAGTTGAACCATGGACCTCTCGATCTGTAGTCGAATGATCTACCGAATGCTCCAATGGCCCCCGATCCTTACAAAAGGTCCAACCCCACCAGCGAGTGCGAGTAATCAAACGGGGTTCTGGCACATTTGTAAGTGCAAAGTCGAACTGCTTTTCACATGTGTAAGGTAGACATGTGGTGCACTTACAGTTAAAATCAGTCGTCAACCTCTACCCACCATGATTATCATAGCCTGTACCACGTGTACTAGGGATAAAAAAAAGAAAAAACTGAACTCCACAGAATAAAAAAAAAAAGTGAGCCGGACGTGATTCGAACACGCAACCTTCTGATCTGGAGTCAGACGCGCTACCGTTGCGCCACCAGCCCATAGATATAAAAAGGAAAACAACAATAATAGGTTTATATAGTCTAAAACTCGATATCTTGCGTTCGACGAGGTAGTTTGATCTAGGAAATATAATTTGAAATTAAGTACAATTTATACAACATACATGAAACGGACTTGCAATAAGAGGAGTCGCCCACAAGCCATGGCCTCTACAATGTATACTTGGGATAATGATCTAAAGAGCCAAGGGTCGCCTCTCCCGTCAAAATAGACGCCTAAAACCAGACGCCATCTATTGACCGTCGCCGCAATTAGCGGCCTCGGGTCGGTGACAAAGCCACAACACCAGCTTTGGCAAACTGAAAAGCATCCACCTAGAGACCATGGTTTCGGGCTAATGGCCCTCGTCAGTCTAGGGCGGACTTTATTCCATGAGATCCACATGGGATCTAATGGAATCTTGACAATCTATCAAAGAGGTGTTTAGCTGGGATAATAATAATAATAAAACACACGACTAAAGAGGACACAAAGTTTATTAAAGCTATCTCATCGAGAAAAAGAGACACACAAAGACAGTCTCATTGAGACTAGGAAAGATAGAACAGTTCACTTGGACTTGAAGGATAGAGTCTTGCGCTGTTCCTCCTCGGACGTGGCCTCAGCGTGTTGCTTGAGCTCCGAGCTGCCGGCAGTAACGCCCCAGCCGTCCGGCACGCTGTATGCGGCCGAGCGTGCCCGTCCCGTGCCAGGCTGGAGCTGCTCCCAGTAGTCACGTCGAGCCCTGTACTCACTACGTTAGTACCTCGACATACTAACACATTCAATATATGATGCACTAGCGCGCCATCTGTTATCAAAATTCGAAACTATTTTAAACACGTAAGATTCTTTTTTTTTTTAAATTAAACAATTGAAAAAATATATTCGTAATTGTATGTAATTCTACTGTCTTCAAAGCTCATGTCCATAGTTCTTCTAAAATACCATTCCAAGAGTCTAGCAACAGTATCACTATAAAAAGAAGTTCCAAAAATGCAATATAACAGCGGTATGGTAGATTAAAATGGCGAAACCGCTGGAAGGGTTCACCACTGATGAGCCAGGCCCTCCCTTTAATTTTTCCATTGCAGTAAGGGCAGAAGAAATTGTTTAATTTCAAAAAGAATCATACGCGTTTAAAATAGTTATGAACATTCAATATAGTTTGAGTCAAAAGGCGATCCATTAAGTTTATATAAAAGGGCGTACCTGGATCTGTAAAGAAATAAAAAATATTTTTTCTCAAAATATTTCGAGAGATTGCTCCCTTTTTAATATGCTCCCTGCAATAAATTGATAAAGAGGGAACAATCTCTCGAAATATTTTGAGAAAAGCTTTTTTTTTTCTTTGCAGATCCAGGTACGCTCTTTTATATAAACATTCAATATAGCCATATACATGAAAATATAGTTTTTGATTGACCGGTATCCATTAATTATTATTATTATTTTCTTATCACTAGTACACGTGGTACAAGCTATGATAATCATGGTGGGTAGAGGTTGACGACTAATTTTTACTGTAAGTGTACCACATGTCTACACATATGAAAGGCAGATTCAATATTTCTTTAAATAAGAGGCATTTCGGCCAAGTTTGGGAGTGGCCGCTGCTCATCATAAAACAACTCGAGGAGCATGAACTCATGGAATTCGTGTAATCTTTACACAAGGGGATAAGAAACAACAACAACAACAAATGTTTTATTTTTTTCAAAATTTCGATAAAAATCTTCTGTGTATCTTATATGTATGCTATCACACACAAATTAGGCATGTTGGGAACATGAACAGCGCACTTGGCTTGGGCTTGTCTAAACTTATGGAGGATTTGGGCTCCTGACGGGATCCGGGCGTCCCTTCGGAGAAGGTCTCGTCTGGTGTAGATGTTTCTCCTTTATCTAACACTCTGTAAGCTCTCTCTTTTGCTGTTGACAAGATGTCAATAAATTATTTTAAATTGTCACAGAAATTAGGCTTAGTTTCTCCGTACTTATTACCGTCTAGAAGGATTTCAAGATGGCCGCAGGATAATCTTTCCGTTCCAGAGATTGTACCCAGGATGTCCGTTCGTTGACCTAGGGTAGTTTATCTTTCCACAGAAGTCTCAGACATTTCTACTGAGAAATGGTGTACTGTGGTTGAAATACAAGCTACATACATCATATCAGTCGGTTGTTGTTGTCGTGTCCAATGAAGAACCTCAGATGTCTCCATACATCTCTATCACAGCAGTCGCAATGTCCACTATCTTGGGTGTGTAAAGCTGCTGCTCTGAGTCCATGTCAAATTTCTTTTGTTGTTGTGTCCAATGAAGAGCCTTAGATGTCTCCATACATCTCTATCACAGCAGTCGCAATGTTCTCTATCTTGGGTGTGTAAAACTGATGCTCTGTGTCCATGTCAATTTTCTACAAGGCTGCTGCTATTGATGGGAATGAGAATATGTGGGTCGGTGTTAGTTCCACACCAGGACAGTTGTTGCATGTCCTATAGGTTCTTGTGCCATCTGGATGTATTTTCAGTCGGTGGACGAGTTTTATAAATTTCTTGAAAGTAGTAAGTCTCTCAATCTTGGAATACAAATTAACGTGTATAGATGACACGTCACATGTAAATATTTAAATCCCAAGTTTCAGTTTGTTTATTCTTCTGTTTCCTTTGTAATAGGCGCAAATACTTCAATAACGCGCCTCTTGTTGGATCATAATTAAATAAATAGATGGTGACGTCACATGTGAATATGCAAATATTTAATCATAAGTTTGTTTATTTATCTTTTTATTCTGCAATAGGCGCAAATACTTCAATATCCCACGCCTTGTTTGATCATAATTAAATAAATAGATGACATCACATGTAAATATGTAAATATTCAATCCCAAGTTTTAGTTTATTTATTTGTTTCCTTTGTAATAGGCGCAAATACTTCAATATCGCGCCTCTTGTTTGATCATAAGGATTGAATGACACATCATATGTAAATATGTAAATATTCAATCCCAAGTTTTAGTTTATTTATCTGTTTCCTTTGTAATAGGCGCAAATACTTCAATATCTTACTTCTTGTTTGATCATAAGGATTGAATGACACATCATATGTAAATATGTAAATCCCAAGTTTTTGTTTATTTATCTGTTTCCTTTGTAACAGGCGCAAATACTTCAATATCGCGCCTCTTGTTGGATCATAATTAAATAAATATAAATGGATGACGTCACATGTAAATATGTAAATATTTAATCCCAAGTTTTTGTTTATTCTTCTGTTTCCTTTGTAATATACTGAAGATAGAGGCTGCATGGCCGGCATTCATATTTCTATGAAAAATAGACACTTCGGCCAGTTAGAGTTTTTTTTTTTATTTTCTCAACGTTTGAACAAAAATCGTTTGTCTTCGTCAGGAGAAATAAATAAAAATAAAGTATTTGGCCATTAAAAATTGTTCTGAGGTTGCAAGGGCGTTTTCACGTGATTTTTCGAATTTAGTATAACATCTAAAGCACGAGTCAAAAACAAATATTAAACTCGTCAAAGACAATTTCCTATAATAGGTGAAAATACTTCAATATGTCTTGTTTGATCATAATAAATATGTGTGTAATAGGTACCTAGAAATTATTCGAAAAAGAAAAAATAAACAATATTAAGGTAAAGGGTTTCTTTTAAATTTGATTTTCGCAAGTTTTCGAGCAAAATTTCTGTTCTTCAACGGACATATACTTCTATATACAATATCAACTTTGTACAGTAATAAATGTGTTATTGGCATGTGTTGGGCGTGCATCAAACACTTTATAACTAAAATATTAGACGTATATTATAATGGGATGAAATATATATTAATTTATAGATAATTTGCTATGGATATTGCCATATTGGGTTGGGAAGTCTATTTTTCTATTAATGCTATTTATTTTTGATGATACCAGTGCTTCCAGAAATAATCGTTGTTGCTTGCTTTCTATGTCGTGGTAATGGGCTATTGCTTGTTTGAGATTGTGTCCAGTGGTGCAGGTGTGTTGATATTTTTTTTTCAAATAAAATAAATAAATAATTGGATGATATACAATATAGGACCGTCGAGAAAGTGTTAATTCCAATACTCACCTTGCCCTGACCCAGGGTTTGGTATGTATGAGCAGTCCCGCGCCCCAGAGGTCGTGTTTCTCGCTCCCCTCGGGGAGTTCGCCCCCTCACGTCCCTGAGTTCCTCGGCCACAGCACGGATGTGGTATGGCTCAACACCACAGCATCCCCCGATATAACGTACACCCAGGTTGTAGGCCTCGCGGGCATAGCGATGCATGTCCCAGCGGGTGCATACACGGGGCTCCAGAGCTGCAACCATATACCATATAGAACTGTACAATAAAATAATCCAATATAGAACGATATTGAAAATTATCCCGCATGTGTTTCTTTTGAACGAAAAATCGAAATTTATTTTAAGGAGAAATAACAATTATTTCTAACCTTAGGGATGAAGTATGAAGGGATGAATTGTGAAGAGTAATGATAAACTGAAAAATAAAGTGTCCAGGGATGGGAACCGTTTATTTTTCCGTTTATCATTACCTTTCACAATTCATCCTTTCATACTTCATCCCTAAGATTAGAAATAATCGTTATTTCTCCTTAAAATAAATTTCGATTTTTCGTTCAAAAGAAACACATGCGGGATAATTTTCAAATGTTTTACAATCATAAGCCACATTATATTGTATTATAGAATAATCCATTGTATCAATATTGGGTGAAAATATCAGAATTTCAGGGAAAAGTTTCTTTTCAAAAATATTTTACTCTCTCTAGCTTTCGGGGGGTACAAACGCCTTTCTACAGGAGAAAACATGGTATAATGATTGTCTCCTGTTGAAGGTCGTTCGTTGCCCGAAAGCTAGAGATTAAAAGGTTTCACTCAATATAGAACTGTCCTCTGAAAGCAACAGATCTCAAATATCCCAAGACTTCATTGAAACAGAATGTTAAAGTTTCTTTTTCCTTAACGACAAAAGGCCGTATATATTCAGAGGACTGTATAAGTCTGATCTACCCAAGACGACACCCCAATGGTGAATCCTATGCCCAGGCGACACCCCAATGGTGATTCCAATGCCCAGGCGAAGAGAGAAAGAAGCACGACCAAGAAAACTATTCACACTCACCTTTTATTTTCAACCACACTATATATATACAATAAATACACACACGTGACCAGGCACTCCTGGTCAAACATAATATAAACATTAACACAGAGTAATAATAAAATTAAACTCTAACACAGAACATTGCTTCAATTTTCAAAATACCACAAGTGTCACATGTGTCACGGATTGGAGGCAAGGGCACAGCAAGGCTCAAGAAGAAGATCATTCACCGGACCTCCACCACAAACAACATGAAGCTCCAGAGCTCCCTGAAGAAGCTGGCAGTCAACACCATCCAGGACATTGAGGAGGTGAACATGATCAAGGAGGACGGCACTGTGGTACACTTCAACAACCCCAAGGTGCAGGCCTCTCTCCCCCACAATACCTTCGCCATCACCGGCCATGCCGAGAACAAACAGATCTGCTACCAGGCATCCTGGGTCCCCTCAATGCAGACAATCTGAGCCACCTCAAATGACTGGCTTCCATGCACAGTACGGAGTCAGCCAGCATGGGGCCCAACAACACAGGAGCTGTGGAGAATGATGATGATGTACCAGAACTGTTGGAAAACTTCAACGAAGCTTCCAAAGGAGAAGTGGTCTGAAGAGAGAACTCTGTACTCTACCCCGCATGATGAATGACACACAAGTGTCACATTATAGAACTATCCATTCCAAAGACTGTTCCAAGAGTCTCTGGTATCATCCGACAGCATAAATAGATGGATTGACTACAGTACGTATGTATTCAAAAGTAATATCTTAAGTTATTCATTATCACACAGGATTGTGGATTTCGGCTAATTGCAAAAAAAGTATAAGATGCCACAACTATTTTTATTTACTTTATTAAAGGAACATTTCGGGAATGTCCTTCTTCAGCTAACTAAAACTCTTATGTTATCTCAAATATATTTTTTAAAACATTAAACAGCCTATAACAAAGTATAAAATAGTAGGTAGAACAATAGCTTATGCAACTTTATTCAAGATAGTTACATATACTAGTGTTTAATGTAATAACCATAGCAAATCATAGCTCTAAATCTTTATTTCTTCTCTAGCACACAAATTATATAAAGGACATTGTAGAGAGGGTTTTATGTAGTAACGTCTGAAAAAGAGCTTAGTTATCGAAATTTTATATTTTCCTCCTCCTTCAAAGCCTTCTTCTACTGAGGGTGGGCCGCATGGTCTCTCCGTATCTCCCTCCTTCAATGTCTTCCTCTACTGAGAGTGGGCCACATGGTATCTCCTTATCTCCCTCCTTCAATGTCTTCCTCTACTGAGAGTGGGCCACATGGTCTCTCCTTATCTCCCTCCTTCAATGTCTTCCTCTACTGAGAGTGGGCCACATGGTCTCTCCATATCTCCCTCCCTCAATGTCTTCCTCTACTGAGAGTGGGCCACATGGTCTCTCCATATCTCCCTCCTTCAATGTCTTCCTCTACTGAGAGTGGGCCACATGGTCTCTCCATATCTCCCTCCTTCAATGTCTTCCTCTACTGAGAGTGGGCCACATGGTCTCTCCATATCTCCCTCCTTCAATGTCTTCCTCTACTGAGAGTGGGCCACATGGTCTCTCCATATCTCCCTCCTTCAGTGCCTTCCTCTACTGAGAGTGGGCCACATGGTCTCTCCATATCTCCCTCCTTCAATGTCTTCCTCTACTGAGAGTGGGCCACATGGTCTCTCCATATCTCCCTCCTTCATTGCCTTCCTCTACTGAGGGTGGGCCACATGGTCTCTCCGTATCTCCCTCCTTCAATGCCTTCCTCTACTGAGGGTGAGCCACATTGTCTCTCCATATCTCCCTCCTTCAATGTCTTCCTCTACTGAGGGTGGGCTACATGGTCTCTCCATATCTCCCTCCTTCAATGCCTTCCTCTACTGAGGGTGGGCCACATGGTCTCTCCATATCTCCCTCCTTCAATGCCTTCCTCTACTGAGGGTGGGCCACATGGTCTCTCCATACATCCTCCGCCATCCTCTTCATCTCCTAGTAGGTGTGTCGTCCAGTCCATTGTTTTAGATCGTCTGTGTATCCCTGTCGTCTCCTCCCCCTCGATCTCTTCCCCTGGAGCTTTCCCTCCAACACTGTCAGCAATGTCTCTCCTGCTGATCCGCGCATCACATGTCCAGTAGGAGATTTAATAAAGAATCTGTATACTGTTTTGTCAAATATCGATTGTGTAGCTCAACTAGCATTTTTCAAATTCATACCGTAGACTTACCAAACGGGAACTCTGGAAGATCAATGAATCCTTGTTTCCCAGCGTCAGGTGTATGGTAAGCTAGTGGTTGGCTCATCAGGTGTACTTTCAGACCAGCAGTGTCCAAGGCCTTCTTCATGGCACGGATGGTATCCAGCATGACGAACGGATCATAGTGGCAGTTGAGGCCGACGACATGGGCTCCAGCCTTGGCCATCCGCACGGCGCAGTCCCCCGCGGACACTCCGTGCATGTCTCCCTCGGGCCCGATACACATGGTGGCAGCTACTGGCAGGTTGCTGGCCTCCCGACATACTGCGATGGCCATCTCTATCTCCTCCACATGCTCGAAGTACTGTACACACATTCAACATAAGAAATGGAGGCTGTTGGGCTCTATCTATGATTTCTTCCTGTGGTGAATCTGTATAAGTACGGTGGTCTTAATAAAGCTGTATGTAAAAATAAAAAAGGCATATCCTGATCAGGAGGCAGAGCGCCATCTGGTGAAACAGAAATCAACTATTCATTGATTTAGCCTGTTCCCTGATATTTGGCCAACCCAATTTCTTGATAAATCAAGAAAAGCCAACCACGAAGCGTTTCGCGCTGTTGGCGCTCGTCAGCGTGGAGTAGGCTGTACCACTGCGACCAAAAAGAATTTTGGTCCCAGTGGCTTCCTGAAAAACCAAGAAATGGGTATTTAAGGCCAAACTTGCGTAAATACGCTTAACACATGAAAAAAAATAGAATTATATAATTTTTTATATTGTCTTTCAAAACTGTACGTGTGTGTAAATATAAAACAAACTTCTTCTGTCATTACTGCGATGATAAAATATTGGAAGGGCTTGGCTCATCAGTGGTGAACTCTCCCAGCAGTTTCACCAATTTAATCTACCAGACCGCTTCTTTAGAGCTTTAATACTGTATTGGGTCATTCTGCTTATATATGCTACACTGAAGGATGGAATCTTAGAAATGGTTTTCAATCAAACTAGGGTTATATCGTGTGTCTTCAATAAAGGTCACTGTAATATCTTTCAGATTTATTGTCTGAATCCCGATATACATGCTATAAGGCACAACTTCCTTAAGTGGTATCCATGAGACAGAGGCAATTTTGTTCCCTCTCGGTTATCTCGTGTGTCTTCAATAAAGGTCATTGTAATAGCTTTCAGAGTCTGAATCCCGATATACATGGTAAAAGGAACAACTTCCTCAAGTGTTATCCATGAGTATATAGAGGGTATGCATATAGAAGAAGGACGGCGTTACCTCGCAGACGAGGAAGTCGACGTTGTTCTTGACGAAGACGTCCACCTGTTTGCGGAACTCCGCCTTGACCTCGGCCGCCGGCTTGCTGCTTAGGTACCCCGGGGTCTGGGACAGCCCTCCAGCCACCAGCGCCCCACCCTCGTCAGCTACTTGGTGGGCCAGCTCGCAGGCCGCCTTGTTAATGTCCTCGCCCTGCATACACCATTTAGTGGAAACCTTTCTTTATATAACTAAAATCTATTTATATAGAGACTCTCTCTTTATACTTCAATGCTTCATGCTTCAGGTTGGTCCAAGAGACTTTCTGTATAAACTCGAGAAAGGAAGTATGTAAATAAGTTACATAGCGAGATGCCAACCTACCGTGAATTTGCGTCCGGCGTTATGGCCGCGGTTGATGAGCTTCTCGTCACTGGCGTAGAAGGTGAAAGCTTGCATGACATCCGAGCCTGCTCGCAGGAACTCCCGGTGGAGCTGTCGGACTGTGGACATACATTTCGTTAGCACGGACGGCTCATTTTGTTGAATTGGATAGACAGGAGTAGTATAAAATATGTGACAAATAAATTTACTGGCAATGTGTTTTTTAATTAATATCATCAAATATTATCTCTACATACCTTACTGCAATGATATGTTATTGAAAGAGAGGGCTTGGCTCATTAGTGATGAACCTTCTCAGCGATTTTGCCAAATTAATCTACAAACCGCTCTACTATTCATTGGATTGGTTTGGAATATATCCTGTATTTTCTATAGAAGCAGCTTAGGGGTGTTTTTAGTGAATCTATGGACATAAGCTAGTAGAACGGTCTGGAGATTAATTTGGTGAAACCACTGAGAGGGTTCACCACTGATGAGTCAAGCCCTCTTTTTCAATAACTTATATTACAGTAAGGTATGTAGAGATAATATTTGATGATATTATTGAAAAGAAACACATTGCCAGTAAATTTATTTGTCACAAAATAATAAAAAGGCATATATTAGATTGAATAAAAGATTTATTTGCCAATATTCCGGTTGGTTGAACGCCAACCTTTATCAAGGCATTACATTTAATTTTTACATTCAATTCAATATATGTCTTTTTATTATCTAATGATTTAAGTATGGATTGCTCTATTTTCAGAACAATAAATCATAATGTTTACGAACTTTAGGACAACCTTGTATCAATGAAAGTCCGAGAAGGTACTGAATTATTACCAGCTTCAGGATGTTCCACAGCAGCTTCAGGAGTCCAGGGTCCAGCCTTTACGTAACCTCTCTTCTCCAAGGCGAAGACAAATCCTCCATCGCCGATCACCACACCTTCCTCAAGTCTCTCCAGGAGTCCTTTCTTCTGCTGCAAACACAACAAACCATCGTTAGGTAGAAGAAATGGAAACGTTAGACACGATTTTTTTCTTTTTAAATATAAAACAAACTTCTACTATCCTTACTGCGATGAAAAAATATATTGGGAGGGCTTGGTTCATTAGTGGTGAACCCTCCAAGCGATTTCGCCTTTTTTTTCTTCTTATTCCTAGTACACGTGGTATAGGCCATGGTAATGATGGTGGGTAGAAGTAGGCGACTTCTTTTACTATGAGTGCACCACATATCTACACATGTGAAAAGCAGTTCGAATTTTCACTTACAAATGTGTCAGAGTCCCGTTTTGGTTACTTACATTCGCTGGTGGGGTTGAACTTTTGCAAGAATCAGGGGCCATCGGAGCATTTTTTTTTCTTTGAATCAGAAAAAAAGTTCCCAATGAGGGAATCGAACCCGGGTCGTAGCGGTCAAAAACAAACGGTTTCGACCATTCTTCCACCAACCCCAATTTAATCTACCAGACCGCTTCATAGAATTCTAATACTCTATTGGACAATTCTGCTTATATATACGCTATAATGAAAGGTGGAATCTTAGAAATGATTTTCAAGCAAACTATGGACATAAGCTTTTAGGACAGCAGAATTACATATAAATATTTGCATTGAGCAATGTTCTTCCGCAGACAATAAGGACAAGGCCAGTTAGGCATAAATTAATTATAAGGCGATACGTGCCATCCACACAAAAGAAATGGAAGCATTAGATCACAGTTATACAATTCTCTTCAAATACCCCAATATCAATGTAAAATACTTATAAGGATTGATATTTTGCAAAGTATACCTATTCGGTTTTAAAGAATTATTCACACTAAATTATTTAATTAAAAAGGCATATATTGGATCAAAAAATAATTTATTTTACCAATATTTCAGTTGGCTAAACGCCAACCTTTATCAAGGTGTTAAAACATATTTAATGTGTGTCAACAACAAACTCAGCGCCACATCCATTTTGTTGTTGACACACATTAAATATGTTATAACACCTTGATAAAGGTTGGCGTTCAGCCAACTGAAATATTGGTAAAATAAATTATTTTTTGATCTAATATATGCTTTTTTAATTAAATACTTTAGTGTGAATAATTCTTTAAAATAGAACAACACACTAATGATGCCGCGCAGCCACCGTATTCCCCAGATCTGGCCCTCTGTGACTTTTTCTTGTTCCCTAAACTGAAGAGGCCCATGAAAGGACGACGTTACGCTACGCTTGACGAGATAAAGACGGCATCGAAGGAGGAGCTGAAAAAGATTTTTTTTTTTATGATTTTTTGAAGTGCTTCGAAGATTGGAAAAACCGTTTGCACAAGTGTATAATATCTCATGGGGATTACTTTGAAGGGAACAAAATAGGTATTTATGAATAAATAAATATTTTTTGAAAAAACACAAAAGTCGCGATACTTTTTGAACACACCTCGTATATGCTTTTTTAATTAAAGATTTTTTATAGATTGCTCTATTTTCAAAACACTAAAGTATCTTTATTGTGTAATAAAGCAATAACACGCCATCTATATATTAAAAATATAGGCATTAAAGCACGAAAGTTTCTTTTATACATATAACCAACTTCTTACTGTGATGGAATATATTGGAAGGATGGTCAGTACTTGGGAGGGTGACCTTCTGGGAAAACCTGTAGGCCTTACCTATTTTTGGCATAGAACGAATGGAGCACTAAGGATAAATAAATTATTTCTATGAAAAATAGACACTTCGGCCAGTTAGAGTTTTTTTATTTTCTCAACGTTTCGACAAAAATCTTTTGTCTTCGTCAGGAGAAATAAATAAAAATAAAGCATTTGGCAAGGCGTTAAAAATTGTTCTGAGGTTGCAAGGGCGTTCTCACATTTTATTTTTATTTACTTCTCCTGACGAAGACAAAAGATTTTTGTTGAAACGTTGAGAAAATAAAAACGTTATCTGGCCGAAGTGTCTATTTTTTCACAGAAATATGAATTCCGGCCAGGCAGCCTCTATCTTTATGATAACATAATTATTGTAAATGTGAAATGGCTTTACGAAGTTTGTGAGTGAGTTGGATATTTACTGTTGGTATTACCTGTGTTGCCATCCGACATTATCTCTTAGAGCTCCAGATGCTACTGTTAAGAGATTTATAAGTAAGTAGTTCATTTTATTTAATTATTGTGAATGTTTATTTGTTCTGTTTTTTTTATTGCATTTCGTTATTTTATCTACACGTATGTAGTAGAATATACTTTTAAAATAAGAACATGAAGCCTCCAGGGAAAATTTTCTTTTAAAAATATGTTTTATTCAAAATTCTCTCAAGTTTTCGGGCAAGAAAGCCTCTCTACGGGAGAAAATATCTTACATTATTAAACGCCAATAAAATAATATTTAAAATTGAAATAAAGTGTTTTAATGATGTAAAATATTTTATCCCGTAGAAGGGCTTTCTTGCCCGAAAAGCTTGAGAGATTTGTAAATAAAAAGAAATATTTTGAAAAGAAAATTTTCCCTGGAGGCTTAATGTTCTTGTTTTAATATTGATTCATGGGATTATTTTTATTGGATAATATACTTTTGTTGTATTCAGTAGATAGTAATTTTTGTCATTGACCTGAGCCCGTATAGATAAAATAATAAAATCTCTCATGAGCGATCAACTGTGTAAAAAATGGCATATCTTGATTTAATCCTATCTCTAATGGGAGAACACATCAAGAAGAGATCAAGGGCATCCATGTTTTTGGGTGGTTTCTCATAAGATATTCTTCTGAGGTATTCACAATTTAATACAAAGCAACTTGAACAAAGCAATATTTACCTTATTGTTTGCAGAAGAGCATTGCTCGATGCAAATATTTATATGTAATTCTACTGTCCTAAAAGCTTATGTCCATAGTTTGTTTAAATACCATTTCTAAAATTCCGCCCTTCAGTGTAGCATATATAATATGATCCAATACAGTATTAGAGCTCTAAAGAAGCGGTCTGGTAGATTAAATTGGCGAAACCTCTGGGAGGGTTCACCACTGATGAACCAAGCCCTCCCAATATTTTTTTAAAATCGCAGTAAGGACAGTAGAAGTTTGATTTATTTGTGAAAAAGAAACATTCGCGTCTTTATGTCTTCATTCGTTATTCACAATCTGTTGGGTCGGGTTATAGTGTTATAGGGGTTAGTCCAATGTCTACAGGGGGTATCGTTGACTGGGGCAGCCTACAATACCTTCAGGGACATTGGAGCCGTTAGGAGGCCTCCGAGGGGCACGGGGGATGGGGCCCGTGAAGGAATCACCCCGTGGGACAAAAATATCTCAGCGGTACTGTTGCCAAGGCGTAAGCCTCGCTGGCAACTTTCTCTGTCGTTTTTATTGGCTCCTCCACCTTTGTCTTGAATCAATCTTGATGTATAGCTCTTTTTTAAATTAAAATTTGCATATTACATACATGTCGTATTTGCATATTGGCGGAACATTTAATTTAGTGAGACATCTGGAAATTACGTGAGACAGACTAGCGAAAAATTGATCTCAGACATCAAGAATTCAACGTAAGCGATCGTCTTGCTGACTTCGTGAAAGCCTTGAGAACAATTTTATATAGTTTTATAAGATTTATATTCGGTTAAAATATGTCAAATAAAATTATTAGTTTTCTTCGATAGAGAGGCTAATTGTAATTGTGCGAATGGATTTTGAAGAAAATGTTATAAAAGTAGTATTAAAATGAGAGAAACACATCTAGAGAATAGCTGAAAAACTTTTATTGAAGGCATCTTAAAAAATAAGAGATTGCTAAAGAGCCTTCACTAGAAAATGCTTGCCAGTGCTAATTTGGTAAAGTAAAATGGTCAAGCAGTCTAGGCTTTGGGGTACAGGGTTCCTGGCCAAATGGGGGGTGGGTCCACTTTCTCAGAAAGGACCAAGGCGGGGTCCTCCAAAATACACTTTGATCTTAGCCAAAAGGCCGAGAAACGAACAGTTTTTTTATTTTTTATCATCAAATTGTAATTAATCACATTTATCTTTGTTTAATTTATCTTTGATTTTTGTAACAATAGACTAAGAGCGTCACTAAAATATATTGAATTGTCAATTGTCTAGAGAATAGCTAGTGACACGAAATTTCAAGAATCGTGCAACTCTGAGTTCGTGTAAGACTGCGAAGTACTATAAACATATTAGCACGAATCCTAGCGGATTCGTAGGAGACAGGTATTCATCTAGTTTTAAGTAAATTTAAGAAATCTTTCGTCTTTCTCCCTTCAACTTCTCGTGTGTTTTTTTACGATAAGTTGACGTCGATAAGTTTAAAAAAATCGAAGTCTTGTATCAGTGAGGAGATAAGCGGTTTCCGTGGAGACCGGTGTCACAACAGCTGAATGTCGACGTGCAGCGGTGGACGCCATGTCCTGGGGATGTCAGGAACGAACAAAAATTAAGACATTTAGCAAAGCGTTAATGTCTGTGTGAAGTTCACGGATAGATTTTGGTCAGAATGGATAAAATAAAAAAAGTGTCAAGGGATGGGAATCGAACCCACGACCTTCCGCTTACCGGGCAGATGCCATGACCACTAGGCCACATGACCACAATTTATAATTGTAACAAATAGTATTTGAATCAAAACATTCAATCGGGTAAAACACGGGCGTTGCCCGGGTCATTCGGCTAGTTATTTATTAGATAATAACTTTTAAAGCCTTACCAAATGTTTTAATTTTTGTTCGCTCCTGACGAGGACAAAAGATTTTTGTCGAAACATCGAGACAATAAAAATATTTACAGGCCGAAGTATCTTTAATTTTGAAGAACTATGAATACCGGCGCCAGGCAAACTCTATCTTTACGATGGTAATAATCTGTGTGCTAAATATTTTCATTGAATAATTAAATAATAAAATATGAATTATTCCTTGCAACAATATTATAAGATAATGAAAAAGGCATCTCCTTATCGTGCAACTGAAAGTTGCTAATGGCTCGCGCCATCTATCGGAATAAATATCAACTATTCTCGTTGATTTTTTAATTATTCCAGAATTGGCCATATACCCATTATTGATTAATCAATAAAAGTTAACCACGGACGCGTTTCGGGCTGTTGGCCCTCGTCAGCGTGGTGCAAGCTGTACCTCAACTACCAAAAAATTGGTTATTCAGGCATCCTGAAAAATCATGAAACGGGTAGTTAAGGCCAGAATTGCGTGAGATCGCGACACAATGTGAAAAAAAATATTCCATCCTTCAGTGTAGCATATAAAAGCAGAATGATCCAATACAGTATTAGAGCTCTGAGAAGCGGTCTGGTGGATTAAATTGGCGAAACCGCTGGGAGGGTTCACCACTGATGAGCCAAGCCCTCCCAATATATTTTTCATCGCAGTAAGGACAGTATAAGTTCGTTTTATGTATAAAAGAAACATTCGCGCGTTTAAATCCTTTTATTTTATATGTATAGATGGCGCGTTATTGCTTTGTGTTAATATTATAAGAGTTAACCATATTTTTGTAGATTCTTCACCCAAGCCTAGAAATGAAAAGAGTGGACCGTTATCACACCAACCTATGTCCAAACAGCAACAATCTTTGCCTCTGAGGCCCATTCGATAAAAAAAGGAGACATAAGATAATCTAGGAGATCTACCCTGGTGTCAACAGATGATAAAAATGATGATAAAAGTCAAGTGTAGACAACAGATAATCATCTTACAGTACATTCCAACACATCGAACACAATCAACAATACAACAACAACAAAAAGGCTTTTATTAGGGCCCATTGCCCTGTATGGATTCGCCATACAACAACAAAGTAAAACAGCAATTCTTTTCTCCCTTTCCCCATGACAATCAACAATACAATTATAATACAATATAATGCGGCTTATGATTGTAGAACGAAATTTGACAATTATACCGCAAATGTTTCTTTTGAACGAAATAATTATATAATTACTATAATACTATAGTATAAATTACTTTATATAATATTTACGAACGAAAAAATATGTCCAGGGTAGCCTTAATGGACATGGCATCTGTCCGGTAAGCGGAACACTATGGATTCGATTCCCATCCCTGGACACTTTATTTTTCCGTTTATCATTACTCTTCACAATTCATTCTATCATACTTCATTCCCTAAGGTTAGAAATAATCGTTATTTCTCCTTAAATTTCGATTTTTCGTTCAAAAGAAACATTTTCGGTATAATTGTCAAATTTCGTTCTACAATTATAATAACAATAAGATTAACACAATAAAGTTGGTGCAAGAAATTAAAGCATCAAATCACGAATGTTTCTTTTTAAAAACATAAACTTCTACTGTCCTTACTGATGAGTCAAAAATAAGTCGGTGGACGAGTGGGTAACACCCTCGATTCCCGACAGTCATGAACCGGGATTGAATCCCGCGTTAAAATTGTGTTTAATATATGAATAACCTTCACATATTATTCACCGTTTCAATTATCATGAACTAGGTTGCTCTTGTTGAGCGGTACCTAATAAAGTGATTTTGACCCGAACTGATGAGTCACTGATTTTAAAATGATATTTATCTAAAGATTTCCCAACAGAGAGATGGCCTGTGTCTACACTTAGATTCTAACATAGTTAAACCTTCCTATAAACATATTTTCTACGCTATAGTCAAAATTGCATTTGAATTAGGTCAATCAATATTGAGTTATTTACTAAGGCAATAGCTTACTATACATTTTTTAGATCATCATTATGTAAGGACCAGTCAACAAGTGAATGACTTTGAGACGAAGAGTAAAGCCAGTTCAATTTTTATTTCACTACCTATGTAAATAACACAAGATGATTATTACCTTATCCAATTGGGAGAATCTGTATGGGGCAAGTCCTTAATAAAGGCTTGTGTGTGTATGTATGTATATTGAGTTATTTAGAAAAAAACTACACACGAATGTGTGTGTGTGTGTGTGCATACAAAAACTTCTTACTATTTTAAAAATAAGGCGCTTATTTTGGATTCAATACCCTTCCTATAAACATATTTCCTACACTATAGTCAAAATTACATTTGAATTGGGTCAATTAATGTTGAGTTATTTAGGAAAAAAACTACACACGAATGTACATACAGCAATTCTTATTATTTTAAAAATGAGGCTTATTTTTGGATTTAATACCCATCCTATAAACATATTTCCTACACTATAGTCAAAATTACATTTAGATTGGGTCAACCATATTGAGTTATTTGGAAAAACTATACACGAACGCATAAACAACACGTCTTAACATTTAAAAATGAGGCTTATTTTTGTATTTAATAAGTTTTTAGCTGATGCTTCGGAATATTCTTTCATCTAAATTCACAGTTTGAACAAAAAGACAATGACTAAATTGCATCATTTTAAAGCCTTTTAAAGAGTAGAAGTACCTTTTTTGGCATTGGAATATCTTATTTATCCAATATTTTCGATGGACCAATCGTCCATCTTTTACTATCGCCTTACTTTACATGGATTACTAGAATCACATAGTAGGGCAGCATGCAACTCTGGATTCTTCTTGGCAGGTTTTTACTGAATCTAGAGGAATGTTGTCTTTTAGATGATAAAGGAAGCTTTAAAAGAAATCATAAATGTATCTGAAGCATTCCTATTCATTAAAAAGAACACGGATGGAAGCCTAAGATCCGGTTTGGTAACACATAATTGGATTCAAGCAGAATGTAATAAATCTGGGAGAAGCTTCTTTTCAAGTCAAACGTCGCCAAACCGGTTCTGTGAGTAGGGTGGGGAACTTACAGTACCTCTGGGGAATGTCATTTACACCATTGGTAACTCCATTGTGACATATCATTCGGTTCCAAAATAACTAGGTGCCGCTCAAGAAGAGAAACCTATATGCATATAACATATATGCGAAGGTTATTCACATATTACAAGGTTGTACCGAAAGTTCTTAAACACTTACAAAAATTTGAAATACCAATATTATTCGCCATTATTTATTTATGCTTATGAGGTGATACAGCAGCGTATTTACAATTAGAGAGGAGACAAAATGAATTAAATCTAGAAAAAAGAAGTGAGGACATATTGGTCATTAAAGTCTGAGAGGCAAGGCCAATGCATAATGTAGCTGCTGTATTGTCCGTGAGGTCAAGAGACGTATTTATTCGCCATTATGTATAATGTCTTTGTATTATGTATAAAGTAATTTTAACACAAAGCAATAACGCGCCATCTATACATATAAAATGAAAGGATTTAAAAGCACGAATGTTTCTTTTATACATAATACAAACTCTTACTGTCCTTACTGCGATGATACTCCCATATATTTTTTCATCGCAGTAAGGACAGTAGAAGTTTGTATTATGTATAAAAGAAACATTCGTGCTTTTAAATCCTTTCATTTTATATAAAGTAATTTTATTATGTGTATTACAGTTAAACCTGTCTATAGCGCCCCCTCTAAATAGTGCCTCCCTCTCTATATCGCTCGATTTTAAATACGTAGTACGAAGCGATTTACATTAAAAGTGACTTGTCTATAGCACCCCCTCTCTATAGCACCCTATTTTGGTGAGTCAAAGCGGGAGCGCTATAGACAGGTTTAACTGTATATGTATTCGCCATAATAATAATATTCGCCAAGTAATAAGAAAAACAATGATTCTCCTAGAAAATCTAAAAAGAAAAAAAATGACCGAAAGCTTGAGAATTTAATAAAAAATCAAAAGTAACTCATCTCCAGAAACTTGTTGTATTATTTAATCAAATCTAGGAACATTTATTCCATGGAAAGATTTAGATGTAAGACATGGGAGGAGGAAGAGAAACATGAATGGGATAAAGAGAAGCCATAAGGAACCTTACATCAAGTGGATACGACCTTCAGTACTGTCCATTCAACGATAGTCATCTACTATTGCAGCCATCCTGGATTACATGATACTGGAAGTCATCAAACTGAACTCTTGCTGAGAGAATTCTGAAAAACATTGAGGGCGAAAGAAGAATGAAGGAACGACTATCTACAACAACAAAAAATCAAAATTAAGATGAAAATATCAGGCTTCCTTTTTTTTTAATCTTTAATTTACAAATCTCTTTAATTTACAGGAGACAACACGATTTTGAAAAGAAACTCTTCCCAGGAGAAGTTTGATGTTTTCATCTTAAAATTGTTACAATGGATTATTTTGCTGAATTTTGTTGTGAACAAAAAAAACTTATTTATTGATCTAATCCAACCTTCAATAAAAGACCACCTACAGGAGAAACCAGGACTATCCTTATGTATTAGAACGCATCACGATTTTCCGTGTCATCCTTGCGCATGGGCAGAGCTAAAGGAAAGACCGCATCTCAAATGGCCAAGTAAATATTTCAGGCGGACAAAAATATCGGATATATTAATCCGTTTATATATAAATTTTAAAGGGAGAGGTATCACTTTAGGTATATTTATATTCATGTACCAAAAGAGGCACCTCTCCCTTTAAATGTACATCAGAACGATGCCACTATTGCATTACCCTAGTAAAAAAACCACATAGTGATGATAAAGAATAAGCCACAACACCAGAGTTTTGGGAAATTCAGATAAAAAGCCAACTGTATACCTGTTTTATACAAAAATGTTTATACAAAAATGTAATGTCTTGACAAAGGTTGGCTTTCAGCCAACCGAAATATTGACAAATAAATCTTTTATTTAATATAATATATGCCTTTTTAGTATCAAAATTATTATTATATGTATATATAGATTGATATTAAAACTCTAATACATAATCTAAAAATGAATTTTACATTAAATAATTCAATTGATGAGAGGTAAGACCGATAGTTGCTTAAAATATTACACCAAAGAAATTTAATTACAACAAAACGATTTGCGTTTGTAAAACCAAAAAAAAAAAGATTTATTCTGATCCAACTTGCAAAGAACGATCGCTTCCAGGCTAGACCCTGGGTGGCCCCCGTCTCATAAAAGGTTCAACTTCAAGTCCAAAACGCGACAGTTATGTATCAACTCAATGCTAAAAATTGTCATATAGTTGACAATGCTCCTAAATAGAAATCTATCGATTTTGAAAACTAAGTAGCTAAAATATCTGCAAGTGGAAAGAGGCAACAGAGAACCGGATAAAAGCGGTTACGACATACCTTGATGGGTGCCATCGTGAGTCCGTCTGCCAAATCAACGCAGAAGCCGCCCCTTAAGACTTCAAGTCATATGACTCGCGCATGCGCACACGGCTTACTTTGTCGTCTGCCCGCGAAAGAATTTTTGATTTTTTTTTTTTTGTATCGCGTCTCTCTCGTGTGGCAGCGTAGCCGAGTAACCTTGACTATTGGTAGCAGCAGATATGAGGTGGGCTTTGTCAAGATCGGCTGCTGCAGGGAGGCGGGCCTATTACTCCAATGGAGGGTAAGTCCGCCGCCATCTTTGATACTGGCATAGTGTATCAGGGTTGCCGAATTATATTATTGATTTTTTTCTGAAAATATTTCGCAAAAATTTTACTTTTTAAAGAAGGAAACCATTTTTTATTTATATTTGTATATAGGTATATTTTTAACCGTGTAATTATATAGGATATTATTAAATATAATACAAACCTGTCAATAACAGCCACTCCCCCTACCGGCCATCTGTTTTAAGCGGTAACTTTTGAAATGTTATCAAACATTCTATATCAAAACACATTCTTTTCTAACATGATCTCTTCCATAATGAGGCCTCATCACATTTAGTGTAACTCTCACTTTCGAAAATAACCATTTCAAAACTATACCCTATCAAAAAATAATAATAAAAATAAGCAAACACCATTTTAAAACTACATGTTTCTTACCTATAAATGACAAACAATTTATTTAGATATACACTCATGGACAAAGCTTAAGGAAGTTGTATATTTTAGCATGTATATCTGTATTCAGACAATAACTCTGAAAGATACACTCATGAACAAAACTTAAGTAAGTTGTACCTTTTAGCATGTATATCGGTATTCAGACAATAACTCTGAAAGATCCACTCATGGACAAAAACTTAAGAATGTTGTATATTTTAGCATGTATATCTGTATTCAGACAATAACTCTGAAAGATACACTCATGGACAAAACTTAAGGAATTTGTGTACTTTTTAGCATGTATATCGGTATTCAGATAATAACTCTGAAAGATATTTGATACACAGTGATCTTTTTTGAAGACACACGAGATAACCAAGTGTGAACAAAATTGCCTCTGTCTCCTTAAAAAAAAAAAAAAAAAAAAAAAAAGACGACTGGGACATCAAAAACTTTCGACTTCATTAAGTTTTGTCTATGAGTGTATATCCAAATTATTTTTAACAAGCTAGTTAGTTTTTTGGAATTGAGTTATTTACTTCTTGAAAAATCATGGTTCTAAAGCTAGCTTCTTTAAAGTGTTTTATTTTAGATAAATCAGTTCTAAGATTAATGTACCTCTTCAACCAAGTTCCTCCAAGGTGATCAATCCATAGCCATAGTATGGTGGTAAGACTTGGTTGTCTTGATTCAGTTGGTCCATTCATTGAGGATTTTAGTGGGAAAATAATGCTCTGGTTTCCTCTTGCCTTCAGCATCTATATACCGTTGACCTAGCAGTAGGTTCATCCCCCCTATTTGAATTCTTTCTATTCTTAAACTTATATCAGACTCTTTTCTCATAACATCCCTGTTGAGGAAGTAGATATTGCTGTTCAATAGTAAAATGGAAGGAATTCGGGTCTTGTAGATGGTTGTTATTATGCTACTGATAAATATCATGCCATATAATATATATATTATCATGATATTATATAACTATAAATTGACGTAAGCTTTCTCTCTTCTCTATCATAAAGGAGAAGTAGTGGAGTAATACCAAATAAGTAAAAAAAAGTACCAAAATGATCTATAGCAGTATGTTGGTGCTGTCACGGCAGTTGGTGACACTAGATATGACCTCCTGGATGGTGCTAGGAGAGATATCAAAGGCTGGTTGACACCAGACACGATGTCCTGGTCATTTACAGGAATACAACGGATGGATAATGACAATCTGTCACAGCAGTTGGTGACACTAGATATGACCTCCTGGATGCTGCTAGGAGAGATATCAAAGGCTGGTTGACACCAGACACGATGTCCTGGTCAATTCCAGGAATACAACGGATGGAGAATTTAGAATAACAATCTGTCACAGCAGTTAGTGACACTAGATTTAATCTTCTGAATACTGCTAGGAGAGATATTAAAGTCTAGACTGACTGTTTATAGCCAATAGATGTCCTGTTGACACCAGAAACGATGTTCTGGTCATTTCCAGGAATACAACGGATTGAGAATTTAGAATGACAATCTGTCAAAGCAGTTGGTGACACTAGATATGGTGTCCTGGATGGTACTAGGAGAGATAACAAAGTCTAGACTGACTGTTTATAGCCACTAACTGTCCTGTTGACAGCAGACACGATGTCCTAGTCATTTCCAGGAATACAACGGATGGAGAATTTAGAATGACAATCTGTCAAAGGAGTTGATGACACTAGATATGATGTCCTGAATACTGCTAGGAGAGATACCAAAGTCTAGACTGACTTTTTATAGCCACTGGCTTTCCTGTTGACACCAGACACGATGTCCTGGTCAATTCCAGGAATACAACGGATGGAGAATGACAATCTGTCGCGACAGTCAGTGACACTTGATAGGACATCTTGGTTGATGGTAGGACATCAACAGATAAACAGTTTACAGCTACAAGCGGTCACAGTTGTTGGTGACACTGTATCAGCCGTCTTACACCCTCATTTTAAAGTTATATAAAAGTTTCATATCAATTTGACTATTTCAACATTTTCCACTTGCTTACTCACGATGAGAATGCAATCATTTGGAACATTTGTTTAATTAGGTCATATTTTAATTATTAGAACTACGACCCATTTGATTAACTATATATAATTACTTAATATGGATCAGAGATTTTTTTAAGACAATAAAACCTTAATTTTCGAACACTTGTCATATTTATTATGGACTAGCGGATGTACCCGGCTTCGCCCGGGTTTTACCCGAGTAAAGGTTTGTCTAACGAATCTCTCGATAAAGTGAACATTTTTCCCGGTCCCTTGAAAAATACTCGATAAGTTGAATAAAATCAATATTAATTGGTTCCCTCGGTAATTGGAAGTTAAATAAATAGTATTTTGCCTTGGAATTGTATCATTATTCTTGTCTCAAATGAATTGCCGTGTCATCCTGAATTTTGTCTTTCCTAATTTTCTACATTACAAAATCATCGTATCATCATGATAATATTTAGAGCAGATTGTTGAATTATAACAGATAAATTAGATTATTTATCTTGATTATTTTTAGGCGAAAAGTTATTTCAAAAATTTTATTTGCTAGAAACCTTCTCACTACTATACTAAATAACTTCCCAAAGTTTCATGGCTTTCCAATGAGTGGTTTGGTCAGGCATAAAGGACACACACACACATACATTCATTTTTATATATATAGATAACTATAGATGATATAATGAAAAAATGAATATGCATGATGATATTCGAAGCAGATTTCTTAATTATAACAGATAAATTAATATTTTTCTTGATTTTTGTGCCATATTTTGCTTGATATTCCAAGGAGGTTTAAGATAGAAACTTGAATCTTTGGATTTATTAATCCTTTTAGGTCATGAACAATCGTTGATAAAAATAAAGTCTCAACTCCCAGCAGTTTTCGAGTTAGAATCGTACATCAGAGACAGACAGACGGCAGGTAGACAGACAAATAAACAGACAGACATAATGTTTATATATATATATATATATATATATATATATATATACGATAAGTATTTGTACCGTTCTGAGATAAGTAAGTAGTGTCGCATATACGAATTCTAGTTTACAGAGATTTATACCTTACGTTCCACATCTCTGACTCAATAAGATTTATTCAATATGGACCATTGTCCATAGAATTCCAAATCACCCTATAGAGAACACGCCTGTGTATTTTGCCTCTTTTTGCAGTTTCTAGATAACATTTTCCAAAGTTGGAATATATTCTTACTTGAATTGATATATTGCTTCGTCACTTTTGGTGAACATAGATTTATTGAGTATTTCCTGAAATATTAATTTTTGGTTATTAAAAAAAAATATATTTCTCTATTTTAACCCAGAGATGTCACTTTGGAGCGTATGTTTATGATCCGCTTGAAGAACAGTTTCACAGCTTTCCTTCTAACGGTAACCTACATTTTTATCATCTTTTCCTCAAAATATTTATCTCTTATTTAGAAAGTCGATGTTTGTGGTGAATGCATATCTCAACACTTCACTTCTAAATACCATAAGATTAAATTGATCTTTCGATAATAAATATAGATATCAACATATATAGTCACGACCGTCTTTCCACCGTCAACAATTCCTTAATTCCTCATGTCACGGATGCGCGCGCATCATCATTATGATCATTATCATTATCTAATGATAATAATAATAATAATTATTATTATATTATTATTATTATTATTTTATTAATATATATAGTCACGACCGTCTTTCCTCAATTCCTCATGTCACGGATGCGCGCGCATCATCATTATGATCATTATCTTCTATAGAAGCTTCTATCTTTATAATTATGTATATTTACAAAAAGTCAATTCGCTCGCGCCTCTAGCGGTGAAAATGAGGGGTAATACCAGCTGACCTAATGTACATGTAAAGTTTGGAGCGGGACGTTTCACAAGAGTGACATCCACAGCTCCAATTTATAATTGTAACAAATAGTATTGGAATAAAAACATTCAATCGGGTAAAACACGGGCGTTGCCCGGGTCATTCGTCTAGTTTATATATGTACCTGGATGAGCACCTCTCCCTTTAATTATACATCAGAACGATGTATTATGTTTATTAGCCTAGTAAATAAAACTTTAATAGTGATGATGAAAAATGAGCCACAACTTCAGTTTTGGTAAATTCAGACAAAAGCCATTGTGCCATGTATCGTTCTGATGCACAATTAAAGGGAGAGGTGCCCATCTATGTAAATGAATATAGTTCTCCCACAACTTTATATTGTCGCGTGTTTCCCCTCTTTGGTTCTTCTTTGCGACACCGCTTCTTCCTTCGTGGATCACCAATACTGCCTACTTTACGACACCTCTTGAAGTCCCACCATGTAGGCAGACCCCTCTGAGATCTACTACTCAGGCAGATCTCCTCTCCCTCTGGCAGTATCTCTACCACTGGTGGGGGGACACGAGAGACTTACCAGAAGAGTAGCGACTGTGATGTTGGGTAGGAAGTAACGACAGCAGTAACCGCTAACAAGCCTTCACTCGCCAACCTTTATTGTAAACCTTCATCCACATTACACTAGAAATCAAATAATAACTAACAGGTATTTACAGTAAATTAAATCGTACAGCCAATATAAAAAGATATTTACAATCACAAGCCCCAGGAAACACAGCAGTAGACCATCCCTACTCCAGTTCCAGACTGGAAATAGGCGCCATCTATTGGTGGAGGTTGTAACTGTTCTTCTCGCAACAATGGGTTATATTTTGTCCCGGTCAGATTGCCTTTGGCTATATTTGATTAATTCACACGGATTTCCGTATTAAAAACAGAGTTTTTACCCATTTATAAAATGTCTGGCGTGCTTAATCTTACTGGCAAAAGTGCCCTTATTACAGGTGCAAGTTCTGGGATTGGAGCTGCCACAGCCATTTTGTTTTCCAAGTTGGGAGCAAATCTGGTGTTGACAGGACGTAACCAAGCCAACTTGGAGGCTACAGCTCAGGCCTGTAAACAAGCTTCTCCTGAGAAACTTCAGCCCCACATAGTTGCCGCAGACCTGAGCAAGGAGAGTGACACCCAGAATGTTCTCAAAACTACCATCAACTATTTTGAGCGAAACACGTCAACTATCCGGGAAATCCATCACTATAAGTACAGACTAGTGACAAGAAGTTTTAATCGCGTCTTGAGTGGAGAGAAAAACAGAGCCAGTTGACCAGAAAGTTCCATTCTGAGGTCTAGTCTGGTAGGATTGAGGTGGGTCAGTCCAAACAGGATAGCTGTTTGTATCCTATGTCTCTGGAAAGCTGGACAACTCAAGAGGAGTTGATCAACTGTATGTGGTTCTTCAAAACAGTGAGGGCAGGTTAAGTCTGGCCATAGATGTTGAGGTGGGTCAGTCCAAACAGGATAGCTGTTTGTATCCTATGTTTCAAGAAAGCTGGACAACTGAAGAGGAGATGATTGACTGTCTGTGGTTCTTAAAAACAGTGAGGGCAGGTTAAATCTGGCCATAGATGTTGAGGTGGGTCAGTCCAAACAGGATAGCTGTTTGTATCCTATGTCTCAGGAATACTGGACAACTGAAGAGGAGATGATTGACTGTCTGTGGTTCTTAAAAACAGTGAGGGCAGGTTAAATCTGGCCATAGATGTTGAGGTGGGTCAGTCCAAACAGGATAGCTGTTTGTATCCTATGTCTCAGGAATACTGGACAACTGAAGAGGAGATGATTGACTGTCTGTGGTTCTTAAAAACAGTGAGGGCAGGTTAAATCTGGCCATAGATGTTGAGGTGGGTCAGTCCAAACAGAATAGCTGTTTGTATCCTATGTCTCAGGAAAGCTGGACAACTGAATAGAAGTGTGTTTCTTATATCTTTATCATAATTGCACCAGCTTTTCCTTAGATAAAATAAATACTAAATGTAATATATATTACAACCCGAATTGATATCATAAGAACCTGAATATCTGAACACTGCTGAAATGTTAGAGATTCCCGGTCATTAATATTGTAGCATACTTCTACAACAGGACACTCTTTCAATTTTAACAATCCTAAAACCCACTATGATCCAATCCTGCATCAAAGATTGGTGTTGGAAGCAATAGAATCCAACAAACTTCACAGCATCAATAGAAAGATACCAGATATATCTATAACCAAGTTTTGTACTAATCCCGCCACCTATTTTTAATTTATTGTTTCTTTTGCGCTTGTTTCCTTCATTCCATAGCAAGGAAACAAGTGGCAAAGAAACAAGAAATTCAAAATGGGTGGCCGGGATTTCAATCATATGCTTTGGTTAGTACCCCATTAACCATATTTTCTCTCTCCTCACGGCCATATCCGGACAAACCTTGCGATTGGACATCCTGAAATATATCCAACCTGCCCTCACTGTTCGGATAAACTACAGCCAGTTGAACCCCTCTTCTTCAGCTGTCTGTCTTTCCTGAGACATTGTAAATGCACTCATGGACAAAACTTAAGGAAGTTTCATATTCTGATGTCGCCGTCTATTACTATTATTATTATTATTTTTTTTTTTTTTGAGGAAACAGATGCAATATTTTTGTTCACACTTGGTTATCTCGTGTGTCTTCAATAAAGGTCACTGTAGTATCTTTCAGAGTTATTGTCTCAATCCCGATTTACATGGTGAAAGGTACAACTTCCTTAAGTTTTGTTCATGAGTGTATATTGGTTATCTCGTGTGTCTTCAATAAAGGTCATTGTAATATCTTTCAGAGTTATTGTCTGAATCCCGATATACATGGTAAAAGGTACAACTTCCTTAAATTTTGTCCATGAGTGTATCTTTCAGAGTTATTGTCTGAATCCCGATATACATGCTAAAAGGTACAACTTCCTTAAGTTTTGTCCATGAGTGTATATCTTAGACTGACACAACTCAATCCTACATCTATGGCCAGACTCGGCTCAAACATCGAACTTTCTAGTCAACTGATTCTACTCAAATATCTACTCAGGACGAAACTATAACAATAGTTTGCTCTAATGCGCTGAACAACCAGGTAAATGGCATTCTACACTCCAGGAACCCAGCCTATCTATATCTCATGAAATCATAAGACAAAATTCACAACTACACCAATACCTCGCTTTGCGTCGTTTCGTTTTGCGTTTTTTTTTTTTCGAAGTTGCGTCGCTGCTTAATTTTTACTGATTTTTGCTGTGCGTCGTTAGATTTTCGAAGTTGCGTTGTTTTGGATTCGAGTCTTTAATTTTTATTTTTTTTCCTAAAATATGGCAACACCTTTGTTTTTGATTGCGCCATGCCATCAAAATTTGGGGATTCCCTTTCTAACTAAAAATCAACGCAAATTTTCTATAGAAAATTTATTTTCACTTTGTGTCGTTTCAATTTGCGTCGTGTTTTGGAACGTAACCCCGACGCAATGCGAGGTATGGGTGTACAATCAATATTCATATGAATATATTCAAAATCAATTTTGTATTCCCGTAGAAGGGCAGAAATGTCCGAAAGCTTGTGATTGCATTAATAAAAATGAAAAGAAACTAATCTCTATAAAAACTTATTGCATTATTTAAAATATATTCAAAATATTTATGTTCTTACATATATCATTAATGTGAAAATATAGTAAAAATGTGATATTGTACTGAGATAAGGTGGATAAATTAAGAAAAAGACATCTCCTTATTGTGAAACTAAAAGTTGCTGATGGTTTGCGCCATCTGTCGGAATAAATATCAACTATTCGTTGATTTTTAATTATTACGAAATTGGTCAAATGCTTATTCTTGATTGATCAAAAATGGGTATTTGGCCAATTCCGGAATAATTAAAAATCAACAAATAGTTGATATTTACTGGCAATGTGTTTCTCTTCAATAATAACATCAAATATTATCTCTCTACAGAACCCCCTTACTGCAATGATAAAAGTTATTGAATGAGAGGCTTGGTTCATCAGTAATTTGGCAAAACCGCTGAGAGGGTTCACTATTGATGAGCCAAGCCCTCTCATTCAATAACTTATATCATTGCAGTAAGGTCTGTAGAGATAATATTTGACAATATTATTGAAAAGAAACACATTGCCAGTAAATTTATTTGTTACAGTAAAGTCTGTAGAGATAATATTTGATGATATTATTGAAAATAAACACATTGCCAGTAAATTTAATTGTTATAGTAAGGTCTTTAGAGATAATATTTGATGATATTATTGAAAATAAACACATTGCCAGTAAATTTAATTGTTATAGTAAGGTCTTTAGAGATAATATTTGATGATATTATTGAAAAGAAACACATTGCCAGTAAATTTAATTGTTATAGTAAGGTCTTTAGAGATAATATTTGATGATATTATTGAAAAGAAACACATTGCCAGTAAATTTAATTGTTATAGTAAGGTCTTTAGAGATAATATTTGATGATATTATTGAAAAGAAACACATTGCCAGTAAATTTAATTGTTATAGTAAGGTCTTTAGAGATAATATTTGATGATATTATTGAAAAGAAACACATTGCCAGTAAATTTAATTGTTATAGTAAGGTCTTTAGAGATAATATTTGATGATATTATTGAAAAGAAACACATTGCCAGTAAATTTAATTGTTATAGTAAGGTCTGTAGAGATAATATTTGATGATATTATTGAAAAGAAACACATTGCCAGTAAATTTAATTGTTATAGTAAGGTCTTTAGAGATAATATTTGATGATATTATTGAAAAGAAACACATAGCCAGTAAATTTAATTGTTATAGTAAGGTCTGTAGAGATAATATTTGATGATATTATTGAAAAGAAACACATTGCCAGTAAATTTAATTGTTATAGTAAGGTCTTTAGAGATAATATTTGATGATATTATTGAAAAGAAACACATTGCCAGTAAATTTATCTGTTACAGTAAGGTCTGTAGAGATAATATTTGATGATATTATTGAAAAGAAACACATTGCCAGTAAATTTAATTGTTATAGTACGGTCTTTAGAGATAATATTTGATGATATTATTGAAAAGAAACACATTGCCAGTAAATTTAATTGTTATAGTAAGGTCTGTAGAGATAATATTTGATGATATTATTGAAAAGAAACACATTGCCAGTAAATTTAATTGTTATAGTAAGGTCTTTAGAGATAATATTTGATGATATTATTGAAAAGAAACACATTGCCAGTAAATTTAATTGTTATAGTAAGGTCTTTAGAGATAATATTTGATGATATTATTGAAAGGAAACACATTGCCAGTAAATTTAATTGTTATAGTAAGGTCTGTAGAGATAATATTTGATGATATTATTGAAAAGAAACACATTGCCAGTAAATTTATCTGTTACAGTAAGGTCTGTAGAGATAATATTTGATGATATTATTGAAAAGAAACATATTGCCAGTAAATTTATCTGTTACAGTAAGGTCTGTAGAGATAATATTTGATGATATTATTGAAAAGAAACACATTGCCAGTAAATTTATTTGTTACAGTAAGGTATGTAGAGATAATATTTGATGATATTATTGAAAAGAAACACATTGCCAGTAAATTTATTTTTTACAGTAAGGTCTGTAGAGATAATATTTGATGATATTATTGAAAAGAAACACATTACCACATAAATATATTTGTTACAGTAAGGTCTGTGGAGATATTATTTGATGATATTATTGAAAAGAACACATTGCCAGTAAATTTATTTTTTACAGTAAGGTCTGTAGAGATAATATTTGATGATATTATTGAAAAGAAACACATTACCACATAAATATATTTGTTACAGTAAGGTCTGTGGAGATAATATTTGATGATATTATTGAAAAGAAACACATTACCACATAAATATATTTGTTACAGTAAGGTCTGTGGAGATATTATTTGATGATATTATTGAAAAGAACACATTGTCAGTAAATTTATCTGTTACAGTAAGGTCTGTGGAGATAATATTTGATGATATTATTGAAAAGAAACACATTACCAGATAAATATATTTGTTACAGTAAGGTCTGTGGAGATATTATTTGATGATATTGTCAAGTAGCTCCATCCAGATGGGACAACTGTCAATCATCCCTGGACCCCGGGGGGGACCACAGGTGTGGGGGCTTCTGGAATGCTGATCTGTAAATAAGGAAAACGGGACGGTGGCTTATCTTTTGTTTACCTTTCTTAGTTTTGTCCTTCCCTGAAATAAATTTTGTTTCCTCCTGAAGTTTTTGTCTTCCCTAATTTTCCACGTGGCAATATTATTGAAAAGAAACACATTGCCAGTTAATTTATTTGTTACAGTAAGGTCTGTAGAGATAATATTTGATGATATTATTGAAAAGAAACACATTGCCAGTAAATTTATCTGTTACAAATTTTATCGATAGGTGGAAATTAAATTTATAAAGTTGATATTTATTCCTATAGATGGCGCAAGCCATCAGAATCTTTTAATTTCACGATAAGAAGATGCCATTTTCTAAATTTATCATTCTGGTTAGCAGCCCCGTAAAGATATTTCCGTTAATTTATCATCAAATTTACAACTAGAAGGATATACATTCGTTAAAAAAGAGCAATCGTTCTGGTCTCTAAAATTGAATTTTCATCAAACTCCTATCAAATATTTTCAAAATTTCATCCAAAGAGTTGTTTCCTTATGCAATAGTCAGCAGGTACTGTAGATAAACCATCCAGACAATCAAGTGATGTTGACCAAATATCTCAAGGGTTGTTTTCCATCCAGATAAGAGGTCAAAGCCAGCTTATCAACAAACACTGACGTAAAACCTGAGATAATCACATATAAACACCTTGGAGACATTGAAGGAGAAGAGATAAAGCAATGGCGTGTGCCACCTCGAAATCACCTTGAAGATAAGTCATTTTACTCTTATGAATAAACGATAATTTCAAGAGATGAGTTTCTTTAATGTGACAATCTTAGATGTCCTAACAAACGAAAATTTATCCCTTCACGACAGGTCATAAAGACTATAAATAATCATTTATAAGACCAAGGGGGTCGGTGGAAGGATGATCTAAACCGTTGGTTTTCGACCGCTACGACCCGGGATCGAATCCCGCATTGGGCACATTTTTATAATTAAAAAAAAAAATGCTCCAATGGCCCCCGATTCTTGCAAAAGTTCAACCCCGCCAGCGAGTGCAAGTAACCAAACGGGGCTCTGGCATATTTGTTAGTACAAAGTCGAACTGCTTTTCACATGTGTAGACATGTGGTGCACTTACAGTAAAACCAGTCGCTAACTCCCCACCATGATTATCATGGCCTGTACCACGTCTACTAGGGATAATAATAATAATAATAATAATAATAAATTTATAAAACCTTTACATTTCTGTTCTTACATATACATTAATGTGAAAAAAGGCATCTCCTTATCGTGCAACTGAAAGTTGCTGATGGCTTGCGCCATCTATCGGAATAAATATCAACTATTCTCGTTGATTTTTAATTATTCCAGAATTGGCCAAATACCCATTCTTGATTAATCAAGAAAAGCTAACCATTATTTGGCCAATTCTGGAATAATTAAAAATCAACGAGAATAGTTGATATTTATTCCGATAGATGGCGCAAGCCATCAGCAACTTTCAGTTTCACGATAAGGAGATGTCTTTTTCCTAATTTATTCACCTTATCCCAGTACAATATTAAATTTGTACTATTTTTTCATATACATTAATGTGAAAAAAATAGTACAAAAGTGAAATAGTACTGGGATAAGGTGAATAAATTAGGAAAAATACATCTCCTTATCGTGAAACTGAAAGTTGCTGATGGCTTGCGCCACATCTGTTGAAATAAATATCAACTATTCGGAATTTATCAATTATTTATCTGATGAATAGACGATAATTTCAAGAGATGAGTTTCTTTTATGTGACAATCTTTGAAGTCCTAAAAAGACAGCATATCCCCCTTCACGACAGGTCATAAAAACTATGAATAATCATTTATAAGAAACCGTTATACATGATTCTTTCTTTTCCAAATAAAACAATTAACACAAAGCAATAACGCGCCATCTATACATATAAATTGGCGAAACCGCTGGGAGGGTTCACCACTGATGAGCCAAGCCCTCCCAATATATTTTTTTAATCGCAGTAAGGACAGTAGAAGTTTGTATTATGTATATAAAAAACATTCGTGCTTTTAAATCCTTTCATTTTATATTAAAAAAACAATATTTTTTATAGTTTTTACTGCGCTGGAAAATATTTGGGAGGGCTTGACTTATCAATAGTAAACCCATCAGCAGTTTCGTGAATTTAATCCGTCATGCTGCTTTTTAGAGCTCTACTATTGTATTGTGCGATTCTGCTTATATTTTAATGCAATATGCGAAGCTATTCAATATAAAGTATAATTAGATCATCTTCAAAAACACACAAAGCATGAAGATAACTGTTCACACCGTCGATTTTCAAAAAAACACAATCCAGGATCAAATCCCAAATTGACCACTTCTTTTATGCTTCAATGGCCCCCTATTCTTGCGCCTATTCAAATTATCCATTGGAAGTAAGTAACCAAACGGGGTTCTCGCACCACATTTTCAGACATGTGGTGCATTTAGAGAAAAAAGGCAGTTACTAACGGCTTATCGTGGTTATTATGATTATTATAAAGTAAATAAAGCTTCCAGGGTTAAGTTTCTTGTTCAACTTTTTATTTTCAAGCTTTCTGACTTGTCAGTCCTTCAACAGGAGTATCACGATAATAAATTGATGATATATATACTATTTTTATACAAAAATTATCATTTACATATTTTAAATATGATATTGAAAGGGGGAGAAAATATATATTCATTCTTTGTGTGTTATAAACAATTTTTGAAAATATACGTGCATGGTGGAGGATACATGCTGGTCGAATGATATCTCGAGATTTCAAATTAAACCCAATATATTCGTGAACTATTGTGATATACACTGCGTGACATTGAAAATGGAACACCAAGAAATAGTGGCCAGAAAGTGATGAAACTCGGCAGACAGAGAGAGACAGGGACGAACAATAAGTGATCTTTATTTCAAAATGATAGTCATAATACAGAGCGAGAACGGCGTCGGCTTAGTAGCAAGTAGGACCACCGCGGACGGCGATGCACGCAGCAACACGTCTAGGTAGAGAGTCAATCAGAGTACGGATGGCGTCCTGAGGGATGGCTCTCCATTCCCTCTCAACCATTTGCCACAGTTCGTCTTCTGAACGCGGCTGTGGCAAGGCATGCAAACGGCGTCCAATGATGTCCCAGACGTGCTCGATTGGTGAGAGATCAGGAGAGTACGGTAGCCAGGGAAGCATCTGTACATCTTGCAGAGCTTGTTGGCTAATGCGAGCAGTGTGCGGTCGGGCGTTATCCTGCTGATAAAGGGCATTGGGGAACCCCCCTGAAGGTAGGGGAGTGTCACGGTCGCAGCACATCATCAACGTATCGTTGGGCCGTCATAGTGCCCTGAATACGAAGTAAAGGTGACCTGGAATCATACGCGATTGCACCCCAAACCATGATTCCACGTTGTCGCACGGTGGGGCGTTCCACAATTGCTGCCGGATTGGACCTTTCTCCACGTCGACGCCACACGCGTACACGGCGACTATCACTGGACAAGCAGAAACGCGACTCATCTGAGAACACGACCCTGTGCCATTCCGTCATCCACGTCGATCTAGCCCGGCACCATTCCAAACGTTGGCGCCTATTCGGTGGGGTCAATGGCAGTCTTCTTAGCGGACGGCATGAGTGCAAGCCATTAGCAACCAATCGACGGGAAATGGTTCTGGTCGAGATGAAATGATCTAGGGTGTCTTGCACATGTTGCAGGATGGCGGTACAAGTGGCTTGTGGGACCGCCACTGCTTGTCGAAGGATACGCCGATCCAAACGTGCTGACGTCACTCTGGTTGCACCGACATTCCTATAAATTGCCACATTTCCTTGTCCCAACCATCTTCTCCACAGTCGGTGCACCGTGGACGCACCAAGGTGTGTATCAGCTGCGTTTTGACGTATGGACCAACCTGCCCTTTTCAGTCCGATCACCATGCCCCTCGTAAAAGCGTCTGTCTGCTTGAACTGCCTCCGTTTACGATGACCTGGCATTCTCTGTTATTACACGTGTCTTTTGACACAAGAACAAAATTTCTACAATGATTTTCCTTGAAGAAATAACGACACGAATACTGTCCTTTCTGCAAGTTCCTTCCCTTATATCTTAATCCATGTGCGCACGAGAGCTGCGCATTTTACATCATTTGCATAACTCGGCTAGGCGCGTCTACCCTGAAAGTTGCATAATTTTCTGGCCACTATTTCTTGGTGTTCCATTTTCAATGTCACGCAGTGTATATAGAAGACTGCCTACATCTATGGGATAGTATTTGTCCATATTGTTTCATATGTTTCTGATATTTCTATGCATCTGTTCATGCTTTTTTTTGCCGTTTGGTTATCATAGATTCTATTAATCATTATGATGGTTATGTTGGTTGTTAGATTGAATCAGTCCTAAGACAAGTTCCTCCAAGGAAATAACGTTGAACGGTTCCATCTTTAACACACAGACGGCGCTGTGTATATATGACTTATTTTTTAACAATGAAATCTCATTTTTATATCATATTTTAATTTATTAGATAATAAAAAGGCATATATTGGATTGAGAATAAAATATTTATTTGCCAATATTTCGTCTTGCTGAACGCCAATCTTTATCAAGGCATTACATTTTTGAATACACAAACTCAGCGCCGCATAGCGTTATAATATCACAGTTGAAATTATTCAATCCATTATATGCCTTTTTACTATCGAATGATTTAAGTATGGATTGTTCTATTTTCAGAACGATTTTAATTTATATAGGAAGAAAATCTTTTTTTTTTTTTTTTTACAAATAAAAACACCTAAAAGCGAATGTTTCTTTTATCAAATAAATTAAACCACTAATGTCCTTACTGCAATTCAAATATATAAATATAATTCTACTGTTCTAAAAGCTTATGTCCATAGTTTGCTCAAATACCATTTCTTATATTCCACCATTCAGTGTTGCATATAAAAGCAGAATGATCCAATACAGTATTAGAGCTCTAAAGAAGCGGTCTGGTAGATTAAATTGGTGAAACCGCTGGGAGGGTTCACCACTGATGAGTCAAGCCCTCTCAATATTTTTAATCGCAGTAAGGATGGTAGAGGTTGGATTTATTTGTGAAAAGAAACATTCGCGTTTTGGTGTTTTCATTTGTATTATATATGTGATATCTTGGGACCTCTGGGACCAGTGTTACCTGATGCTAGACGAACCTCGATGTCAACTCTCCCGTGCAGTCGTGGTGGAAGGCGACACAGCTGGGCCAAAGGTGAAATAAACAAACAGAGATTCCACTAAAAGCGTCTGACGTCAAGAAGGAATGGGATGAGGAGAGAGAGACTTTAGAGCAAGTGTTACCGTTGGGAGCCAAGCGAAGACTGACAATTCTAGGTCCTTGATTTAACACCACGACCTTGCTTCTTTCTGATTGGCTGACCTATTTAGGTGATTCTTTCCTAATTGGTGGGACTTTTTCACGTGGCCGTAGGCTATTGGTTGACCTACTTAGGTGATGTCTTCTGGCGGCTTTCTTTGATGGAAAATCCGTCCTGTCTTGGCCCGGAAATTGGGCGTCACTCTTAGATTTTATGGTTTCCTCGATATCAGATACGCCCTGTCCTGTCAGGAAGTATTGACTTGTAAATTATTTATAGTTGGGCTGGTTTTAAGCCTCTTTTGCTAGGCCTTGCTTCGACTTCTGTCCTAAACCTGATTTGTTTTAACCTTAACTTTCTCCTGTCTCTCTCCATTCCTTCTATCTGTACAGTTGATATACTTTATTAGATTCTTACGCGGTACAGATTGATGTTAGTTGAGGCTTTCTATGTGCAGTACATAAGAAGTTATATACAGTCATGGGGTGGAACATGTGGTAGTGGATATTTAGACTATTTACAACAATTCCATGGTCTTAAATCATCACAGATGGCCCCGGATGTGAGAGGGTTCATATGGAGGGATTTAAGAGAGCGGAATAGGAAGACTGTTATTAAGGAAGTAATTTTTTAAAAATTAATTAAAGTGAGTTGGTATATAACATGGGGTTGATTTCTGTATATCCATAAGAGGTAATAAAGCATAAACAACTAATATTAAACATATAAGTAAAATAAAAATAGGAATAAAAGAATTAATAGAGAGCATATAATGATGATAGGTAAAAATATAAATGATTGGATGGGTAAATCATGATCTTTTCGTGATGGGCGTTAGAAAGGGTTGAGGGGTTAGTTATTACTTGGTTGAGGCAAGGTCACTTTGACTCAAGTCCCAAACCATTTAATGTGCACGGCGCGGAAAACCTAGGCCATGTTTCACATGTAAATTTAAGGACCGAATAAAGTTACAGTACCACAATCGAAAAGTAAGATAAGGGGATTGTTATGGGTTTTAGTAATTAGTCGTTAAGACGTACGCATGCAGGATAAATGAGGGCGAAGATCAGTGACCAGAAATCAAAGTTTTAATTAGAGTCGTCAGGGGCTTAGCGAGAAAAAGAGTAAAATAAAAAATAAAAAAAATGTGCCAGCGTGTGGCATGAGAGTGCCCTGGAATAAAAAAAATATACAATTTGCACGTATCCAATCCAGAAGTTGGGATAGGTAAATCTGGGGGACGGTGTGTCAAGATTGTTAATTACGAAATCAAAGTAGGTCAAGTCTAGCCTGCGAAGGAGTTAAAAGTTCCTGCGGAAAAGGAATGTTAGTAATTCTTAAGAAGTAACCTTTAAAGTGGTTGTTTAAGAGGTTATTGAAGATTGCCCTGTTTTTAGATCGTGATTTTTAGTTTGATTATAAAAGAATATATCATTGAGATATGAAATTGCGAAATTAAGGCTTTGCATATAGCGTTAAAGGATTTGAAAAATCGAAAATAGAATGGCGAAGTTAAATGCAAAGTAATCTTAAAAAAAAAGTAAAAATAGTGATGATATGATACAAAGATTAACACACTACAGCAGTATATAAGGGGTAATAGAAAGTGAAAATATTAAATGAAAATTAAAAATGAGCAGTAATATACTCGATAGCATTGACATGGTAGCGGAAGATGAAACAATGTAAAAAAAAAACATCTAATTTATAAAGTGAGAAAAAATATAAAATGATAAATGCAAATTAGTGATATAAACATGAAATATCAACTTGAGATTATTAGATATGATGTGAAAGATAAAATATAAAGTTGATTATAAAATAGAGTCATAAAGCAAAAGTAAATAAGTTTTGGTAAAGAAAAATAAAAAAAAGACAATAATCTACTAATTGGTTGACGTAAAAAAAACAACAATTATAAGAGCTATATAATGATTATATAAAGGATATTAAAATGAAAAAAAAATGTTCATCGAGAAAGAAGAGCAAGTAAGATTATATATAGAAATTATATATCGTGAAAGAATGGAAAGTTGTAGGCCAAATGTAATGTTCCTTTTTTTTTTTTTTTTTTTTTTGGATGGGTGGAGAGAGCTTTAAATTGTCCTCGATTGATATCTTTGGTCTTGTTGGCCTAAGTTTTTCTAACTTATCGAATTTGTTTTATGTTTGACGCGACTAGTGGATCACATTGTTTCTAACTGTGAAACTTACTGAGTCCTAATGTTGTCGATTTTTTGTTTAAACTTATGTGGGTGTGTGTGATTTTTGTAAGTAAAATGTTGTCCTTGGATCTAAGTGTCGATGTTAAGTTGACAAGTTAATCGAGGGCGAGAGAATGTTAGTGAACAGATTTGTTAGTAAATGTAAAATAACGTGTTAAGCAAGTTTTAGTAGCTAAACGGGATATCGGCGTAGAGTAAAAATAAAAGGCGCGCACTAATGTTTGATTTAATAGGTAGCGAAAATCCATTAGAGTGACATCGGGGTGGCGACGGGCGTAACAAAATGTCGGCTATTTGTTTGTCCATCTCCAGCGGAAGAAGAGGGAGCGAAGCTATTTTTAATGCGATTCCGGATTTAGGTCAAGGGGGAGCGAGGGGGCTTGCTTGCTTTCTTTCAACTTATTGGAAGTTAATTCGAACTACGTTCGGAGATATTATTTCTAAAATTGTAAACACAAAAGCGTTTTGATTTGTCACGTTTGGTGACAAGCGTTATGGGATTGACATAGGGAGATACAGAGGTTGTAATTATCCTGTGTTCAAGCATTTGTTCGATTTGTGTTTGTATTTCGAAAATTCGGATATTGTATCTGTTGATATTAAATCGAATGGCTTTTGGCGAACTTAGTAAAAATGTTATTCAATGATATCAGGTTGGAATTGAGTGAAATTGCGACTATCGACGTGGACAATGTGTGGTTAAATAAATGTGTCACAGGCGTGGTGAAGGCGTCTCTGGCCTGAAAATTGAAAGAGTTTAGTGGTGTGGCGCTGTGACACGAAGCGAAAAAATTGTAAATGAAAAGGTGTCGCGTGAAGTCTCTGTTTTGTACAAAATCTAACCTGTTTTACTAAGAATAACAAATTTACTAAAGTCATGGGTGCTGGTTGTACGAACATATCTAGAATTTTTATATTATTAGTGGATATGACACGTTTAATGTGAAAAAAATAATTTTGTGTGTGTGCTTAGTAGGGCGACGTAATAAAGCTTGTGTGGCTCGAAATTAGATTTGGGTGTGAAGTCGCGCGCTAAAAGTTTGTTGCCAATTAGAAAAAGTGATGTGAGAGGGTGTTGTTTATTTTGTTGAGAGCGATTTGTCGATATTTAAATATGCATGTAAAAGGAAGGTACGAGGGAGTGTAGCTATGTTGGACTTTAACGATTGGAATAGTTTTGGAAGGCTGTGATTTAAGTTACTTCTGTCCAAAGCTATGAAAGAAAAGGACATAGGGGCGTTGAAAATGGGATTAGGAACATTATAATGAGGTTAAATAAGAGTGTTGGAGTTCACCACGTGTGAGCAACTCGTTCCAGGAGGGGAAAATTTAGTAAATGGGACAGTTGTATTAACCTGTCCATGGGACACGTGTTGCTTGCACGAAGTGAATTGGTACAAGGTAGTTGGTAGAAGTACATTATCTTGATACAGGAGTAGCTGAGAACAGTTTATAATTAGTAGAAATCGTTTTATGGAATTAAGGAATAAAATGACAAAAGGCAATGGTGTATCGATTATATGGAATTTTAGATTTTGCGTTATGTTAACTATTTTTACGTTTAAAAAGATATAATCTATGGTGAAAACATTGTTAGCTATGGCATTAATAGTTAAGTTAAATGGATGGACAGGTATTTTCTTTTACAAACTGGTTTCTATTATTTTAAAAGTATTCTGCCTAATTATAGCGATAGATGCTTCTGTATCAAGTAGTAGAGGTAGGTTTACATTATGGGACAGTTCAGCTCGAACGAACAATTGTTCAACAAGAATTATAGAAGTAGGAACCTACTGTGGTGCTGTCTTGTATGTCGGGACAGTCCTGGTCTTGTGTCATGGTTGGAGGGTCTTTGGGACAGTCGGAGTTCATTGTCTTCGCTGGGCTCGTGGTTTAGAGATGGTCGGGGGAGCAGGTAACATACGCTCGCGTGTTGGTAACTCGGAGGGGCGCTTGCAGGAGGTCTGGTGGCTTTTTCAGACTTGTAGAGTATTGTAGTTGGGCCCGATCTGCTTGGGCGTCGTAGTTGGTGAAGAAGCTCTGCGCCTCGTACGAACCATCGTAGCGATTCCACCTCTCGCGATGTCCGGTCACGGCAGAAAGCTGATGTAGCGTCGTCGTCAACCTCCCCAGGACATCTGACACCGGCGGCGGGGGTGTGACGTCTTCCTGGCCGGGGACAATTTCCTGCGTCCTACCGAGGGTGGTTTCTTTCTTCGGAATAGTGTTTTCGCCACTTTCGGAGTCGGGATCGGACTCCATGGGTTCCTTTGGATCCTCCTCTCTTCCCTGTTCCATCTTTCTGTACAGACAGTGGTCTACTTGCTTACTTGTACCTTGGCGTTCACTATCCTGTCGACTCTTCGTTTACGGGGGAGTCTGTGATATCTTGGGACCTCTGGGACCAGTGTTACCTGATGCTAGACGAACCTCGATGTCAACTCTCCCGTGCAGTCGTGGTGGAAGGCGACACAGCTGGGCCAAAGGTGAAATAAACAAACAGAGATTCCACTAAAAGCGTCTGACGTCAAGAAGGAATGGGATGAGGAGAGAGAGACTTTAGAGCAAGTGTTACCGTTGGGAGCCAAGCGAAGACTGACAATTCTAGGTCCTTGATTTAACACCACGACCTTGCTTCTTTCTGATTGGCTGACCTATTTAGGTGATTCTTTCCTAATTGGTGGGACTTTTTCACGTGGCCGTAGGCTATTGGTTGACCTACTTAGGTGATGTCTTCTGGCGGCTTTCTTTGATGGAAAACCCGTCCTGTCTTGGCCCGGAAATTGGGCGTCACTCTTAGATTTTATGGTTTCCTCGATATCAGATACGCCCTGTCCTGTCAGGAAGTATTGACTTGTAAATTATTTATAGTTGGGCTGGTTTTAAGCCTCTTTTGCTAGGCCTTGCTTCGACTTCTGTCCTAAACCTGATTTGTTTTAACCTTAACTTTCTCCTGTCTCTCTCCATTCCTTCTATCTGTACAGTTGATATACTTTATTAGATTCTTACGCGGTACAGATTGATGTTAGTTGAGGCTTTCTATGTGCAGTACATAAGAAGTTATATACAGTCATGGGGTGGAACATGTGGTAGTGGATATTTAGACTATTTACAACAATTCCATGGTCTTAAATCATCACATATAGATGGCGTATTATTGCTATGTATTAAAATCTTTTTTCACAATTACTAAACTGAAAGATAAAAATCTTGGGATGCCTGACTCATCAATGATGAACACTTGCAGCGATTTAAAGCAGTTTAATCTATCAGCTTGCTATATAATTACTGTATTGTTCATTTTGTGTATATAATTGGTGTTTATTCTTGCCGGTGTTTTTAGAATAAAACTATGGAGAGATAGGTTTGTGTGTTTATGGAACTGAGGAGCTTAAACTGTTTATGTTTGTTCATTCGTCTATGGAACGTAAACATCTTTGGTTTCATTTCAGAGCTATCAATGTTTATAGTAGATACCTTGATATCAAGGCTCGTCTGATGTTTTTTTCTTTGCAAGATTCCCTTCTCATGGTTGACTAAGAATAAAACACGCATACACACACAATCACACACACACGCGCACAGGTAGGCTCAAGCACATGCATACATAAAGAGTTCTATTTAAATATATTGAGATCTATCCAGGGGTAAGTTTCTTTATCAGTTTTATTTGTGTAAATACTTATCAATACAAATTTACATACACATAAAAATGAAGGGATTTAAGCACGAATATTTCTTTTATATACAATACAAACTTCTACTATCCTTCGGCCAGCGATTGGCCCTCCATGCCCATGCCTCACTCGGACCATCCAGCATCTGCCAGTCCTTCTTGCCCTGCCTGCCGATCCCCCGATGGCTTCCTGGGCCACCCATACTGGAGCTACACATAGCATCAGGCCCCTCGTCCGGGAGGCCTTTAACATCGTCGGCAGACCCCCTGATCTCTAGGCTTGGATCTTCGGGACTGGCCTGGAGGACAACGAACTGGCCATCCTCGTATCGGCGAAGGCAAGAATCTACCGGTACTACGTCCAGGTTGGACTGGGCCAGACCATCGAGGACCCCGTCATCGCATGGAGGCGGACACTATCGCGGTGACTACCTGGCTGACTGTAAATAATTATTTTATCGATGTAATTTTTATTCTGTAAATATTGACTAAGAAGTCAATAAATATGTTTTAATTGTCAATTGTCACACACACGCGCACAGGTACTCTCAAGCACACATACAAACATAAAGTGTTCTATTCAAATAAATTGAGATCTATTCAGGGATAAGTTTCCTTATCAGTTTTTTTTTTAATGTAAATACTTATCAATACAAATTTACATTGAAATGAAAGGATTTAAGCACGAATGTTTCTTTTATATACAATACAAACTTCTAATATCCTCTCTGCGATGAAAAATATATTGGGAAGGCTTGGTTCATCAGTAGTGAACTCTCCCCCAGTGGCCCCGCCAATCCAATCTACCAGACCGCCCCCCAGAGCCCCAACACTGCATTGGGCACCAATGATGAGCCAAGCTCTCCCAATATATTTTTCAATAACTTCCTAAAGTTTCACGACGTTTGGATAATCTTACCTTTTAAAAACATTCATCGTGTAAACAAACTACGTGTAAAATTATTAACCCATCAAATTCATTTATCGTCGCGACCAGTGCGGCGCCAAGCGGTAAAAGGCTGGAACTAACGCTTTTTGGTTTTACTTTTTTTTTAAAGCACAGTAGTAGAAGTTTGTATTGTATATAAAAGAAACTTTCGTGCTTAAATCCTTTTATTTTATACATATATAGATGGCGCGTATAACTTTGTATAAATTCATATATGTTCTACAAATACATCTTGTCAAAAGAGAGTGAAAATGATCAAATCCCTTATTCTGCCTTTTGAACTTTCATTTAATTTTTTTTCCTTTATCAGTTTTTTAATTACATGAACTCAAGATTTCGGGCTTACAAGCCCTTCAACGGAGGAGTTGGACCCTTGACCACAAGTATAAGAGTGGAGTAATCTATGCGCTGCTTAATATAATTTATTTTCCTAGTTAAAAGTTGTCAATAGATATTACATTACAAATATATTTTTTTTTATCAGAGATGAATAAAGAGCATTTCTCTATTTCAATTTTTTTTATTTATTTATGCTTATGAGGTGATACAGCAGCGTATTTACAATTAGAGAGGAGTGCGTTTTTTTTTTCTTCTTTATTTTTTAAATGTTCTTTTTCTAGGTTAGGTTGGGGAGTACGTAATCATTCCTGAATAGTTTCATTTTTTTAAATTATATTTTTGTAATTTTATACCATTTTTTAAAATTAAGTTTATAAACTATACAAAAAAAGAAGAAATATCGGAGAAAAATAACTTATATTTTACTCAATAGATGGCAGGTAGATTTGTTTTCTATATAACCACACAGTTGCAACTTCCTTGTACTCCCCCCCACTTAACCTAGAAGGAAAGTCAAAAAAAGAAAGAGAGAGAAAAAAAAAAACGCAGTCGACAGGATTCGAACCTGTGCGGGAAGATCCCAATGGATTTCTAGTCCATCGCCTTAACCACTCGGCCACGACTGCTCAAGAACTTGTTCGTTTACCAGTTTATATTTGAAAGTGAGAGAGATCCTTCATTAATTTTCTCTAAAAAAGTTCCTTATCTGTAATATAATTTATTAACAACTTTAAATAGTTTAAAAAAAAAAAGATCTAAAAAAAGCTTCGAACTAGCAATAAATATCTCTACATAAAAAAAAATGCTTATTTTTATATAATTATTATGCAGTTAAACCTGTCTATAGCACCCCTCTCTATAGCGCCCGATTTTATATACGTAGTACGATGCGATTTACATTAAAAGTGACCTGTCGATAGCACCCCCTCTCTATAGCACCCTATTTTGGTGAGTCCCAAGAGGGGGCGCTATAGAAAGGTTTAACTGTATTATTAAAAATGGAAATGGCATATCCTGACCAGGAGCACATGTGCTTTTTAGATGGCAGAGCGCCATCTAGTGGAACAGAAATCAACTAAACATTGATGTAACCTGTTCCCTGATATTTGGCCAACCCAATTTCTTGATAAATCAAGAAAAGCTATCCATTAATATTATATTATTAGAGTTAAACCTGTCTATAGCGCCCCCTCTTGGGACTCACCAAAATAGGGTGCTATAGAGAGGGGGTGCTATAGACAGGTCACTTTTAATGTAAATCGCATCGTACTACGTATTTAAAATCGGGCGCTATAGAGAGGGAGGCGTTATTTAGAGGGGGGCGCTATAGACAGGTTTAACTGTATATAGAACTTCCATGAGATTATGTTCCTTAAGTTTTTTAAAGTAATAAGACCAAATCCAAATAAGTGTAAATTTATAGGTGACAGCCGCTTATTTGGTCTTCTTACCCTGCATATTTTAGTTATAATCCTAACTATGTAAAAAAAAAGGTCAGGTATTGATATCAAAAACAAAAATGACATAGTCTTGAACGTTCAAAAGAAACACATGCGGGACAATTTTCAAATGTCGTTCTACAATCATGAGCCGCATTATATTATATTATAAAATAATTCATATAACTCAATTTTGATTTATGCAAAACTAACATTACTATGTATAATATGGCTATGGAGAGATAGGAATTGATCATTTTCAAACATAGTATTGAATTTATAAAAAAAAATAATAATAAAGGAAATTTTATATGGTTCAATTTGACCTTTCTCAGACAGAACAACCAGTTAATATCTTGTCTCCCAACTTTATCACTCTGTGATAATTCTGCGAGTTTTAAAAAATTAAATAAAAAAACAACTGATAACATTGACCTCATAATCTTAGTGAAATCACCTCAAATGGTTCTCACACTGTCTAATCTTTTAAATGGAATATTTCTTAATGAACTTTATTGTTACAGACTAAATGTACAGCACTTAAATTCAAGAAAGGGTTTGTAGAAAAATGAGTATATATATCAAACGAATTAATGCACTACATTCAAGCAAAGTTCTTAAATCAAACAAAAGGAACATTTACAAGAAATTAGTTTCGATCTAGCAGATTATTTATATTTTGGAAATTTTCTTTGACCTTGCTTTCGACCTTTAGCTACCAATACTTGAATATTTAACGTGTTTTCAACTAGCTTCATAAGATCAGTTCTTGCTTGATTCTTTTTTCCGCATCTGGATTCTTCCTTAATTCTTTTTCTTCAGCTCGCTTCCCAGGATATCTTCTTTCTTGAATCCTTTTATTTAGCTGGCTTCACAAGAACTTTTCTTCCTTGATTCCGTTTATTCAGCTGGCTTTTCACATAATCTCTTCTTTCTTGATTCCTTTTACTCAGCTCGCTTCACAATATATCTTCTTCCTTGGTTCCTTTTCTTCAGCTGGCTTCAGAATATATCTTCTTCCTTGATTCCTTTTCTTCAGCTGGCTTCAGAATATATCTTCTTCCTTGATTCCTTTTCTTCATCTGGCTTCACAGGATCTCTTCTTCCTTGGTTCCTTTTCTTCAACTGGCTTTACAGAATCTCTTCTTCCTTGATTCATTTTCTTCAGCTGGCTTTACACGATCTCTTCTTTCTTGATTCATTCCATTCAGCTGGCTTCACAGAATCTCTTCTTCCTTGGTTCCTTTTCTTCAGCTGGCGTCACAGAATCTCTTCTTCCTTGGTTCCTTTTCTTCAGCTGGCTTCACAGGATCTCTTCTTCCTTGATTCCTTTTCTTCAGCTGACTTCACAGGAGCTCTTCTTCCTTGATTATTTTTCTTTAGATGGCTTCACCGAATCTCCTATTCCTTTCATTTAGCTGGCTTTTCACAGAATCTCTTCTTCCTTGGTTCCTTTTCTTCAGCTGGCTTCACAGGATCTATTCTTCCTTGATTCCTTTTCTTCAGCTGGCTTCACAGGATCTCTTCTTCCTTGATTCCTTTTCTTCAGCTGACTTCACAGGATCTCTTCTTCCTTGATTCTTTTTCTTTAGAACGCTTCACCGAATCTCCTATTCCTTTCATTTAGCTGGCTTTTCACAGAATCTCTTCTTTCTTGATTGCTTTTCTTCAGCTGGCTTCACTGGATCTCTTCTTCCTTAATTCCTTTCCTTCAGCTGGCTTCACAGGATCTCTTCTTCCTTGGTTCCTTTTCTTCAGCTGGCTTCACAGTACTCTTCTTCCTTGATTCTGTTTCTTCAGCTGGCTTCCCAGAATTTCTTCTGCCTTGGTTCATTTTCTTGAACTGGCTTCATAAAATCTCTTCATCATTTATCCTTCCATTCAGCTGGCTTCACGGGATCTCTTCTTCCTTAATTCCTTTTCTTCAGCTGACTTCACAGAATCTCTTCTTCCTTGATTCCTTTTCTTTAGATGGCTTCCTAGAATATTATTCTTCCTTGATTCCTTTTCTTCATCTGGCTTTAAAGAATATCTTCTTCCTTGATTCTGTTTCTTCAGCTGGCTTTACCGAGTCTCTTCTTCCTTAATTCCTTTTCTTCAGCTGGCTTCACAGAATCTCCTCTTCCTTGATTCCTTTTCTTTAGTTGGCTCCACAGAATCTCCTCTTCCTTGATTCCCTTTCTTCAGCTGACTTCACAGAATCTCCTCTTCCTCGATTCCTTTTCTTCAGCTGGCTTCACAGAATCTCCTCTTCCTCGATTCCTTTTCTTCAGCTGTCTTCACAGAATCTCCTCTTCCTCGATTCCTTTTCTTCAGCTGGCTTGACAGAATATGTTCTTTCTTGATACTTTCTTTCTTGATACCTTCCATTCATCTGGCTTCGCTGAGAACACATTTCAGACCCTCCACAGATTTTACCTCTAGTCGGCCGTCTTCCTCACCAGAATAGTGATTACTTCTCTCTCCTCGCCATTCTTTTTCTACACCACAACTATCTCAAAGAAAATATCTCCAATACACAAATCGAAAATTTTTACAAACAAAATGAAATTGCATTCTATTCTCTATTTAAGGATATACCGTAATTAAAACCAACATTTTCCCCAGTCCCGAAATTCTAAATACAATTTTGTTATGAAACTAATAAGATCCCGATCACATTTTAAGACCAAATCTGAGTTAAGATCGTCATATTTTTCTAACGTCCACAATTCATTTTCAAAATATTTCAAATTAATTATAGTAAGATATAACCAAATTCTTCATTAATTTTAGAGATTTTAACAAAAGTACATGAACTAATGTGTTTAATTTCTTCAAATAAAAGACACTTCGGCCAGTGAATCTTTTAAAAAGATTTACTGGCCGAAGTGTCTTTTATTTGAATAAATATGAATGCCGGCCAGGCAGCCTCTATCTTTACGATAATGTATTCAAACCATTTTTTGGTTTATTTTTCATTAAAACCAGCACCATAATGGGCTGGTATACTGGCGATACCGTGTATATACCTGTAGACATGAGTTGTATATACGGTACAAACAGTAACAACCCACCACGGCCTTGTACCACATGTGTAGATATGTCATGTAACTACAGTACAGATAGTCACAACCCTCTATCCACCATGATCATGGCCTGGTACCTAATGTATATATATATATATGGTATATTTACAGTACCAATGACTAAAAACCATCAGTCTATCATGATTGTCTTGGCCTGGATCTATATGTAAAGGCAAGGAGAATATATTCACAATATCAAATCTTAACAACCATGATTACAGTACCAAGCCTTCGCAACACTCTGTCCACCATGATTGTCATAGCCTGGTATAACGAAAATCATCTTGCCATACGATGTATATAACAAGAGATATTACGTATATTAGCTATCATTATTAAAGTATTTTATAAAACTATTACAATAAAAATTAAGACAATTATGTTTGTTGTTTTTGATATAAAATGTTGAAAGTATTAGCCAATCTAAGGGCTGTTGTTGGTTTAATCGGTTTCTCAACTCTTGAGCCAAGGTTATGTGATAAGATTGGCTGAGTGCCAGCCCCCCCGATTGTAGGTCGTCTGCACTACTTCTGTCTTCCAATCCCTGGTAGACTCTTTATCTATACATGATACTCATTACACTGGTCGCAACATTCCGCTAGTATATCCAATTAGGTTCAATATAAGGCAATTAAGATTTAAGTCTCCTTGATTAAATATAATAATGCGATAGGTTTTTCTGGAGATGAGTTTCTTTTCATTTTATTATTGCAATCTCAAGCTTTCAGGAATTTCTGTCCTTCTACAGGAGTATTTCCAGTTGGTCTCGAGGACCAGGCCATCACCATCACCTCACATCTACGTGTTTAATCTTTGTATTTTTTATGTAGATTAAGTTAGTGTTTAGCGCTTAGAACCGTATTGATATAAACAAATAAATAAATAGCTTAGATGTTTTTTTTAATGGAACTATTTTCGCTTATACCGCTAGTAAAGGCCTTGCAGAAAATTGACATAAACCCAGAGCAGCAGCTTTACACACCCAAGATAGAGGACATTGCTGCTGCTGTGATAGAGATGTATGGAAACATCTGAGGCTCTTCATTGGACACGACAACAACAGAAAATTGACATGGGCCCAGAGCATCAGCTTTACACAACCAAGATAGAGGACATTGCGACAGCTGTGATAGAGATACATGGAGACATCTGAGGCTCTTCATTGGAATCAACAACAGAAAATTGACATGGATCCAGAGCAGCAGCTTTGGCACACCCAAGATAGAGGACATTGCGACTGCTGTGATAGAGATGTATGGAGACATCTGAGGATCTTCATTGGACACAACAACAACAACAAAGATCTAGCGCGGAATAATACAATCGTCGACGTGTTTTCACGGTCCGCTGAAAGCAGTAGCTCACCCTCTATTTGCTCTGTAAAAAATATGTTTTCATCCCAAGTCCTGTTAACTGCCTCAGCGAGGAGGTGACCCTGGGCAGGGCAGTATGTCTGGAGTCTTGTACTCCTGGTAACCTAGACATGAAGGCTGTCCTACTAAGTCCAGCTAAATTTAGAACACTCGTTAAGTCTTGTTAACTGCTTCAGCATGGCGGGGAGGTGATAGTACAGTGTGTCTAGAGTCTTATATTCTCTCTCGGTAACCTAGACATGAAGGCTGTCCTACTAAGTCCAGATAAATGTAGAACACTCCTCAAGTCCTGTTAACTGCTCCAGCATGGCGGGGAGGTGACAGGACAGTATGTCTGGAGTCTAGTACTCCTGGTACCCTAGACATGAAGGCTGTCCTACTAAGTCCAGCTTAATGTTAACAGACAAAGTCCTACCTTAGTATGCCTCAGATATCCCTATCAACCGCACCAAATTACATCGTATAATAAGATAAACACTACCAACACCACAATATGTTTTGTTATTTAACATTATGTTTTTAGAGATTCACAATACCAATTTCAGAATATATCCACTTTTACACTAAGTTTTATTCTACTGTATTGATACATTAATAAAAAAGACAGATTATATCAAAACTCTCTTAGATTTATTATTTTATTTCTCCATTTTTCCTCTACATCAATTGATTTAAATCTTCTGGACATTAATTAAATAATAAAAAAAAGTTTCTGGAGATGAGTTTCTTTTTATTATTAAAGTAATCTCAAGTTTTCAGGAATCTCTGCCCTTCTACAGGAGAACATAAATAAACGAATATAACGCCGCTTGATGCCAAACTATTATATTAGGCATCAGGCGGCGTTTTATTCGTTTATACACAGTCTAGCCATAAATTCTGTTACAACAATTTTATAAATTAAATTATTAAGAACAAAAACCAATCCATTACTAAAAAACAAATATATTCAGATTTTTTTTTTCTAAACACGTGTGCACGAGATATTCAAATAACAACTACTGTATTTTGAATACTTCACGCGGTCAAATTAAAATTTTATCACTGATTTGGTTTTATAACAATATTTATGGCTAGACTAAGCATATGTTCTTCTGTAGAGAAGGGCAGAGATGCCTGAAAGCTTGAGATTACTTGATTAATAAAAAAAGAAACTCATCACCAGAAACCTTTTTAATTATTTAATTTTCCCTTTACCTCAATGAAATATTAAAAAGGAAGCCATTATATCTTGAATCTCATTTTTGATGAACATTACAAGAGATTCTGGATTACTTCCATGAGAAGTAAATAAATCGTGTTTATGTATTGGGAGTATAAGTTTGTGCGGTTTTATTAAAGATGGCGTTACTAGTTTACAAGGCTGTTCCAAAAGTTCGAAAACACTTGCAAAAAAATATGAAAATACCAATATTATTCGCCGTTATGTATAATGATATCTTTGTATTATGTATAATTATATATTCGTCTTAATAATATTATTCGCCAAATAATAAGAAAAACAAAATGTATTCCTCAAAGTTTACTAACTTTTGGGACAACCATAATTGTTCCATTGTTTCATCTGGCAACACCATTATTTTGAAGCGTCATCATAATAATTCCTTTTTCAGTAACCGTCATTTCACTGAAGTGTATACAACCTAGTTTCTGTTTGCTCCTAAAATGTCAACTTAAATAATTTAAAATATTGCCACGTGGAAAATTAGGAAAGACCAACTTCGGGATGAGACAACAATTTATTTCAAGCAAGAACAAACTATGAATGATAAACAAAAGATAAGCAAAAGAAGTAAGTGTACAGAGTAGCAAAATATAAACATAAAAAATAATACTCTGCTAATAAATTAATACATACTTTGTTACAATTGATATATAGCTAGCAATAAATATGTATATATATATATGTTTCTATGAAAATGTTAATCTGCAAGACGCAGGTTATCATCATCATTGATTTGTTGTTGTCACTTTTTGGCGTTTCGCAAAACAACAAAAAATGCTGTATCAGACTTTACTAAGACAATAAAGATTTGCTACAAAATAAAAGTGTACTAAGATGTTGCATTTGGCGACGAGGATATAAGAGTAAGTACCCTCGAATTTTGAAGTAAATATTTTTAGAAATTATCTTTGATTTTGCATATGATTGAAAGTTGTTTTTAAGAGACTAAAATTGCAAAGTTTTAGGATGCAAATTTAAAAAAAAAAAAGGTGAATTAAAATGGCTAGTTACCAATTTAAGGAATATAATGAAGAAACTGAAACTTTTGAAACGTTTTATGAACGATTGGAACAGTTTCTCATATTGGAGGAGGCAGGGGATGAGAAGAAAAAGGCTTATCTCCTAACCCTCATGGGAAGTAAAACCTATGGTGTTTTGAAGAATTTGTGCAGTCCTATTCTACCTAAAAATAAAACTTTTGATGACCTAATAGATATCTTGAAAAGGCACTTCTCTCCAAAGCGCTCAATTGTAGTAGAGAGGTTCATTTTTTTTAAAAGAATGCAATTAAAGGAAGAAAGCATCTCGGACTACTTGGTGGAAATTAAGCGTTTGGCTTCCTCATGCAACTTTGGAAATTTTCTGGAGGATTCTTTACGTGATAAAATGGTTTGTGGGTTATATAATGCCAAAATACAAAATAGAATTTTGTCGGAGGGTGACATTTCTTTAGCTAAAGTAATTGAGATAGCATTATCTATGGAAGCGGCTGAGAAAAATACAAAATTATTCCATTTGGGGCAGGGTGAAGATTGTGTAGATAAGTTGAGGATTGAACGCAAGGTTGAATCAAATTTCCAGAATGGCAAATGTAAACATTGTGGTAAACCACACAAAGAACCATGTAGATTTAAGGAGGCGATATGCTTTAAGTGTAATAAAAAAGGACACATTGCCTCAATATGTTGGAGCAGTAGAAGAAATCTAAGGCAACATCAAAATCAGCCGGGAAATATACATCAGATAGGAGACCAAGAAGAGGAGGAAGAGTATGTCCAGAAAATTATAAGCGTGACGATACCTGAGTATAAAATTAATTTTGCCTCAAGTGACCCTCCCTATCTGATGGAGTTAAAAGTAGAAGGAAACTTTATTAAATTTGAAATGGATACGGGTAGTGGTCTAACACTGATATCAGAAAAGGATTTTAAAAATAGTCTTCAACACTTGAAATTGGAAAAAGCGAGTATTATTGTAAGAACTTATGATGGTACCGTGGTACCCATTCTGGGTAAAATCAATGTCAAAGTGGAGTGTCAAGATATTACTTACAAACTTAGAGCGTTGGTGGTGAAAGGAGAAAAGAGGGCGTTGATGGGAAGAGAATGGATAAATAGATTGAAATTGGGCTGTTTCGCGGTAAAACATATGCCTGTGGAAATTACCATTGAGGAAATTTTGAAGGAAAATCAAGCCTTATTTGTGGAGACAACTGAACCAATAAAAGGTTTCACATTTTCAGTAAACATGTGTGATGTGAATCCAATTTTCCATAAGGCTCGTCCGGTGCCTTTCGCCATTAGGCCAGCAGTTACTGAAGCATTAGACAAAATGGTGGCTAAGGGTTATCTATGTGAGGTGGCGAGCAGTAAATGGGCCACTCCAGTGGTTGTAGTGCCGAAGAAAAATAAAGAGATCAGAATTTGCTGCGACTTCAAGGTAACTCTAAATAAATATTTGGACACTGCGGCCTATCCCCTTCCCACACAGCAAGATTTATTCTCCACATTGGCCAAGGGAAAATACTTTTCTAAATTGGACTTGAGGAACGCTTATCTGCAATTAGAGGTGGACCCAGGCACCCGACCGTTACTAACGATAAATACTCATAAAGGGCTGTTCAGGTTTAAGAGAATGCCATTTGGATTGGCAAATGCGCCCAGTTATTTTCAATCTGTAATGGATAGGGT